>CM036753.1:110010961-110610961 GCA_020796225.1 Arion vulgaris | reverse complement strand
GTCCGAACCATCATCGAAAACAGAATACCCACGATGAACAAAGAAAATCCGTTTGCAGAATTTAAGAGCATGAGCTTAAACCCCAGTCAACTCTATTAGACACTGGACAATACTGGAACAAACACTGGAAATAGGACCGAAAAATCTTAGAACACCGCTATCGAAGTCGAACAGAACCACTTGCTGCCATGATTGAAATCTGAAGTTATCATTTCATCTCAGAGTATGTCCAACATGTCTTAATCTTCTCATTCTTATAAAAGTTGTTACTAGTGGTTGACCAGACATTTCTTTGATTTCATTATCTCTCCTGGTTTCGTATCTTCTTCACCTTTCAAATCCCATAGGAGCACAGGTCTTCAATAAAACGCCTTTCACCTCTTCCTCTCTTTTACCATCCCTTCAAATTCTTTTCATGTTTTACCTCTTCGTATTATTTTACATTTATTATTTTTCTCAGACTCTCTTTTAGAATGCATCCCTCTTATGTTCGATATCTTTAGTTATTTTACAACTCTTGCTGGCATATGTTAGGACTGATATAATATTGGAGTTTAAAATCATAAATTTGACTTTAAAATATGTAAATTGTGAATCTTCTTGTGGGCAAAGATGGTATCTTTACAATTACCAAGTTTGACAGCATACATAACTCATCCAGTCTTTCTTCGTTCTCATTCATTGTTTTTATTTCTCCTTGTCTTAGATCTCTCTCGTCACTCTGACATTGTCTCTAACAACCTTGACATTAAAGTATCCTATTATTAATAATAGATCATGTGGTTTTAGATTTGTTTATTTCATCTTGCAACTATTCTTAAAAACATCTTCTTCTTATCATCATCGATGTCATTAGTTGGTGCATATCCCTGTAGTATTGTCATTCTAACATGTCTAGTTATAGTGACAAACAAGCTCTAATTATACGCCATGATATAGGTTCCCATTCTAAAATGTTCTTTGCTATTCTAGATGATATCATTATATCCAGTTCTTTCATATGCTTTCTGCAACCTCTCTCACGGAGTAAATGATCATTAGTTTGCTAACCAAGTTTTATACGTTACAGGTAATCTGACTTTACTTAACCCTAATGTGTGTCCAGCTCGTTTCGTTTCATTTCCTCAGTAACCTGTGTGGATTTTGTAGCTGTGGTCATTGTTCTGACATTCTAGAATTCAATTATAGTGCATCTTTTTGTGTCAAGTAATTTACAAATAGAGTTGCTTATACCGCAAAACGTCAAACAGAGTGTAGCTGGTGCAATTTTTCAGTGCACATGTTTAACAGACAAAGTAACAGAACGAAGTGCACATGTTTAACAGACAAAGTAACAGAATGAAGTGCACATGTTTAACAGACAAAGTAACAGAATGAAGTGCACATGTCAATATGGGATGAGTAGTTTTTGCTACTTCTTATAGTTGCCTATTGTTCCCATTATTAGTTGCTGATAGTTCTGATGTTTTCCTATAGAGAATGTGCAAGCAGGATGTATGTACAGCAAAAAAAAAATGAAAAATTGTGATTGATGAAATAGATATATTAGAAATATTGACAGAATTCGTGGAAGACAACAGTGTTACCAAACCAGAACCACATAATAATGATGGTCAGAACATTCTCACGCCCGAGTGGTTACCGGGGCCCATGTTTGGGGTGTAAAGAATAGAACCATTGTTACCTGCCACGCATGTCGTAAGAGGCGACTAAGGAGGTTTGGCTGAAATCGGATGCACGTGTCCTAAACATGTAGAAGTCTATGAGTTTAGGGGCCTACCAAACTAATGTGCAACGTATACACGTTCTTGGCAAAGATCAAACATATCACAAAGAGTGATTAAAATTGGTCGTAAAGAACGAACGCAAAGAAGAAGAACATTCTCAGATCCAGAGGTAGAAAGGGTAATATAAATAACAAAAAAGAGAGAAAACTGCAGGAATAAACAATATAAAATGAAAATGATAGAATCCCTTTCGTATAAGGATGATTGCAGATTTGTACAAGAACATTTACAGAACCGGCCTAAACGAAGAGATTTGAAAACATCAGTCTTTGTAAACCACAAAATCAATGGTAATAGAATGCACATATTATAGAACAATTAGAATTCGGAGTCATGTTTCAAAAACACTCACAAAGATCATGACGGGAGACAATCAAATATAAAATTGAGAATGAAGTTAGTCAAGAACAATTCCGTTTTTGAGAGAACTTTGAAAATAAGGAAACAATTTTCTCTTAAATGATGTTAACAGAAAAGTATATCAGAAGTGCACACACAAATATTGACATATGTTTTATAGATTACATGATGGTGGTTTACAACTCGTTCAATCTCCTCCATGGAAATCGAGTTGGACATCTCTCGCCTCTCTCAGTAACGTTCGTTTCAGGGTAGGGTTTTCTAGGAATCCTCTCTTCTTGAAACCTTTGCCTTCCTTCGCAATACCTGATTTGTGATTCTTCGTTCTGTTCTTCTCAGAGTAAGTTCAACATATTTCCATCTTCTTTGTCTTATAACAGTTGTTACTACTGGCTGACCAGACATTTCTCTAATTTCATAATTTCTACTGAAATCGTCCCATTTTATGTTCAATATTTTTCACAGACATCTAATTTAAAAAGATGGAGTGATGACATCAAGAACAGCCTTACAAAAATGAATATCAGCTTACACAGTGCCTTAAAACAAGCACACACAAGATCCCTCGTCGTCCCTCCCTTTACGTACCCTCCGGCACAACACTTCTACAAGGAAGTAAATGTTGGAAGAGAAGAAGAACATCTATTTTCAAATGTATTCAACTTACTTTCTATATCTTTGTTATTTCCCATCTCTCATTGGTATAAACAAAAAGTAAAAAAGTAAAGGAACCCTTTCATACCTCGTGGTATATAGGGCAATACAGTATTAGGCCTGTATTTTTCATTGACCGGCGGCACACGATGGGTGATGTGGTGATCATGACGCTGGCCGCCTTTATTTTCCCAGAGCATGTCTGGTACCCAGTTCAAGCTGGGTCGACCTGGGTCGGGAAAAATTCCACGCGCACTGCGGGAGTTGAACCCAGACCACCAGCCACGAGTTCACTAACAACTACGCTACCGCGCTCTCTCTCTCTTTGGTATATCTTAGGATTAATGCAACATTGGAACTGAAACTTTCTAATTTAGCTTTAAAACTATATAATCTGGAAACTATATAATAAATTGTAATTCAAGCACGGTTTGTGCCAACTTTCTTTCTTAAACATCAGCATAAAAGAAAGTTGGCACAAAACCGTGCTTGAATTACATAGATAAACAAAGAGTGAAGTGGTTTGGCCACTTAATAAGAATGCATCCAAACTCCACAGTATACATAGTCTTCTACAACAGAACATCGGAAAGAAGGCAAGAGGAAGACCACGGAAAAGATGGTTAGATGGCGTAGCAGAATCCTGTGAAAGAGCAAAGATAACAATCACACAAGCCACCAGAACAGCGCAAGACAAAAACAGAAAACCACGACACTGGGCAACAACCCGGTAGCAGTGTGACGACAAAAGAAGAAGAAGAATCTGGAGTCTAATACTTTATTGAAACTTTAAAACTATATAACCTGGAGTCTAATACTTTATTGAAACTTTAAAAAGTTGGTGCTACGTTGACAATTTGTCGCATAATTTATTTGTAGTATTTCCCGTGCAATCAAAATCGCTACTTAAACAAGTGAACTGCTGTGTTATTTATATTATTTTTAAAATTTTTCGCTCCATCATGAAATATACGTGAACGGTGCGGTCATTCAAGACCCAAGACCTTCAGAACGCATGGCAGCTTCTTAACTACATTGCCACCACAGAGCGACACCTCCTCCCCTCCCCCCTCGCTTTGACAGATACAGATTACATCAGTGAGCACTGAGAAGTAGAAGATGGATAAACTAGTTGGAAGGGATAATCAAGATTACAAATTACTTGTCAATGAAACTGTTTCACTGGAAACCAATTTCCAACGTTTCTTGCAACTCTTAAATGTCTCTCAAGTAAAAGAAAGAATGAAAAGGTTATCAAGATTTTATGTTTTTCTAATACAACAATCATATTAACATTTGGAAACATGTAACAAGAGAAAAATTAACAATCAATCAGCAACTATTCAATCATGATTGATGTGCAAATAACACTAAAGCAGAAAATGAACTTTTGTGAGTCTGATTACGATGTGTATCAGAACGCTTCAGAGATTGCATGAAGAGCCATTCTGCCTCAAACGATACCTTTTATTAGAAGGGGAATAAGGGCCTAAGGCGTTCGTTCGGGAAATCAGGCATAGGCTTACCAGCGTGTTCAAAGTTGGAAAACATGTTCTTGTGGGCTCGAACATTTACGCTTGTCTGAGCTTACGCTTGCAAGATAAGGACCACATTTAAGGCACTTTTCTAACAAATTTTATAACAAGAGGACAGAATAGAATTAGAAATTGAAATTTATTGCTCTGTTTTTATGTTTACAAATCTGTTTGACCATAATAACGTGAGAAACCGAATCATTTTGAATAAATTATTTCGTGTATATTCGCAATATGTTACTTGGGAAATAAAAATGTGAATCAATACTCAATCTTTCAAAGATTCAAATTTTGTTTGTTTCAATGAGAGCAGTTATTTTATTGTTATTTTTCCATTTGCAAAGTTTCAACTTTCTAGATGGTATCAGTTCAATGAATGATGACACTAAGACAATCACAGTGTCCCGTGGCAGTTCTTAGAAAGTGAATACATCAAGCTAGAGTTACCATGATCTACCAGAGTCAGTTAAATCTTGATAAGAGTCATACGATTTGCGAATTAGTATATCCTGCAAGAGTCAGTATGATTTGCGAGTTAGTATATCCTGCAAGAGTCAGTATGATTTGCGAGTTAGTATATCCTGCAAGAGTCAGTTTGATTTGCTCGTTAGTATATCCTGCAAGAGTCAGTATGATTTGCGAGTTAGTATATCCTGCAAGAGTCAGTATGATTTGCGAGTTAGTATATCCTGCAAGAGTCAGTATGCACTGCGAGTTAGTATATCCTGCAAGAGTCAGTATGATTTGCTAGTTAGTATATCCTGCAAGAGTCAGTATGATTTGCGAGTTAGTATATCCTGCAAGAGTCAGTATGATTTGCGAGTTAGTATATCCTGCAAGAGTCAGTATGATTTGCGAGTTAGTATATCCTGCAAGAGTCAGTATGATTTGCGAGTTAGTATATCCTGCAAGAGTCAGTATGATTTGCGAGTTAGTATATCCTGCAAGAGTCAGTATGATTTGCGAGTTAGTATATCCTGCAAGAGTCAGTATGCTCTGCGAGTTAGTATATCCTGCAAGAGTCAGTATGATTTGCGAGTTAGTATATCCTGCAAGAGTCAGTATGATTTGCGAGTTAGTATATCCTGCAAGAGTCAGTATGCTCTGCGAGTTAGTATATCCTGCAAGAGTCAGTATGATTTGCGAGTTAGTATATCCTGCAAGAGTCAGTATGATTTGCGAGTTAGTATATCCTGCAAGAGTCAGTATGCTCTACTAGACTCAGAATTGTATTATTCTTAGCTTAATGTATTCCATGCAATATCATTTAATCTTCGTATTGTGGGTAGGGATTGACCAGCAGTATTGTGGGTAGGGATTGACCAGCAGTATTGTGGGTAGGGATTGACCAGCAGTATTTAAGAACTAGGCAAGGGAATGAAAATATGTCGATAGTCCCCTATCTCCCTCCCCATCGCACTAAAACCCATATTCCTCAATAGAAATGAGCGTGCTCTTCTACGTTCTCATACATAAGATAATGATCGATGTCTTGATTACTGTTTCTAAGATAATGATCGATGTCTTGATTGACTGTTCTAAGATAATGATCAATGTCTTGATTGACTGTTCTAAGATAATGATCAATGTCTTGATTGATTGTTCTAAGATAATGATCAATGTCTTGATTTATTGTTCTAAGATAATGATAAATGTCTTGATTGACTGATCTAAGATAATGATCAATGTCTTGATTGACTGATCTAAGATAATGATCAATGTCTTGATTGATTGTACTAAATTAAGGCGGGACGTTGTGATTAAAACATCTTTAGTAAAGATGGAAAAACATAAAAAAGACATTAATTGAATACAAATCATCGGCTATGCTTTCAAGGCGTAACTGCATGTGCTCCTTCAGCCAGCAAAGCATAGACGGTCAATCGATTAAACATTAGTTTCAGCAACGATTCCTCTAAAATTGATTGTACCAAGAAACGAATATCAACAACTTCAAGAAGCAAACACCCGACAACAAATATAGTGCATTGCAAAAAATGACAACTCCAATTAACAAACACTAACAAAAACACAACAAATAAAGTGCATTGCAAAAAACTACAATGAGGGATAACAGATGTAAACATAAAGCAGCATACACTCAATAGAGTATCAAATGATTTCCTGGTCTTAGATAAACCAATTAGAAGTGGTTTCCAGTTGAATAAATGACTGTTCTATGTAGTTACAGATATTTGATATAACTTATCAAAGATAGTATTAATTACACTTGAACAGATACTGCAATCATACATGTCTGTGTCTCTTTTTATTTCTATTAGGTCTTGTCAGTGGAAGTTTTTATTTTTAATTCGCCCACTTTGAGTTCATGTGTACTCGTAGCGCCTAATATGGCATCTGTTTGATTTTGTTTTTGCTTGAAGATATACTTTTCTTATCACAAGTGTCCCTCGCCATCCATGAAAGTCTTACTCCGATTTCTAAGGTATTTATAATTTAGATCTCCAAGTAAAGGGTCAGGGTTTCCTGTAGCCCATTCGCGTACCGTGCCACACCGAAAATGTTTTATCCAAACTGACCTCAAATCCTGGAATGTTTACCTGCACGTCGTCTCTAAAGCAACGTATTATCAACGTTGCTATCCTGTAACCCCGTCGGTAGAAGTAAGACAGAAATTAATTCAGTATTGTCCAGTATATATATCCGGGACCCCTCGCCAGTTCACTGCCGCTAATATCTTCCTGTGTAAGAAAGAGATCGGGACACACATGGTTATTCATCGAAGTGCAATGAAGATGGTCCTCTCAGTTAATCAACTATCTTAAGTCATTGTTATCATATAGCAGCGAATCATGGACAGACCAAAAAACCCAGCAACAATATCTTTCTTGGTCAGAAATATAACATTGAACATAAGAAGATTAATAAGTCGCTTGCAAGATCATACAATATATAAGAAAGTGCACAGGATAGCCAACCAATAAAAAAAGAACAATTAAATAATGAAGATCTGAAAGATGTAGACATGGTTCATTGAGCAAGTAATTACAACAGGAAGGATATACCATAATGCAACAGTAAATATTGATACTAAGGAAGTTAGAGAAGGACAAAAGTAGAAGATATTCAAAAGTTGAATTTAATTATTGGGAAGAAAGTAAACAATGGCAGATCGTTATAGAATGAAGATGTTGTAGAGAGAAATTATTTCTGAGATGTGGAAAAACAAACCAGAAACACAATCTTGTTGATGTGTTGCTAAAACATTCTTGAGTCTGTACAGATCGAAATCTTGTCTAATTTGTGGTTCTCACATTGTGAACTATGAAAACATTTCAATCAAACGTAACTATTGATTCTCATTCATTGATCTTTAATAATAATTTATTCTGTGGGTTTTTTAAAATAAAGAATCTTCAAAAACTTTGTAATTATTTTAAATATTAATAAATTTGTAATGTTTTCCAGATACATGACAATTTTAACTCTAACGAAAGAAGATTACAAATAATGAATTCAATAATTGCTATTCTAACATGCGTTCTATTTGATTTCTTAATGATGTTTATTTGTATTAAATATTAATTACATATCCTTTACAGGACTTTGCGAATCAACCACAGCTTTTTAACGCTGTTTGTGATTTTCTAGGCATTATTACGTTCAGTAGTTTGTCATTGCTTTCTGAACGGGTGGTGCCATCGTCCATTTGTAAAAATCCACGCGAAACAATTTGCAACCAAACTGTCCGCTGCGTGATTAATAGATCGAGTCACTATCCTTTGCGTTCCCTTTTCCTTCCTTCCTTTGCGTTCCCCGAGTCACTATCCACTAAGCCACAGACGCCACCTTATTTGTATCACTTCTTACAAAACTGATTTGAATTGACATCCCTGTACTTATAACACTCTCATAGGTGTTTCTGTGGCGTAGAAGTTCGGTGATCGTCTCTCGTGCCAAAGGTACCATGTTCGTTCCCTCGTACAGCTGTTTATATATTTTTACAGAGATCCCTGATCTCAGTGTAGGTGAGATCGAGTTCCTAGTTCAATCGGAGACGGACGATAATATGTAGGTACCATGTTCAATTTGAACATGTTAGAGAGCCCAAGAAAGTTCAAAATCGAGAAGTGCAGGCTGGAAAGCCGCTGTCCTGGCAACATTCATTAGACAAGATTAAAAGAAAAACCCTTCAAAAATATCCTCCCCATCTTCAAAATTACATCTGGGACCCTCGCCGGGGCTACGGAGTTCGTGCACTGCAGCGGAGATCTTCCTGTGTAAAAAAGAGATCGGAGCACACATGGTTACTCACCGAAGTGCAATGATGATGGTCCTATCAATCAATCAATCAATCAATCAATCATAGGTGCTGAGTCTCGTTTAGCTTGTACAAAATATCAGTGTGAGTGATCGTGTATACACAACAGCTCTGGCAGCAATTTTACATTTTCATCCAACTCCGACAATCTTGGTACTATGTGTTTTATTGAGTTGAGGAATAGAGTCTTGGACGTAGGCGGTGAATGAGTGCGGGTGCAGCCGACAGTCTCAATGGTTGTGGTATCAAAACTCAGTACTGTAGGCAGAAGATCTATGTAATAGAGACAATGGTTACGGTCATGGGCCAGTATGGTCCCTTCCAGGAAGAAAAGCTATATCACTCTTCTTTCCAAGAAGCTTACCTAGGCAACCCTACAGTAATGTAGAATATAACAAAATAGGAAAACGATCTGTCAGTAAGACTTCTAGGTTAGAAGGAACTTATGAAAACTGGGAAGTAGCCCAACTTGGGAATAGTACTAACATTGATATGAGCATGACGGATTCAAATGCAGGACATCTGACTTATCAGAAAGAGACATTACGAAGGAATGTTAGGGTGATAAAGTTCTATTCAGCACAAGCTAGTTGAGGATGATGATGAAAAATAATGGCTACTTCATAAATAGGGAGTATTGTGTAAGGAACAGTCACTTATGGAATGAGAAATCACAGTTATTTCGTATGGTCTGTAATCTATTTCACATACCAGCTACTGTTCAAGTACCACATGTTAATCTGAATGTGCTTATGTGTAGTAGCATCCGTACCGGAGAACGCTATTAACTATCCTAGTGGTCTATTGCTGACTATCCTAGTGGTCATTGCTACTATCCAGTGGTCATTGCTGACTATCCTAGTGGTCAGTTAACTATCCTAGTGGTCATTGCTGTAACTCATCCCAGTGGTCATTGCTAACTATCCTAGTGGTCATTGCTGACTATCCCAGTGGTCAGTTAACTATCCTAGTTTCCTGACTGACCTGATTATTGTGTGTTCAATAGAGAACGCTGTTTATGAAAGACACTGATTAGTGAAACTCTTTCCAGAGAGCTAGTTGATTGTAATATTCAAAAAGGTCTTCTGTAGGGGCAGGCAATGCTGGTCTGTAGGGCTAGACAATGCTAGTATGTAGGACCAGGCAGTGCTAGTCTGCAGGGCTAAACAATGATAGTTTGTAGGGCCAGACAAAGCTAGTCTGTAGGGCCAGGCAATGCTGGTCTGTAGAGCTAGGCAATGCTAGTCTGTAGGGCGGCAATGCTAGTTGTAGGGCAGGCAATTCTAGTCTGTATGGCCAGGAAATGCTAGTATGAAGGGCCAGGCAATGCTAGTATGTAGGGCCAGGCAATGCTAGTCTGTATAGGGCCAGGCAAATCTAGTCTAGTATGAAGGGCCAGGCAATGCTAGTATGTAGGGCTAGGCAATGCTAGTCTGTAGGGCCAGGTAATAATGCTAGTCTGTAGAGCCAGGTAATGCTAGTTGTAGGGCTGGTAATGCTAGTATGTAGAGCCAGGTAAAAGGTGTGTAAGAAGTAAAGGTTTGGGGTTTGAATCCTGTGTTTGGTAAATATAAAATTACGAAAGTCTATAATAATTGTTCACTGTCTATTTATTGATCATATTCATTGCCTCTATTGTTTCCCTGGGGGTCTTAAAACTTATTATTCTCTTCTCACTACCATAGTGGTCAGTGTTAACTATCTCAGTGGTCAGTGTTAACTATCTCAGTGGTTAGTGTTAACTATCTCAGTGGTCAGTGTTAACTATCTCAGTGGTCAGTGTTAACTATCTCAGTAGTCAGTGTTAACTATCTCAGTGGTTAGTGTTAACTATCTCAGTGGTCAGTGTTAACTATCTCGTAGTCGTGTTAACTATCTCAGTGGTTAGTGTTAACTATCTCAGTGGTCAGTGTTAACTATCTCAGTGGTCAGTGTTAACTATCTCAGTGGTCAGTGTTAACTATCTCGGTTAGTTCTCTTAGTGGTCAGTGTTAACTATTCGTGGTCAGTGATACTATCTCAGTGGTCAGTGTTAACTATCTAATCAGTGTAATCTCATGTTAGTGTTAACTATCTCAGTGGTCAGTGCTAACTATCTCAGTGGTCAGTGTTAACTATCTCAGTGGTTAGTGTTAACTATCTCAGTGGTTAGTGTTAACTATCTCAGTGGTCAGTGTTAACTATCTCAGTGGTCAGTGTTAACTATCTCAGTGGTTAGTGTTAACTATCTCAGTGGTTAGTGTTAACTATCTCAGTGGTCAGTGTTAACTATCTCAGTGGTCAAAGTTAACTATCTCAGTGGTCAGTGTTAACTATCTCAGTGGTTAGTGTTAACTATCTCAGTGGTCAAAGTTAACTATCTCAGTGGTCAGTGTACAGCACACATATACATCTACAATTTCTCTCACTTCATCACCAAAGTTTGTTGGGAATATTATTGCTGTAAACTAAATATAAAAAAAAATGACTGGATAATGCAGTTGAACTATTAATACAATTTCCCATAGCCTTTTTCAGACCTTAGGATATGAAGTGTCTGTAATTTCATATGTCTAACCCTGGTATACAGGGGGTAGGAGTGTCAATTCCCTCCATCGTGTGTGGAGCCTCGAGTGTGGATTTAATGAAAACCCTCTTATGTCAGAGTCGATAGGTAAACGCGTAAGCATGACGCTAATCCGTCCCACGTGACGCTAATCTGTCCCACACACTTGAACAAGAAAAGGAATATATTGTTTTTTTCATCTCTAAATAAAAATCCGTATTTCAGTTTTCTAGGTTTCATAACCCTACCAGCAAAGAAAATGAACTCAGGATTAACATTTCAAATATGTTAAATTAAACAATTTCTAATTATTTAGTGCCCTAATATCAAACAGCAAAGTACTAATTGGCATTCACAAAATTGAGCATCCAGAGACTAACTCAGGGAAGTCGGACTCCTCATTATTCAACTTGGAAGCTCTCTGCCTCAGTGTGAAACAGTGCAATTGAATTTTGCCATGAGCCATTTCACATATTAGGATTTATAATGTGACATTATCAGAGAAATGAATTACATTTATAAGTAATTAGTTCGTTTAGTGTGTGTCAGTAATTCTTCATTCTACTGATTGAAACAAGTATCTTTAACAAATATTTTAGTTTCTGAGCGTTATATTTTTATTATTTTTCTAATCTCTATTATCTTTTAACGGTTTGTTTTTCTGATGCAGAGCATATTTGTTTTCTGAAGTCAATGATGTCACTTGATATCCATGTTTCTCTATTTATAAACTGTTGAAGAATATGAACAGATGAACATGACATAAACAACATAAGAATATGAACAGATGAACATGACATAAACAACATAAGAATATGAACAGATGAACATGACATAAACTACATAATAATATGAAAGATGAACATGATATAAACACATAAAATATAGAAACATGATATAAACAACATAAGAATATGAAGATGAACATGATATAAACAACATAAGAATATGCTGATGACACCGTCTGATATACAACAATTATTTCAATTTGAATGGATGTTAGACCAATGCTCATAAATGATCTGAAGATGAAATGTATATAAACAATCAGTAGTCTCATTGGATTACGATGAATGAAAAAACAACAATGTTAGACGATCACCATTCTTATGGTATATTCTAAACTCATATATGTTATTATTTGACATCATAAATTACCATGGACAGGGTGACTAATATTCCATCTATGACGATTTTGAGTGACAATTTGATTTATATGTGTCTCGCCATCAGGCAACATTATCATTCTGATACTTGAACTAAATCATCATAAAACAATCAGGAAAAATGAACAACCAGACAGCGTGCATACTAAAAATATATTTTGCTCTAGTGGTTAACTGAAATTACCACAAAACGTTCATAGCACGTATCAACTTCGCTATCGCCAGTTCAAATCAACAAGGACACTATAAACAATTGCAATGTCAACAAATAGAATAGGAACATCAAAAAAAATGAAAAAGTGAAGAGACTACAATCGATTGAAACAATTCACCGTGTTGTACTGGACTGCAAGAGCAGAAGATAACACTACAACCTAAAGCATGCATAAGAGTAGAAGAGTTGGGCTAGGAACTGCACATAAACATAAGAAAGGTGAAAATCGATATGAGCTACATATAGCATAACTGGACAATGTACAATCACTTAACAAATACATACAAATCACATACAATCAATACAAATCACAAAAGTGGTTAACATGAGTCAATATAGAAGTTTAAAGAAAAGATGAACCAATCTTAGTAAGAAAATGATAATTAGAAAATAAAATCAAATAAGAATATGATAGTAGATTAAAGACATAAACAACTTATCTATGATTAGAGATGACTTGAATACATTGCTGTCAATCATACCGTCAATATGAAGAGATGATTACTGACATTTATCAGTGTTTCACTCTCAAGTAATATGAAGCATGAACTAAATTCAAATCATGAGAATATCTACCGTTCAGGTTGTTCAAATACAACAAAGAATATGACAGTGATATAAACAACATAAGAATATGAACATGATATAAACAACATAAGAATATGAACATGATATAAACAACATAAGAATATGAACATGATATAAACAACATAAGAATATGAACATGATATAAACAACATAATACTATGAAGAGATGAACATGATATAAACAACATAAGAATATGAAGAGATGAACATGATATAAACAACATAATAATATGAACAGATGAACATGACATAAACTACATAAGAATATGAAGAGATGAACATGACATAAACAACATAAGAATATGAACAGATGAACATGACATAAACAACATAAGAATATGAACAGATGAACATGACATAAACAACATAAGAATATGAACAGATGAACATGACATAAACTACATAAGAATATGAAGAGATGAACATGACATAAACAACATAAGAATATGAACATGATATAAACAACATAAGAATATGAACATGATATAAACAACATAAGAATATGAAGAGATGAACATGACATAAACAACATAAGAATATGAACATGATATAAACAACATAAGAATATGAACATGATATAAACAACATAAGAATATGAACATGATATAAACAACATAAGAATATGAACATGATATAAACAACATAAGAATATGAACATGATATAAACAACATAAGAATATGAACATGATATAAACAACATAAGAATATGAACATGATATAAACAACATAAGAATATGAAGAGATGAACATGACATAAACAACATAAGAATATGAACATGATATAAACAACATAAGAATATGAACATGATATAAACAACATAAGAATATGAACATGATATAAACAACATAAGAATATGAACATGACATAAACAACATAAGAATATGAACATGATATAAACAATATAAGAATATGAAGAGATGAACATGACATAAACTACATAAGAATATGCTGATGACACCGTCTTGATATACGAAGCAATTATTTTCAATTTTAGAATGGATGTTGAGACCGTTAATGCCCTCATGAAATGGCTCTCTGAAGATGAAATGTATAGTGTAAATAATCGTGTCTCTCTGTGTACTTTACGTATAGAAAAAACAGACAATGTTCAGCGTTTCCACCATGTCGTTTTTGGTATAGTTCTAAGCTCTCATATATTTGTTTTTTTTATTATTTGCCATCTATAAATTCACCAGGCGTGGACAGGGTGACTAATATTCCATCTATGACTGATTTTTGAGTGACAATTTGATTTCCTTATCATCTGTGTCCCTCGCCATTCAGGCGAGCATTACTCTGACTTCTGATGTACTTGTAACTTAAATCATCAAGTAAAACAATCAGGAAAAATGTAACCTAACCACGTACAGCGTGCATACTAAAAATATATTTTGCTCTGGTTGGCTTCTAACCCTGAAATTACCACAAAACGTTGCTACTAGCGACGCGCGCTATCAACTTCGCTATCGCCGTTCATATCAACGAAGGACATCTGTAAACAATTCGCAAAATGTCAACAAAATAGCACAACGGAGACATCAAATAAAAATGAAGGAAAAGTGTAGAGACTACAAGTCGTTGAAACAATCTCACTCGTGTTGTGACTGGACTCGCAAGGGGAGCAAAGAAGAGTAACACTACAACCTACAAGGCATGTCGTAAGTGGTGAACGAGTTGGGGCCTAGGGAAGCTACCCAAGTAAATAAAAAGCGTTGCAGAAATCGGATGTGCTGGCCTACATATAGGCGCATAACTGGCACAATGTACAATCACTCTTAGGCACAAATCACATACAAATCACATACAAATCACATACAAATCACAAAGAGTGGTTAACATGTGGTCAATATAGAACGTTTAAAGAAAAAAGATGAACCAATCTTAGCAAGAAAATGATAATTAGAAAATCAAATCCAAATTACATGTTGATTATGCTTTGATTAAACGACAAAACACGTTTTCTCTCATGATTAGGAGATGCTTTCGGAAATTACACTTGGTCGCTGGCCTGGGTTCAATCATATCCCCTGGTCAAATGAACCAGGAATGATTTACTGCTCAGTGTTTATTCAGTTTGTTTTCCACCTCTCAAACTAATTATTGCTGGAAGCAAGTGTATAACTAAATTCAAATCTGAGAATATTTCCTCACGCGTTCCAAGTGTTTTTCGTTTCACAAGAGTTGACCCTACAAAAGAGATTTGTTGACAGTGTCGGAGAACTGCAAGACATACAATAAGACCTAGGGGTAAGGCCATCAATGAATCAACTTGTCTTCTCTAAAAGAGATCTTTTGCGTGTTTGTCAGCTGTTTGACACAACTAGATGGCAACATAATTGATTGATTTATTGACAGGACCATCAACATTGCACTTAGGTAAGTAACCATGTGAGCTCCGATTATTTTTCTGATACAGGAAGATCTCAACGGCAGTGCACGAATTCCGTAGCACCGACAAGGGTCCCCGATGTTATTTAGAAGATGATGAAAATTATTTATAGGAATTTTATATTTAATCTTTCTAATGAATTTTACCCGGGCTGAGACTGTCCAGCCTACTCTTCTCGACTTTGAACTGCCATGGGTTCTTTTATGTGCTCATCTTTAACACGGGACCTACATTTTATCGTCCGTCTTCGATAGAACTAGAGACTCTATCTAATCTACATTGAGATTAGGAATCTCTGGGGATATATCTTTATGGCTCCACGAGGAAGCGAACAGAGTACCTTGAGACGAGAGACCAGAGCCTAACAACTTCGAATAAATCAACAAATAAGAAAACAAAATACAGTTGAAGTAATTCAAACAACTAAAAAACACGCGTCAGATGACTGGTTTCAATCGACTGCAGAATTGTCGATGTTTATTCACATATGAAGATAACATACATGATAAAACGTAGGTCTCGTGTACAAGGTGAACACGTAACAAAACTTTTGGCAGTTCAAACTCGAGAAGAGCAGGCTGGAAAACATTATTCGCCCGCGTGCCCAGCGTGTTCGTAGCGCGTTGGACTACGGGTGACTAGTCCTCTGTAAGTGCGGGTTCAACTCCGCGGACTGGCAGAAAAGCTACAGGTTAACCAGATTTACGGTGTTCGTGGCACCGAACCGAATGGTTACGATGTCCATGACACCGAGCCGAAGAGCTTTCAGCTCAAGTGCTTCTGGATCGAGGGAAAAAAAAAGACATTTTTCATTAAAATGATTTTTAATTTCTATTTATTTATTTAATAAATTTTAATTTTTAAAATTCCAACAAAATATATTCATAATCTTCTAAATTACATTGGGTACCCTCGCCGGTGCTATGGAGTTCGTGCACTGCCGCTAAGATTTTCCTGTTTAAGAAAGAGATGGAAACACACATGGTTATTCACCGAAGTGCAATGATGATGGTCCAATCAATAAATCAATCAAACATAACATTTGCACAAATATATTGATTGTACTAATCAGTTGTACGACTTGTTTACTGTGGTTGATGGCTACGTCCTTTGGGATATGCCACGATTTTCATTTTTCATATAACACAACTATGTGGTCACCGATAACCAAGTTGATAACACTGTGCGTTAGTTACCACGGGCCGTGGAAATTACAGCTTTGGAGGCCAGTTTGGTCAACAATTCTCGGTGTTCACTCTGTACTTGTTTGTACTACAAGAAACCCTGATCCTCAAGCTGTGGATATCAATTACAAATACCTCTTAAGTCGTAGTAAGTCTTGTCTGAATGGCAAATGACATTTGTAATAGGAAATAAAACTATAACGCACAACATCAGTAAGAACGCAATATTAGACACCATCACTACGTCTGAATTCATGGCGGATTGCTCCCTTTTCTCCCAGTTGTATAACCATTATCTCCTGCAGTGTCACAACTTTGTATTAACGCACTTAAATCTGCAGTTAGACGTCCATCCAAGTTAATCAAATGTCACTTCTGTTTTCTGTTCTTTCAATCTGAACGACGTCATTTTGTTAGGGTTAAGTTGAGTGCAGAAAGGAATAGCAAGAGAGAAATAGAACATTTATTGTATAGTACTACTCACTAAGATAATCACAGTAGCGTAGTTGTTATTGAACGCGCTTCTTAGAATAGTGGTTTGCCCGTCTGCCCAGCGTGTTCGTAGCGCGCTGGACTACGGTGACTATCCCTCTGTGTGGGTTCAATTCCGCGGGATGGCAGAAAAGCCACAGATTCCCCAGATTTACGGTGTTCGTGGCACCGAACCCAAGGGTTACGATGTCCATGGCACCGAGCCGAAGAGCTGAAAAGCTCAAGTGCTTCTGGATTTAAAAAAAAAAAAAGGATAGTGGTCCTAGTTTAATTCCACAGTGGGAATGGAATATTTTTCAACCGTAACACCTCAGGTCGACCCAGCCTCAATTGGGTAGCAGAATAAGCACTGAGAAATAAAGTGTGACCGGCGTGATCTTGACCACATTACCCACTGTGTGTCGACGCTCAATAAAGTGTGACCGTCGTGATGGTGACCACATTGCACACTGTGTGTCGACGCTCAATAAAAAAAGGAACAGGTCAACTTTACTACACAGAGACTGCTGGATAACATGACATGAACGTAACAGACAGAACATCAACTTTACTACACAGAGACTGCTGGATAACATGACATGAACGTAGAGATAGAACGTCAAGGAAACATCATTTCTTCAGTATGGGAGATCTCTAGTGCAATCGAGGACTATACCCATGCCTTCATTCTGATTACGTTATAGATGCTGACATTGTGATCATGATTTCGTGATAATGCCAAGTTGTATTCCACCATGGACATAAACAGTTTATTCAACACAAGAACAAATAGTCGTCGCTGCTCGAGATGTGCGGCCACCATAACTTTGAAATTCATGAAAGAAGTAAAAGAAGGGAAAGAAGCACACCAACATAAATATATATTCTATAACAACAGTAATAAAATATTCAACTGTAACCTTGTATTATTAATAACTTATTGAATTCATTCACCACTACTGTGGTTACTTCTTTCTATATGTAGATGTATTTTACAAAGGTGAAAACGTACAAACAAAGTACTATAGTTTTACAAAATACATAAACAGTGACGATAAACAAACGTTTCGACCAACAAGGCCTTTATCAAGCAAACGAACAAACAGGAGTGACAAATTAAAATGAAACACAAATGGACGACCAAATACCAACGTATCTAGAGTAAAATCTTACATTTGTGTTTCATTTTGAATTGTGCACTCTGTTTGATTCTTTGCTTGATAAAGGCCTTTGTTGTCGAAACGTTGCTGTTTATCGTCACTGTTTGATTTTTTGTATAAACTATAAGTACTGTTTGTACGTGTTTCACTATTTACAAGTTTTACTGCAGTCTTCCCCCTATTTCGATATTTTACAAAGGGAAGTAATGAAAACTTGATATAGAAAAAGACGACGAAGTGTAATGAAACCTTTGAACGTACAGAATGCCCTCACATCAGTAAAGACAAAACAACATCACACAGTGACAACATTAACACTATCTACATTTATATAATTCTTATTTCAGAATATATAATAACAATGGCAACATCAAAACAGGCAAATTTATTTAATGTTAGGTATTACGTTAAATATAGAGTTATTTCCTGAAACTTCAATGGCCACGTCTGTGACCGTGTATAATCAAAGCCGGTTAAATGGCGTCTTCACAAGTAGCACTTTTTCTAGTAAGAAGAAAACATAGCAGCCATTAAACAGTTGTTGCCTCTTGTCACATTAAAACATATTTATCTCCTACAAATGATAATAACAGAGGACATATTATTATAAAAAAACTACAAAGAATTTAACTAATGGTGTTCTCTGGTTCTCGTATTTTATGTTCAATGTTCAAAGTTCGTTCATAAATTCTAGCCACACACACACACACACATACACAGTTGGTCTGAAGTGTAGCTATACTGGTACAAGAACTACATAACAACAGTCTGCTTGAACATTATAAAGCAACGGTTTTCAAGTAGTTTACGCAACATCTAATTATTGCTTGACAAGTGATGTAGTAGATTATTTTGCAGGACTCGCATGTAAATCTAACCTCAATAACAAATGTATTCTTCTTCTCTTCTACCATTTACTTTTTATACAAGTGTTGGGGAAAGGGGGTAGTGATCGTGTATGTGCTTGTTCTAATGCACTTTGTAAGCTATTATTCATTTTATTAAGGCTGTTTTTGATGATTGTAAGCTATTATTCATTTTATTAAGGCTGTTTTTGATGATTGTAAGCTATTATTAATTTTATTAAGGCTGTTTTTGTTGACCTCGCTCCATCTTTTGCGTGGTCTTCTTCTTGCTTGTACTCGTTATACTTTTTCAGCGTGGTTCTCTATACCAGGTAGAACAATACCAGGTAGAACAATACCAGGTAGAACAATACCAGGTAGAACAATACCAGGTAGAACAATACCAGGTAGAACAATACCAGGTAGAACAATACCAGGTAGAACAATACCAGGTAGAACAATATCAGGTAGAACAATACCAGGTAGAACAATACCAGGTAGAACAATACCAGGTAGAACAATACCAGGTAGAACAATACCAGGTAGAACAATACCAGGACATTCTTGTCATATATTTAAACCATTCAATCTGTTCTTTTATCAATTGCATGACTGGTTTCACATCCAGTCTTCTTCTGATTTCTAATTTGTGTTTTAATCAAGTGTAGTTTAATATTTCTTTCACTGCTGAAGTTAAATTGTGTTGTTCAGCATAAACAATACATACGTTTGACATACAAGAAATAAACTCAAAACCAACTCAGTAATGATAAGTTTTATAGCTTTCTTTGGAATATATTGTTTGAAAGCAGTGGTTTTCAAAGGGTGTGTCCAGGCGCACGAGTGTTCCCGGTGACATTCCTAGGTGTGCCCTAGGAATCCCAGATCAGGGGTCGACAACGCGGTGACCAGCGGACACTAGTGTAAAAAATTGCCAAGACACATCAGGCCCATGCTTCCCATTGGCAGAAATTAAATGATGTAGTAGCATCTTCCAATTATTTCTGTATTTCTTTGCTTTTTGCATCTTATTTGTTAAGTTTTTGTATATAGTGTGACTTACGATTTTTTGTAGAACTTTAAGTGTGCCACGACTTCAACAAAGTTTGAGAACCATTGTTCTAATGACTACGTTTCATAAAGTCGTAGATAGCCAGATGTATAATACGTTGCGTTAATGACTACGTTTCATAAAGTCGTAGATAGCTAGATGTATAACACGTTGCGTTAATGACTACGTTTCATAAAGTCGTAGATAGCCAGATGTATAATACGTTGCGTTAATGACTACGTTTCATAAAGTCGTAGATAGCCAGATGTATAATACGTTGCGTTAATGACTACGTTTCATAACGTCGTAGACAGAAAGATGTATTATACGTTGCGTTAATGACTACGTTTCATAAAGTCGTAGATAGCCAGATGTATAATACGTTGCGTTAATGACTACGTTTCATAAAGTCGTAGATAGCCAGATGTATAACACGTTGCGTTAATGACTACGTTTCATACAGTCGTAGATAGCCAGATGTATAACACGTTGCGCTAATGACTACGTTTCATAAAGTCGTAGATAGCCAGATGTATAAAACGTTGCGTTAATGACTACGTTTCATAAAGTCGTAGATAGCCAGATGTATAATACGTTGCGTTAATGACTACGTTTCATAAAGTCCTAGATAGCCAGATGTATAATACGTTGCGTTAATGACTACGTTTCATAAAGTCCTAGATAGCCAGATGTATAACACGTTGCGTTAATGACTACGTTTCATAAAGTCGTAGATAGCCAGATGTATAATACGTTGCGTTAATGACTACGTTTCATAAAGTCGTAGATAGCCAGATGTATAATACGTTGCGTTAATGACTACGTTTCATAAAGTCCTAGATAGCCAGATGTATAACACGTTGCGTTAATGACTACGTTTCATAAAGTCGTAGATAGCCAGATGTATAACACGTTGCATTAATGACTACGTTTCATAAAGTCGTAGATAGCCAGATGTATAATACGTTGCGTTAATGACTACGTTTCATAAAGTCGTAGATAGCCAGATGTATAACACGTTGCGTTAATGACTACGTTTCATAAAGTCGTAGATAACCAGATGTATAACACGTTGCGTTAATGACTACGTTTCATAAAGTCGTAGATAGCCAGATGTATAACACGTTGCGCTAATGACTACGTTTCATAAAGTCGTAGATAGCCAGATGTATAATACGTTGCGTTAATGACTACGTTTCATAAAGTCGTAGATAGCCAGATGTATAATACGTTGCGTTAATGACTACGTTTCATAAAGTCCTAGATAGCCAGATGTATAACACGTTGCGTTAATGACTACGTTTCATAAAGTCGTAGATAGCTAGATGTATAACACGTTGCGTTAATGACTACGTTTCATAAAGTCGTAGATAGCCAAATGTATAATACGTTGCGCTAATGACTACGTTTCATAAAGTTGTAGATATCCAGATGTATAATACGTTGCGTTAATGACTACGTTTCATAAAGTCCTAGATAGCCAGATGTATAATACGTTGCGTTAATGACTACGTTTCATAACGTCGTAGACAGAAAGATGTATAATACGTTGCGTTAATGACTACGTTTCATAAAGTCGTAGATAGCCAGATGTATAATACGTTGCGTTAATGACTACGTTTCATAAAGTCGTAGATAGCCAGATGTATAACACGTTGCGTTAATGACTACGTTTCATAAAGTCGTAGATAGCCAGATGTATAATACGTTGCGTTAATGACTACGTTTCATAAAGTCGTAGATAGCCAGATGTATAACACGTTGCGTTAATGACTACGTTTCATAAAGTCGTAGATAGCCACATGTATAATACGTTGCGTTAATGACTACGTTTCATAAAGTCCTAGATAGCCAGATGTATAACACGTTGCGTTAATGACTACGTTTCATAAAGTCGTAGATAGCCAGATGTATAACACGTTGCATTAATGACTACGTTTCATAAAGTCGTAGATAGCCAGATGTATAATACGTTGCGTTAATGACTACGTTTCATAAAGTCGTAGATAGCCAGATGTATAATACGTTGCGTTAATGACTACGTTTCATAAAGTCCTAGATAGCCAGATGTATAACACGTTGCGTTAATGACTACGTTTCATAAAGTCGTAGATAACCAGATGTATAACACGTTGCATTAATGACTACGTTTCATAAAGTCGTAGATAGCCAGATGTATAACACGTTGCGTTAATGACTACGTTTCATAAAGTCGTAGATAGCCAGATGTATAACACGTTGCATTAATGACTACGTTTCATAAAGTCGTAGATAGCCAGATGTATAACACGTTGCATTAATGACTACGTTTCATAAAGTCGTAGATAGCCAGATGTATAACACGTTGCATTAATGACTACGTTTCATAAAGTCGTAGATAGCCAGATGTATAACACGTTGCATTAATGACTACGTTTCATAAAGTCGTAGATAGCCAGATGTATAACACGTTGCATTAATGACTACGTTTCATAAAGTCGTAGATAGCCAGATGTATAACACGTTGCATTAATGACTACGTTTCATAAAGTCGTAGATAGCCAGATGTATAACACGTTGCATTAATGACAACGTTTCATAAAGTCGTAGATAGCCAGATGTATAACACGTTGCGTTAATGACAACGTGCTGTAAATTAGTTAGGCAGCTTGACCAAACAATTTTAATTGCACACGTACACAAATTGACTACAGGAAGCTCTGATCCTACTTGGGGACCTAATTTACATTAACTCTGATCCTTTGCTTGGGACCTAATTTACAAGTAACTCTGATCCTACTTGGGGCCTAATTTACAGTAACTCTGATCCTTTACTTGGGGACCTAATTTACAAGTAACTCTGATCCTTTACTTGGGACCTAATTTACAAGTAACTCTGATCCTACTTGGGACCAATTTACAATTAACTGATCCTTTACTTGGGGACCTAATTTACATTAACTCTGATCCTTACTTGGGGACCTAATTTAAGTAACTGATCCTTGCTTAGGGACCTAATTTACAAGTAACTCTGAAGTCAAGTAAGGCTCGCTATGAATGGGAAGGGACATTGGGGATAAGAAAATCTTCATCAAAAATCAGTCAGACGCCAAATTAGACACCACGACAACGCCTAAATTCAGATCGTGCAAACGAAGAAAATAACAAAAATAACTACGAAGTTGTAATTATGACATGAAGAAAACATATGGAAGATATTTATAACTATATGCCTTTAGTGCTCAACATTTACTGCTAAGGATTCTCTCTCTCTCTCCCTCTCTCTCCCTCTCTCTCTTGCGATCGTTCTTTTACAGCCGTTTTTATCATTCTAATTGTGATATATAAACAGCCTAACACCAAGAATGGTATTAACTTATTGATTCCAGTATTAACTTATGGATGCGAGAGTTGGAAAGCAACAAAAGCTCTAGAAAGAAAATTAGATAACTTTGAGAATAAATGTCTTAGAAGAATATTGAACCTCAAATGGTCAGATTTCAGACCCAATACACAAATAAGACAAGAGACCAAGCAAGAAAATGTATCAAATTTTATAAGAAAGCGCCGCTGGAACTACATCGGCCACACACTTAGAATGGATGAGAGAAGACTCCTTACCAATCCCTCATATGGACACCAGGGGGGAAAAGAAAACGAGGAAGACCAAGAGAGACTCTGCGTAGAACCATCACCAGAGAAGGCTCAACGATGGGCCTAGTAAACATTAAAGACCTAAAATAGATAGAAATAGGGGAAGACTGCAGTAAAACTTGGTAAATAGTGAAACACGTACAAACAAAGTACTATAGTTTTACAAAATACAGAAACAGTGACGATAAACAGCAACGTCTCTGATCCTTTACTTGGGGACCTAATAAACATATTTTTTTACAAGATTTTCCTTAGATACGTTTGTATTTGGTCGTCCATTTGTGTTTCATTTTAATTTGTCAATCCTGTTTGTTCGTTTGCTTGATAAAGGCCTTGTTGGTCGAAACGTTGCTGTTTATCGTCACTGTTTCTGTATTTTGTAAAACTATAGTACTTTGTTTGTACGTGTTTCACTATAAAACAGATAGCAACGAACCGCGAGACATGGAGAACTATGACCTCTGCCCTATGCACCGCCCACAGGCCCAAGAGGAAAGACTAACTAACTAACCAAGAACTGGTGTACGTTCACAATCTTTAGTACCATTTGGAGCTCTGGTGCTTATCCTTCGGTGATGTGTTCGGTTTGAACCAGCGTTTACTGGGTTCGCTCTCCGTCAGCCTTTGACTGTTCCCGGCCAAACCTGCAAGGCAGCAGGTTGCTAAGGATTCAACGGGACAGATTGGTGCAATACGTTGTTAACGTTTGTTCTTTTGTCTCGGCAGGTGGCGTGCTATTTCTGCGGAGAGGTGCCGAGTAAAACAGAAAACCTGGTACAATGAAATCAACTATTTCATGCGTATACCCTTTTCTTCAAAGCATACTAGCAATAAAGAATGAAACTATAGGCTTCTG
The DNA here is from genome assembly GCA_020796225.1 of Arion vulgaris. Lineage (NCBI taxonomy): Eukaryota > Metazoa > Mollusca > Gastropoda > Stylommatophora > Arionidae > Arion > Arion vulgaris. The sequence continues at coordinate 110,586,240 of CM036753.1, read as the reverse complement.
TTGCTATAAATATGTTTATTTTTTCATAACAATTAAACGCACATAAACATAGAAGACAGGGGTCTCAATGGCAAAGTGGTTAAGTCGTTTGCTTGTCAAACTAAGGGTTGTGAGTTCTAATCCAGACCGAGTCACATGTGCAGTTTTTTCATGAGATCCCTAAGATTGTAGCTGGAGGTACGGAGTTCGTGCTTTTAGCAATAATCTCGGCAGGTGGCATGCTATCTCTGCCGACAGGGACGGAGCCATACGGGAAAACTCGGTGCAATGAAGCCAATCCTTCGTTTTTGGAAATGTTTTGGATATAGAAATTACACACATATATAACAATGCCACACACACACGCACACGCACGCACTCACACAACAGACAACAATCACAAAAACACACAAACATAACAACGGTACATACACAGACACGCATGTGTATAAATACCCTTGTAACATTTTTTCCATTTTTTGGGGTGACAAATTATCACAGTTTTATGCATTTGATGTTGCCATCTAGAAGTTTCTCATTTATTATACAGCCTTAAATATGTGTTTTAACTGCACAAGGCATCACTTACCCGCGCGTGCAGTGTGTGCGTGTGTGTGACACAGAGAGAGAGAGTGTGTTTGTGTATGTATGTATGTTTGTTTGTTTCCATCTAAGGAAAGCAATATTAAACGAAATTGTCTGAAATTCGAAGCAATGGAACAACATTCTCCCCCAAAATGTAATATATTCTAGAAAAAACGAAGAAAAAACGTATTTCTTCACTAATATTTACTATTCATATTTCATCATGAACAAGTAAGTTGAGAACAAATACACTGTTGTTGTGTGAGAATAAATACATTTGTTTGTTGTGTGAGAATAAATACATTGTTGTTGTGTGAGAATAAATACATTGTTGTTGTTGTGTTGGAGAATAAATACATTGTTGTTGTGTGAGAACAAATACAGTTATTGTTGATTAAGTGTGAGAACAAATACATTGTTGTTGTCTGAGAACAAAAGTTTGTAATTTAAAACAAAAATATGTATTTTGGAAATGTATTTTTGTCAATTTAAAGATTGATTAAGTAGAAATGGATGCTCGATGAACAGAAAGAGGTGTGTGTTTTTAACCAGCGAGATACAGGAACTATCAGCATGTGCACCCTTCAACATCTGTTGGAGAGACTGAGCACGTATGGATCTACCCGGCTTGTTATGGCATCGGTTCAATAACCAATACCTAATAATTGTTATCTTTATATTGTAGAAATAGAAGTGTACTCTTTATATAGAGAGAAAAATTCGATTTTGTCTTGTTCCTCATGTCAAGCAAAAATATGACATCTCTATCTCTCAAACAGGAGATTAACAAAATGTCTCTATTCCTCATATACATAGCTTTACTATATTACTTATATTCATATACACAGTAGATGAGACTGCAGTCAAACTATTTGGTTGGATATACACAGTAGATGAGACTGCAGTCAAACTATTTGGTTGGCGAAAATACGATCACAAAAGTACTGTAGTTTTACAAATTACAAAAACAATGACAATATACACAACGTTTCGACCAACATGGCCTTTATCAAGCAAACGAACAACAGGAGTGGACGAATTTAAAAAAACAATTACATATGGAAGACTAGATACGGAGACTAAGTTCTACTGATATGAGACTTTGTTCTAGTCGTCCATATGTAATTGTTTTTTTAATTCGTCACTCCTGTTGCTCGTTTGCTTGATAAACCTTGTTGTCGAAACGTTGTGTATATTGTCATTGTTTCTGTAATTTGTAAAACTACAGTACTTTGTGATTACGTGTTTCGTTATTCATATACATAACTTTTCTATATATTACTCATATCGGGGACACATATATCTGGAAATTGTCACCACTTAATTTGAATACATCTTGTGTCTCTGTGACTTGGTTATGCCCTCACCTCGTGTTCCGAAGATTCTGAGTTCTAATCCGAGTTCACAAGTCTAATTTTTTTTAAATCCCAAGGATTTTTGCCTGAGCTACGGAGTTTGTGCTTTGTCCAATACATGTGGCGCGCCATTTCTGTGGACATGGACCGAACCATATGAGATAAAACCCGGTGCAATGAAGTCAAGCCTTCGGCTTTAGAACGTTTATTATTCCACATATTAGGACCACATATTATTTTCTTTATATCGGAGACACTTATATGTTCATTATTCACGAGATCAGGAACACATAGGTCACGAAATCTAGATCAACTTACTTGGGGTGGCAATGGATTCAGATCGTTTTTCGTGACGTATTGTATTCATTCATTAGATCCATGTTTTAGTTTATTTAGTATTTCCTGTTTGTTGTTGTTTTCTTGATAAAGGTCTACTGTCGAAACGTCGATAGTTGTCGTTTTACAAATTTAAATATACCTTTAATTTTTGCTTTTGTAATACTACCATCAATACTATCCACCAGCAAAGAAGGTTTGGAAAACCTAATCATGACGACCAAGAAACATAGTGAAGACCAACATCTATATTTGAATACATTAAAAAAAATGTCAACTGACAAATGAAAAGGCTCACCTAACATCCAAATAAACAATGAAGAACTCCAATGTGTAGAGAGCTACGAATATCTGGGCTCAATAATTAACAATAACGGCAACTGTTCCAAAGAGATCTCAAAAAGATTGGCAATAGCAATCAAGAAGTTAAACACAATGAAAAACATGTGGCAAAGCACCTGCATAATATATACAAATTAAAAATAGTGAGAGCATGCATTTTCCCAGTGGCTACTTATGGTTGTGAATCATGGGTTATCACACAAAAACCAAGAACGAAAATCCAGTCCTTCGAAACTAAATGCTACAGAAAGATCCTACGAATACCATGGACAGAAAAAGAAAGAACACTGATGTCCTGAAAGAACTAAATGTTAAAGAGAATTGGCTGATAAACAACTTACTATACAGAAAAATTAGATACTTTGGTCACATCAAGCGTCACGATGGCCTGGAAAGAACAATATAAGAGGGCAGGGCCCCAGGACGCAGACCAAGAAGAAATGGCTGAAAGATATTAAATAAACCATGAATATGACCATCGACGAAGTGGGTGAACTGGCTAGAGACAGGGTGAGTTTCAAATGTGCTGCAAAGAGAGCAACTTCCTATAAAGGATACGCACCTTGATGATGAGGATACGCACCTTGATGATGAGGATACACACCTTGATGATGATGATGATAAATACTACCATATGCCACTCATCGTTCATTCACCCATTCTTCTTCTTCTTCTTTTGTCGTCACGCTGCTACCGGGTTGTTGCTCAGTGTCGCGCTTTTCTGTTTTTGTCTTGCACTGTTCTGGTGACTTGGGTGATTGTTATATTTGCTCTTTGACAGAATTCTGATATGCCATCTAGCCATCTTTTTCGTGGTCTTTCTTTCGCCTTCTTTCCTGATGTTCTGTTGTAGAAGACTCTGTATACTGTGGAGTTTGGATGCATTCTTATTAAGTGGCCAAACCACTTCATTCTTTGTTTCTCAATGTAATTCAAGCAGGTTCTGTGCCAACTTTCTTTCTAATGTTGTATTTCTTCTAAGTCCGTTACAAGAAAAGATTTATGACAGTTATACAAAGGTACAAAATACATTATCAAACAACAAAAAAACCGTTCGCACCGAATAATATTTTCCAATTAGACACAAACAAAAGAAAACAGCTTTGTAAGGTACATAAACAAGTCATATCAAAGAAAAGTTCAATGTAATATAAGATTTAGAACTGAAATAAAATAACTTCATCAAATAAATAAAGTACAAGGGAGACAATTAGTGGTTCGTCTCATCTACGACAGAAGAAAAGAGAAAGAAGAGGCTACATAATGTCTGTTATATGACAAAATAATGTGAAACAATTTCTACCATAATGATATTTTCATATCTGATATGTTTTGTTGTTCACCTTGTGTGTGTGTATATGTAATTAAGTTGTTCATAATATTTCTCTTGTTTCAAATATTAAATTAATATGGTTATATTGGAATCAGTTGCAGATACGCTATCAACTTTACTATAGCCGATCAGAATACTGAAAAATGACAGAACAAGATATGTTCAAACGTTTCACCGTCCATATAACTTGTCAGAGAAATCACCTTCATATTTGTCCATGGGCACGCAGGAGCTGACCGATTGACTGGCATGGCTACATGGGCACGCAGGAGCTGACCGATTGACTGGCATGGCTACATGGGCACGCAGGAGCTGACCGATTGACTGGCATGGCTACATGGGCACGCAGGAGCTGACCGATTGACTGGCATGGCTACATGGGCACGCAGGAGCTGACCGATTGACTGGCATGGCTACATGGGCACGCAGGAGCTGACCGATTGACTGGCATGGCTACATGGGCACGCATGAGCTGACCGATTGACTGGCATGGCTACATGGGCACGCAGGAGCTGACCGATTGACTGGCATGGCTACGATATCAGAGGGAGCTGCAGTTGACCAAAATGAGATTCATAAACGCATTGAGAAGGTCTTTCTGAACGGAGGAGTTTCAGGGTTGTGAATCCCAGTCGCTGACCAGATTGAGAAAGATGGGTGTCCATATTGGTACAACCCGAAAATAACGACATACCAAATATGCGAAAAAATTGATTAATCAACATCAAACTGGCGTGTTGGGCCGCTGAAAGCTGCTGGATTTGTTGAGGGGGAGATCGGAACACCTATGGACGTTCCGGAGTGATATGACGATAGTACTATGATAACTTATTACTGATAATAGATAACTTGTCTGCAAAAGATCTTAACATGTTCTGGCCAAATACTATCTCTAATCAAATACTGCGTTGCACAGTATCAACAAGAAAATTTGCATTGAACACAGTAGAAACAAGAAAATATGTGCATTGAACACAGTCATCCAAAAGAGACATCGGAGATGGATTTGACATAAGATACGCATGAAGACTAATTCTGTCATAACAATTACACTGAGATTGACATCAGGAGGTATACGAGTACGTGGAAGACCTAAAACGACCTGGAGGAGAACAGTGATTGACATCAGGAGGTATACGAGAACGTGGAAGGCACAAAACGACCTGGAGGAGAACAGTGATTGACATCAGTAGGTATACGAGAACGTGGAAGGCACAAAACGACCTGGAGGAGAACAGTGATTGACATCAGTAGGTATACGAGAACGTGGAAGGCACAAAACGACCTGGAGGAGAACAGTGATTGACATCAGTAGGTATACGAGAACGTGGAAGGCACAAAACGACCTGGAGGAGAACAGTGATTGACATCAGTAGGTATACGGAGGCAACGATGGAAGGCACAAAAGGACTGGAGAGGAGAAACAGTGATTGACATCAGTAGGTATACGAGAACGTGGAAGGCACAAAACGACCTGGAGGAGAACAGTAGAACAAGAAGAGAAAGAAAGAAATCACAGCTGGAACACAATAGTCCTACAGAGGACGGCCAAAAACAGAAAAGAATGTCACACATTTGTTACTGTTCCTAAAAGTCAAGGGATTCAGCAAGGCTAGAGAAAAGAGAGAGGGGAGTAGAGAAGAGTTGAGAGCTAGAGATAGAGATAGAGAGAGAGAGTTGAGAGCTAGAGAGAGAGAGAAGAGAGAGTAGAGTTGAGGCTAGGAGAGAGAGAGATAGAGTTGAGAGCTAGAGAGAAGAGAGGAGAGAGAGAGAGAGAGTGGAGCAATGAGAAGAGAGAGATAGAGAAGAGATGAGAGAAATTGCTGAGAGCTATATGGATATATATACAGGGTGTTCAAGATAATAGCAGCCTGTGAATGGAGTCAATCTGGCATATATGTATGAAAATGAGAAGGTTCAGTTATGACGTAGTATAGGTCAAGGTTATGTGACGGTATGTAATTGTAGTGCGGGAAGGGGCGATGAACAAATGTGACGTAAAACGAGCTAGTCAGAACCGGTTTAAATAGTACATAAACATAACGCGATAGATTATCTGGCAACTTTCGATTTGTCATTGGGGCTGCTTTAATCTTGAACACCCTGTATATACACATATTTACAGTGAGCGCCTGTAGCTCAAGCGGTAGTGAGCTCGATCACAAGCCCAAGCATACCTGGTTCAAACCCCACGGTGGCAAATTTGGAAGCAAATTCGTTTCCGTGGGATTTTTACAAAGGTTAAAAAGACCTCACCGTTCAGAAAGCAATGGCAAAGTACTGAACGTATAAGTGGTGCCTAGAAAATCAACGACTCGTTTACTGGGGTTGATGGATACGTCTGTAAAGGATATGCCACGATTTTCATTTCATTTGTTGGGTTTGGAGTTTTAAAAAATGGTGCTCTGATCTCTCCATGTAAAGTGGTTGATGTTGTCAATGGGCATTGGATTGGTCGTATGTCTGTAGACCTATTTTCAACTGCCTTCTGTAGCCCATATGTTCATGCAAATATATATATTGTTGTTAGTGTTTTGTTGTTATATTCCACCTAGTCTACCTTTCGATCGTCACTGGACAAGGTTTAAAATATATAGATCGCGTTATACAACTGCCGTTTTCTCATACAGTACCTAAAGGGTTTTAAAGCCGAAGACTTCATTGTACCGGGTTTTACCCCATATGCCTCGGTTCCTCTCCGCAGAAATGGCACGTCACCTGCCGAGAGTATTGCACAAAGCACGAACTCCGTAGCTCCAGCAACAATCCTAGGGATCTCTGGAAAAAACTGCTCTCGTGAACAGAAGGCCGCGGTCCGGATTCGAACCCACGACCTTCGACTCGCAAAGCAAATGGCTTAACCACTCAGCCACAGAGACCCCCTTAGTACAGTACCTAACAATATTACATTCGCATACAAACTTAACCCCCTAGAAGCTCAAACGTCACGCTATGTGACGCTTGTGTTGGTCATCAATCTACAAACGTCACGCTATGTGACGCTTGTGTTGGTCATCAATCTACAAACGTCAATCTAAATGACGTTTTTCAAAATCTAAGAGTACAACAAAATCTAAGAGTACAACAAAATCTAAGAGTACAACAAAATCTAAGAGTACAACAAAATCTAAGAGTACAACAAAATCTAAGAGTACAACAAAATCTAAGAGTACAACAAAATCTAAGAGTACAACAAAATCTAAGAGTACAACAAAATCTAAGAGTACAACAAAATCTAAAGAAAAAAGTAAACAAAATCAAAATCTAAGAGTACAACAGCTGTAGTCAATTTATATTTTAGCACACCTTTATTAATTTAATCTAAGGTCACTCATCATTTCCGGCTTCAAATGTGGACATAGCTGTTTTTTTTAATTTTAGTTTAGTAAACTGAATAAATCGGCAGAAAATATCAACAACTGATTTTTTGTTACATGCAATTTCAACTTGAAATATAGAAAGGCTTGCAATTCTGATATACAAACTGTAAAAAATGTTTTTTATTCATAAAAAATGATGAAACTTTCCTGGATTGTGTCATTATAGGTGTAGTATGAATAGAAACACGTTTTATAGTTTGTAGGTGTATTACAATTTTGTTCTCATTTTACAATTTTATATTTTTGTCTTCTTACTAACAATTATTGTGCATTTCCTTTTCTTAATCAGAAATATTGGACTAATGTAAATAAACAGAGCATTCCATTCTAAACATTTTGATATATGCTACTTGTTTGAAATATAAAAATTTCATAGTTTAATAACAAAACTAAAAACAGCTGTCTATATATAAATGTATTAGTCAAAAATATATATAACGTGTAAAAATATATATAGCGTGTAAAAATATATATAGCGTGTAAAATATATATACGTGTAAAATATGTATAGCGTGTAAAATATATATAGCGTGTAAAATATATATAGCGTGTAAAATATATATAGCGTGTAAAATATATTAAAAGCGTGTAAAAATATATATAGCGTGTAAAATATATATAGCGTGTAAAAATATATATAGCGTGTAAAATATATATAGCGTGTAAAATATATATAGCGTGTAAAAATATATAGATTGTAAAATATATAGCGTGTAAAATATATATAGCGTGTAAAAATATATATAGCGTGTAAAATTTTATATAGCGTGTAAAAATATATATAGCGTGTAAAAATATATATAGCGTGTAAAATATATATCTAGCTTGTAAAATATATATCTAGCGTGTAAAATATATATAGCGTGTAAAATATATATCTAGCGTGTAAAATATATATAGCGTGTAAAATATATATAGCGTGAAAAATATATCTAGCGTGTAAAAATATATCTAGCGTGTAAAAATATATATAGCGTGTAAAATATATATAGCGTGTAAAAATATATATAGCGTGTAAAAATATATATAGCGTGTAAAAATATATATAGCGTGTAAAATATATATAGCGTGTAAAATATATATCTAGCGTGTAAAATATATATCTAGCGTATAAAATATATATAGCGTGTAAAATATATATCTAGCGTGTAAAATATATATAGCGTGTAAAATATATATAGCGTGAAAAATATATCTAGCGTGTAAAAATATATATAGCGTGTAAAAATATATATAGCGTGTAAAATATATATAGCGTGTAAAATATATATAGCGTGTAAAATATATATAGCGTGTAAAAATATATATAGCGTGTAAAAATATATATAGCGTGTAAAATATATATAGCGTGTAAAATATATATAGCGTGTAAAATATATATCTATCGTGTAAAATATATATCTAGCGTGTAAAATATATATAGCGTGTAAAATATATTAGCGTGTAAAATATATCTAGCGTGTAAAATATATAGCGTTAAACGTTGCTTTTGCCCTGGTTCTCTAAGATTTTAAACAAAATATCATTTCAACACAAACATAACAAAGTTACAGTCTCATACATATTAACAAATATAACATTAGCACACATACAAAACTGACATAACACTATTTACTCATGCACTTTTATAACAAAAAGTGTTTCCATCACCATGGAAATAATATGTTGTCCTCGGGACTTTGTATTTTACGACCAGGCATGAATTTGATATGATTCACGTATTGTCAGTTTAAGAGTGCAAACCAGTACTTGCAGAGTTCGATCGGAAGAATAGAAGTAACAGAATGTGATATCGACTCTTTCAAGAACTAAGACAAGGTCCAAGACTGAAAGATTGAATTCATTGCACCGGGTTCTACAAACTATATCTCGGTCCCTTTCCACAGTAATGACACGCCACCTGCCAAGAGTATTGCAGATAGCACGAACTCTGTAGCTACGGCAACTATTCTAGGGGTCTCTGAGAAAAATGCACATGTGAACATAACGACGCGGTATGCACATGTGAACATATTGATTTTAACCGACGAACTTCAAAGCGCACTGTGAAGGTTTAGCTACAGAGACCCCCGACTAGATACGCTATTTCAGGACTAAATACGTCAATAATTACACATCTTGGATGCTCTTCAAAGAGCCTCTCATTTACGGAACACCAATCTCATCACAGTCTGTTGGGACGATATTTTTTACTTCCTGTTCTACACGTTGTGGGTGCCTAACAACCGGGGATAACATACTCCTGTTCTCGTCGACATCCGAACACATCACACAGGCTGGTTGAACACATCACACAGGCTGGTTGAACACATCACACAGGCTGGTTGGACACATCACACAGGCTGGTTGAACACATCACACAGGCTGGTTGAACACATCACACAGGCTGGTTGAACACATCACACAGGCTGGTTGAACACATCACACAGGCGAAACATACAGGCTGGTTCAACACATCACACAGGCTGGTTGAACACATCACACAGGCTAGTTGAACACATCACACAGGCTGGTTGAACACATCACACAGGCTGGTTGAACACATCACACAGGCTGGTTGACACACACACAGGTTGGTTGAACACATCACACAGGCTGGTTGAACACATCACACAGGCTGGTTGAACACTACACGGGTTTGGGTTAAGAACCCACATCACACAGGCGTGTTAGACACATGACACAGGTCTGGTTGAATTTAGCATTAAAGTTTGATAGAACATGACACTTTGCAAACTCAATCTGTGAACACTTACACAGCAATGTACATCAATACTTTGAGCACTGACACTTTTGAATTTACCTTTTGATAGAACCGTACATTTATCAAATCAGATTCTTTGATAGAACACTGTACACTTTATTGCAATTTTACTCAATTCTTTGATAGAACACTGTACACTTTATTGCAATTTTACTCAATTCTTTGATAGAACACTGTACACTTTATTGCAATTTTACTCAATTCTTTGATAGAACACTGTACACTTTATTGCAATTTTACTCAATTCTTTGATAGAACACCTGTACACTTTATTGCAATTTTACTCAATTCTTTGATAGAACACTGTACACTTTATTGCAATTTTACTCAATTCTTTGATAGAACACTGTACACTTTATTGCAATTTTACTCAATTCTTTGATAGAACACTGTACACTTTATTGCAATTTTACTCAATTCTTTGATAGAACACTGTACACTTTATTGCAATTTTACTCAATTCTTTGATTGAACACTGTACACTTTATTGCAATTTTACTCAATTCTTTGATGGAACACTGTACACTTTATTGCAATTTATCAATTCTTGATGAACACTGTACACTTTATTGCAATTTTACTCAATTCTTTGATGGAACACTGTACACTTTATTGCAATGTTACTCAATTCTTTGATTGAACACTGTACACTTTATTGCAATTTTACTCAATTCTTTGATTGAACACTGTACACTTTATTGCAATTTTACTCAATTCTTTGATGGAACACTGTACACTTTATTGCAATTTTACTCAATTCTTTGATAGAACACTGTACTCTTTATTGCAATTTTACTCAATTCTTTGATGGAACACTGTACACTTTATTGCAATTTTACTCAATTCTTTGGTAGAACACTGTACACTTTATTGCAATTTTACTCAATTCTTTGATGGAACACCGTACACTTTATTGCAATGTTACTCAATTCATTGATGGAACACTGTACACTTTATTGCAATTTTACTCAATTCTTTGGTAGAACACTGTACACTTTATTGCAATTTTACTCAATTCTTTGATGGAACACTGTACACTTTATTGCAATGTTTCTCAATTCTTTGATGGAACACTGTACACTTTATTGCAATTTTACTCAATTCTTTGGTAGAACACTGTACACTTTATTGCAATTTTACTCAATTCATTGATGGAACACTGTACACTTTATTGCAATGTTACTCAATTCTTTGATAGAACACTGTACTCTTTATTGCAATTTTACTCAATTCTTTGGTAGAACACTGTACACTTTATTGCAATTTTACTCAATTCTTTGGTAGAACACTGTACACTTTATTGCAAATTTTACTCAATTCATTGATGGAACACTGTACACTTTATTGCAATGTTACTCAATTCTTTGATAGAACACTGTACACTTTATTGCAATGTTACTCAATTCTTTGATAGAACACTGTACACTTTATTGCAATTTTACTCAATTCTTTGGTAGAACACTGTACACTTTATTGCAATGTTACTCAATTCTTTAATATAACACTGTACACTTTATTGCAATTTTACTCAATTCTTTGAGTCTATGGTTATTTATTGACGAAAAATATTAATAATACTTATATTCCTTAGCTTTAAACTCAACTTGTAACATAATATAACCTTGATTTAGCATGCTGTGTAAATTTTTTTATGAATTTGTCTATACAAACAATACTGGAATGCGAGGTCACGTGACGGTGGAAGTCATATTTCCTAGAATTTTTTCCTGAACCAGCTGGCCGTATGTTATAGGAGGTCACGATAAGAAGAAACGGAAAGAAGAGAATACCACATTCTGTCTAGGAATAGGTGAAAGCGAAGTTGATAACATTTTGCACTAGTAACGACGTGCCGTGGAAATTGTTTTTGTGTTGTGTAAAACTACCTGACTTGGTTGTATTGTTTGATCTTCTGTTCAACAAATTATTCAGCTGCTCCTCGTGCATCCAGTCTTGCTAGTACAACATGTGATTTAAAACTTCTTAGAACAAGCTGTGTATATTGAATATTATTTATACTGTCCCACATCCAAGAAACGATCAATGAGAAATAGAAGACCGTTCTTTGATTGAACTGGGATACTCAGATGAAGCAATAACCATCATTAAATTGCAATCTTGTATCAATCCTAATATATGCCAGCGAGAGTTAGAAAATGACTAAAGTTATAGAAAGCAAGTTGAATGCATTTGAAAATAGATGTCTGCATTATTGGTTAGTGAAGATAGATGTCTGCGTTATTGTTTATTGAAGATAGATGTCTGCGTTATTGGTTAGTGAAGATAGATGTCTGCGTTATTGTTTATTGAAGATAGATGTCTGCGTTATTGTTTATTGAAGATGGATGTCTGCGTTATTGGTTAGTGAATCTGTATTATTGGTTATTGAAGATAGATGTCTGCGACAAATATTGAACATAAAATGGGACGAACTCAGGAGAAGTGATGAAATCAGAGAAATGTCTGGTTAACCACTAGTAACAACTATTGTAAGAAAGAGAAGATGAAGATATGTTGAGTATACCCTGCGAAGAAACGATTAAAGAATATCAAAGAAAGCATTGAAGTAGGAGGCAAAGGGTTCACGAAAGGGAAGCCGCCCTAGGGAAACCCTGAAATGAACTTCGCTGAGAAAGGCAAGAAATATCGGACTCAATTCCATGGAAGAGATTCAGCGAGTCTTCCAGGACAGAGTGGTATGGAGAAATTGCTTGTATACCCTATGTAACGTATAGTTATTAGTTACTAAACTGATATCATTGCACTCCGGGCAGACCCATAGGTGCTCAGTCTTCCCCAACAGATATCGACGGGTGTGCATACTGATGGTTCCCGTGACTTGCTGGTTAAACACACTCCTCTCTCTGCCCCTCAGGCATCCAGTTCTACTTGTACAACGTGTAACACCAAACTGGTTAATTCGCTAGATATATTCAACATATATTTTAGTGTCTTCATACAACAGGCAGTCGCGAAGAGATCAAAGAACATCCCCTTATTCATCTTCATCTCCCCAACAATCGATGCTGTTGATGCAATCCTGCCCGCTCTCTCCTTACCGCAAACACCTGCATGCCCAGGACAATAGATCCATGAAAGCATCTGGAGTTTAAAAACTTCTTTAGACGACATCCACTCATACCGAAACCTGCCCTTTTGGATCTTGTGAAGCATCGACTGCTAGCCAGATAAGACAACTGCCCCATTAAATGGAATCCCAAAGAACTAATGGAGGGTAACAGTACGACCTCAACTTCCATTACCATACTAGAAGTAGTTGTCCTGTACGCTTCACTTCGCTCTGCAACAGCCCTAACATGCGCTTTAGCCAAGAAACCCCAGCCTGATTTCTCACCACAATGAACTGACCCATCGGTATATATAACACACAACAACATCATTATCCCTTACATTATCTTCTATCAGCTACTTAACTGCGAGGTCAGCCTTCATGTTGCCCCAATCTCTACATTCTCTTCCAAGAGTAATGATAACGTTGCGATAGTTGGTCATGCCGCCATTTGTTGGGATCCATTCTTCGTGTAACGCATTCTGCGTGTACGAGAAGAATACTAACCATCATTACCCTCTACCACAGTAGCAAAATTGATTGTGTATTACAAATTACACATTTCTGTGTCTAGACTCTCTAGAAAGGAAGTTAAGAAATATTTGCGACACAACACACAAACCTGTGACGTCGTTTTCAGTCGGCTTCATGAAAATGACAAATCTGGATTCTGTCAGTGATTTTAACTGACAAATGATCTTATTGAAGAGATATCCAGACTTAATGGACACAATTACTACGCCATGTTGGGTTTGTAATGAACAGCTCTGGCGATATTGATGTTCATTTGACATGAATCCGCTACTGAAATTGTTCACAGGCAGACATGAACGCCCAGAAGACGACAGTTGGCAGAGTGGACGACTTATGGCCAGTCTCACTTTTCTAATCTTCTTTCTTACGGCTGCCTGGTGGCTTTTTGGACCTGAAATTAACAGGTACTGCACTATAATATCATGTTTTACTTCTGTTTGCTAGTAGTCATACTACATTCCGTTCAATCTGAAATTAACAGGTACTGCACTATAATATCATGTTTTACTTCTGTTTGCTAGTAGTCATACTACATTCCGCTCAATACCTTCCAAATGTTTAATCAAGGATATCTGGTAAGGAGAGCATAAGCATTATTATCAAATATCAAAGTATTATCAAAGAAGGTCTTGTTAAGAAAAAGATAAAACACCATAAATTGGCTGGCATTGTATATGTAGAACATGAGAGAAGAAACAAAATAATACAATAAATCAACTGTACCAATGAGAAGGGAAAAAAAGGAAGAAGCCTACACTTAAGTGGTAGTGAGTTATCAAGAGCACACAAAAGACCGTTCTACAGGTTGTTCAATTTAAAAGCAGCCCGTGAATGAAGCTAATCTGGCATATATATATGGAAATGAGAAGTTTCAGTTATGACGTAGTATAGGTCAAGGTTGTGTGACGGTGTGTAATTGTAGTGCGGAAGGGGCGATGAACAAATGTGACGTAGGACGAGCTAGTCAGAACCGGTTTAAATAGTAAATAAACACAACTCAATGTGTACCTGGCAACTTTCGAATTGTCAATGGGGCTGCAATTATCTTGAACACCCTGTAGAAATCTCTTCGCATCCTGACGCTGTGAGACTAAACAGGATTAGAGAAAAGAAGGATCTGCAAGCAATTTTTCCACACCGCTCTTTCTTGGTCAACGCATTCAATCGCTTCTATGAAACTAGATCCGATATTTCTCGGCTCTCATTTAGGTTCGTTTCACGGTTTCCGTAGGCATCGTTTCTTATTTGAAACATGTGTCTCCCACTTCAATGACTGCTTTGTGAATTTTTCATCATATTTTTGACAGCAGAAAGTAAGTGAACGTTATTTGTAACGTCATGTTTGTTCTTCCTTCATCCCATTTCCTTCTGTTGTTAGCAGTGAGCCAAGATATTCAAAACTGTTCACATTTCCTTCTGTTGTTAGCAGTGAGCCAAGATATTCAAAACTGTTCACATTTTCTACTTTCTCTCCTGCTGATAAAAATATCTTTTGTCATGTTCGTTTCATCGGTTGTGATTATTTTTGTTTTTGGCCACATTGAGATATAATAGATTGTTTTTGTTTTTGGCCACATTGAGATATAATAGATTGTTTTTGTTTTCAGCACATTGAGATATAATAGATTGTTTTTTTTTGCCACATTGAGATATAATAGATTGTTTTTGTTTTTGGCCACATTGAGATATAATAGATTATTTTTGTTTTTGGCCACATTGAGATATAATAGATTGTTTTTGTTTTTGGCCACATTGAGATCTTCTTCTTCTTCTTTGCGTTCGTTCTTTACGACCAATTTTAATCACTCTTTGTGATATGTTTGATCTTTGCCAAGAACTGTATACGTTGCACATTGGTTTGGTAGGCCCCTAAACGACATTGAGATATAATAGATTGTTTTTGTTTTTGGCCACATTGAGATATAATAGATTGTTTTTGTTTTTGGCCACATTGAGATATAATAGATTATTTTTCGATTTTATGGTTAGAGGGATAGAGGTAAACATCTATAAAAAGGAGAAGGTAAGGCTCCTTCTTCCTTCAGCTAGTCTACGGGACACCCTTGGGCAAGGTAGAGTACCCGTTTAGCCCCCAACACCCTGACCGAGTAACGTGAAGCCATGGGAGCAGGTGGTGGATGAGTGAGGGAGCAGCCGACAGAGTGTCAATTGGAATGGTCTCAAAACTCACGATGGTAGGTAGAGGATCTCTGTAATAGAGACAATGGCTACGGTATTGTCGCTGCCAGGATGGAAAGCAATGGCAGACTACCTTCCAAGACAATACATAGAAAACTATAACAATAATATGAGCGCTCTTACGTTAGGAAAAATATTCCCACCCACTGTGGAATTCAATACGGACCTTTATGCTAAAAAGCGAATTCATTAACAACTACGCTACTACGGTTCTCTTTTCAGAGTATGCCAAATACATTTTCATTTTTCTTATCTTACAAACATACTATGGTTTATTTCTGGTATAATTTATCTTCATATAACCGTCGACCTTTTGTTTCAGATACTTGCCACAGACGATAACAATCTTTGAAAACCAGTTGGAAATATCAGAGTACTATTTGTTGGTATCTTCTGTTGTAAGTATGATTGTGTGTACTTATCTTCTGTTGTAAGTATGATTATGTGTACTTATCTTCTGTTGTAAGTATGATTTTGTGTACTTATCTTCTGTTGTAAGTATGATTCTGTGTACTTATCTTCTGTTGTAAGTATGATTTTGTGTACTTATCTTCTGTTGTAAGTATGATTTTGTGTACTTATCTTCTGTTGTAAGTATGATTCTGTGTACTTATCTTCTGTTGTAAGTATGATTCTGTGTACTTATCTTCTGTTGTAAGTATGATTCTGTGTACTTTTCTTCTGTTGTAAGTATGATTCTGTGTACTTATCTTCTGTTGTAAGTATGATTTTGTGTACTTATCTTCTGTTGTAAGTATGATTCTGTGTACTTATCTTCCGTTGTAAGTATGATTCTGTACTTTTTTCTTTGTAAGTATGATTTTGTGTACTTTTCTTCTGTTGTAAGTATGATTCTGTGTACTTTTCTTCTGTTGTAAGTATGATTCTGTGTACTTTTCTTCTGTTGTAAGTATGATTATGTGTACTTTTCTTCTGTTGTAAGTATGATTATTGTACTTTCTTATGTTGTAAGTATGATTATGTGTACTAGTTTAGATTTTAAATATAAAATATCGTTGTAGTGACATTTGTTAATGTTATCTGGAGAAAATATAATCTTTATTACTTGATATTGTTGCTCTCAATTACTTTCAACTTTATTACTTTATATTATTGCTCTCAATTACTTTCAACTTTATTACTTGATATTGTTGCTCTCAATTACTTTCAACTTTATTACTTCATATTATTGCTCTCAATTACTTTCAACTTTATTACTTCATATTATTGCTCTCAATTACTTTCAACTTTATTACTTGTATTGTTGCTCTCAATTACTTTCCAACTTTATTCTTCATATTATTGCTCTCAATTACTTTCAACTTTATTACTTTATATTGTTGCTCTCAATTACTTTCAATGGATGTCTCTGTGACTAGGTGGTTAACCCGTTGCCTTGCCTTCCTTCTGGCCACACCTTCCATTCTGTTCACGTGTTCATCGTTTCAAGAGAATCCTAAGATCGTTGCCGGAGCTACAGAATTAGTGCATAATGTTTTACTCTTCGCAGGTGGAGTGTCATTTCTGCAGATGGGTCCGAGCAATATGAGGGTTAAATCCGGTGCAATGAACTCAATCCTTCATCCTTAGCCCTTTTAGAGTACTTTAGACTGTATTGTACATATAGCATGTACATAACAGAACGACGCTCTCACACAGTCTGTCTGAAAGTCTCTCTACATGTAACAACGTAAACAGAACGTCACTCTCACAGTCCGTCTGATCAAATCTGGATATCTGTCTAGTTTCATCGTTTCTTTCATTGTAGTGTTCAATGTTTCTTGAATGTCTTGTCATTTTTTCTTTACATGATTAGTCAAGTTATTGTTAAAGTTATATTGTGCAGTATTCTACGTTACATAGCCTACAATTATTAGTATTACATTTACTTTTACAGAATCATTTCTCAACATTGTTGGTTATACAGATTGCAAAATGTCTTCATCAAAATATTGTTTTTTTTAAAAAGGCTTTTAGATATCTCAAGCCAAAAGTGTTAGTGATATTTATAATGATTTTCTATTGCGTGTTGTGTATTTGGGAATAATATGTATCATTCCTACCATTTACCATGTACCATTTACCATGTACCATTTACAAACACATATTTAACAATTTTTCATTATTTTCATTGTTTGTAGGGTGCCTCCCTCTTCATTATTGTAACAGTGGTGCATGTCGTCTTCAATATTTCATTCCTGACTACGCCGTGTCCATCACCTGCAAGAACAAAGTCTGGGACATCAGAACCAGGACAAGAAATAGAAAGCACCGATCTGGCTAATCTGAAGGATGAGGATAACGTTGAAGAGTTAGCTGACCACGGAGAAGCATCTATGGCTGCAACACCTAATACGTACACACATTTTTATGACGTCATAACCATAGAAAAAGACAAGCCAAGACCGAGTAAAATTATTGGTAACGACATCAACAGATATGAGGAGACTAAACAAACGGTGAGACCTTGTAGTCACCTGGGATCTGGACAAACTGAAGTCAACCGTTTAGTGGACAACGATCAAAGCTTGAGAGATCAAAACAGGATAATTGTTCCAAGAATAATTTTAAGTCGCAACCTTGACCTCGGTAAGAACTTTGTTCCAGGTGAGATTTCGTTATTATCAAAGTCTGTACTGTGCAGAACGTTGCTATACTAACAAGCTTTCGCAATCTCTCTCTCTCTCTCTCTCAAAGGCCAGATGCCCCGCCGCTGCAGCCGCCATGCTGAAACCATCATTTACAGCATGAATCCATCCTCTCCGTGGTTTGCTTCTTCTCCTACCTGTCGGGATGCCATCAGTTAGATTTGTCACCCTGATCCATCTTTATATACAACGATAACACCATCCACTGCGTTTTCTTCGATCCCATACATAATTGTGAGTTCTGAGTTCGTATTCAATACCTACACTGAGTTCACAGAGTAGTGATAATATCGTGGAAGCTAGCCATGCTTCTGCAGAGTGGAAGCTAGCCATGCTTCTGCAGAGTGGAAGCTAGCCATGCTTCTGCAGACGAAACTTCTAATATATCCAGCATGTGTAATTAGCTCTTTATATATGGCCCATTAACATGGACGACCTACTCAAGGCACGAGAGGAGACTTAACATCTTTCCCCTTCGATGTCTCCGCAAGACAATGAACATCAGGTGGTAAGACAAGATAACCAACTCTGAAGTACTGCAACGTACAAACTTGCCTTTCACCATGAGCATGCTCAGCAGTAGAAGACTAAGATGGCTAGGGAATGTGAGAAGAATGGACAATTCCAGCATACCAACATAATTGTTGTTCTGTGAACTTTCGGATAGGAAGAGGCACCAAGGCAGATCACTGCTCTGATATAAAGATGTCTGGAAGGCCTCAATAAATGTCTTTTCTATTGATCCCAGCAGATGGGAAAAACTAGCTGATGGCTGCATTATGTGGGAAACAACATTACGCGAAGGTGCAGAATCTTTTGATAAGAGACTAGGTATGAGCTCAAAGACAAGAGAGACAAGCGAAAACTCAGAAGTTGTCAAAGTAAAACACTTGTCAATTCACCATCTGTAAATACGAAAAAAGACCATATATATATCCATGCTTCAATTTATCGGGTATCCATTCTTCACCTTTCGCTTGCGTTGCATTCTTTTTTTTCCAATTTGGAAAGAAAAACAACCCGTATTAAGGGGTTTATTCCGAAACAAAATAATTGTCTTTATTAATTAAGTTAGAGCAATTATTTTATGATGGGCATGTTAATCTATGAATCTAAATCTATTTCAATGCATTAAAAAATGGTTGCCATGACAACATCTTAAAAATATCTTTAAAAAATATACATGTTATTAGAATCCTAAAATTTACAAAGCAAACAAATATATTGAAAAATAAATGTATGATTCATAAACTGTAAGCATATTTACAGCTACTGATGCATTTATTTTCTGTAAAATCTGAAGAAATGTATTTTTAAACTTATGCTTGGCATAAAACCACACAAAATGTGTTATCATTTCGCATGAAAAATTAATTATTAAATCAAATATTCGAAAGTATGTAATTTGAAATACATCAGTAGCTACAAAATTATATATAGGATATTCACCTCACATTTCGTGTATCTAGCTTTAGTATTAGTTAAAACTCAGAGATTTCCGACAAAAAAAAATTGGAAACAAATGATTTTTAGAAAATTCAATTTTAAACTTGGAATTTGACAGAAAAAGGTGTAGAATTAAGCGTTTCTTACTAATGTTGTAATGCTAATACGCAAACAAAACAACATAAAATGTTATGTGTAATCGATAATACGAATGTTGTACTTTATACAACTAAACACTTTAAAAATCGATGTTTTTGACTAAAGCTAAAATGTAATAGAGGGTCAACCCTTAACTATGGGCCGTAATTTGATTTCTAATCAATTTATTGTGTTTTTATTGTTGGCTTGCTGTTTTGTGTTGCCGTTTGTTTGTTGTTGGTGGTATTTGCTTGTAGTCTGATGTTAGTTTTAGTGTGTAGCCCGCTGTTGTTCTTTTCTTGTAGCCTTATGTTGGTGTTTGTTTGGAGCCTACCGTTGGGTGTTTGTTTTGTAGTCTGCTGCTGACGTCTGCCTATAATTTGTTATTTGATCCCATACATTGTTTAGAAAATGCGGGGAATGAACAAATGTGTGACTAACATAACAATGAATAACCACAAGTATCAGGGTAATACTCATTGTGACATGTAGATACCGAATGTAGATCAGAATAGGACAGGCCAAAGCAGCATTCCAGAAAATGAGAAGCAATTATATGCAACAAACAAGTCACTATCAAATTGAGATCAGAATGAGAGTCACACGGCTACATAGAACCAATACTGACATTTGGATGCGAATCATCTACAATAAACAAACAGATTGAAAAATCTCTGAGGGTAGCAGAGATGGTGTGTTACAGAAGAATGATGAGAATCCCATGGATTGCTAAATTGACTAATGTGGAGGTGCTGAATGAGATCAAGACACAGAGAAAATTTATCATCAGTATAAGAAAGAGGCAATCATCATTTTTCGAACATATGATGAGGAAAGGAGGTTTAGAACATTGTAACAACCGGTAAAATCGAGAGAGACGAGACAAAGGAATACAGAGAAAATGTTGAATAACCTGACTCCATGGCATAGATGGGCGTCAACATCTGAGATGATAGCAAACACCAGATAGAGAGATTTGTGGAGATCCATGGTCGCCTACGCCAGCCGACACGGCACGTGATGATGATGAGATACCGAATGCGGGACAATGGAAAAAGGTTTTCAAAAATAGAATATGCAAATTGTTCCATATCTTTCAAATATTGAGTTCTGTGAAGCGATAAATATTGTCAATATGTTGACCAAGCGATGTCTAAACTCTGTCCAAGCTCTGCCAGGTGTTCTTGAAATGCTGACAAAGTGTGTTCTTCTGCGTTACATAGTTTTGTTTGTACTCTCAGTAACATCCACATTTCATCAACATAATTAGAATCATGTGGTGTTAAGTAAATGCATGAATAATAAAATAAACATATAAAATATAGAAAGTCACACATCACATACATGACATCTATTCAACATCATCATGTTGCATGTACATCTTTTGGTTAATGTCGAACACTACGATTATACAGGGTATTCAAGATAATTGCAGCCCCATTGACAAATCGAAAGTTGCCAGATAACCTATAGCGTTGTCTTTATTTACTATTTAAACCGGTTCTGACTAGCTCGTTCTACGTCACATTTGTTCATCGCCCCTTCCCGCACTACAATTACACACCATCACACAACCTTGACCTATACTACGTCATAATTTAACCTTCTCATTTCCATACATATATACCAGATTAGCTCCATTCATAGGCTGCTTTTAAGTTGAACACCCTGTAGCTACAGGAACTAGTAGACTAACTTAATAAAACTAGCAAGTAATATAACTAGCAAGTAATAAAACTAGCAAGTAATAAAACTAGCGAGAATAAACTGAAGAATAAACAGCAAGTAATAAAACTAGCAGTAAAAACTAGCAAGTAATAAAACTAGCAAGTAATAAAACTAGCAAGTAATAAAACTAGCAAGTAAAACTAGAAAAACTAGCAAGTAATAAAACTAGCAAGTAATAAAACTAGCAAGTAATAAAACTAGCAAGTAATAAAACTAGCAAGTAATAAAACTAGCAAGTAATAAAACTAGCAAGTAATAAAACTAGCAAGTAATAAAACTAGCAAGTAATAAAACTAGCAAGTAATAAAACTAGCAAGTAATAAAACTAGCAAGTAATAAAACTAGCAAGTAATAAAACTAGCAAGTAATAAAACTAGCAAGTAATAAAACTAGCAAGTAATAAAACTAGCAAGTAATAAAACTAGTAAAGAATAAAACTAGCAAGTAATAAAACTAGTAAGTAATAAAACTAGCAAGTAATAAAACTAGTAAGTAATAAAACTAGCAAGTAATAAAACTAGCAAGTAAATAGGCAAAAAACTAGCAAGTAATAAAACTAGCAAGTAATAAAACTAGCAAGTAATAAAACTAGCAAGTAATAAAACTAGCAAGTAATAAAACTAGCAAGTAATAAAACTAGTAAGTAATAAAACTAGCAAGTAATAAAACTAGCAAGTAATAAAACTAGAAGTAATAAACTAAGCAAGTAATAAAACTAGCAAGTAATAAAACTAGCAAGTAATAAAACTAGCAAGTAATAAAACTAGTAAGTAATAAAACTAGCAAGTAATAAAACTAGCAAGTAATAAAACTAGCAAGTAATAAACAAATAATAAGACTAAAGCAAGTAATAAAACTAGCAAGTAATAAAACTAGCAAGTAATAAAACTAGCAAGTAATAAAACTAGCAAGTAATAAAACTAGCAAGTAATAAAACTAGTAAGTAATAAAACTAGCAAGTAATAAAACTAGCAAGTAATAAAACTAGCAAGTAATAAAACTAGCAAGTAATAAAACTAGCAAGTAATAAAACTAGCAAGTAATAAAACTAGAAGTAATAAAACTAGCAAGTAATAAAACTAAGTAATAAACTAGCAAGAATAAACTAAGTAATAAAACTAGCAAGTAATAAACAGCAGATAAAGAATAAAACTAGCAAGTAATAAAACTAGCAAGTAATAAAACTAGCAAGTAATAAAACTAGCAAGTAATAAAACTAGCAAGTAATAAAACTAGCAAGTAATAAAACTAGCAAGTAATAAAACTAGCAAGTAATAAAACTAGCAAGTAATAAAACTAGCAAGTAATAAAACTAGCAAGTAATAAACTGCAAGTAATAAAACTAGCAAGTAATAAAACTAGCAAGTAATAAAACTAGCAAGTAATAAAACTAGCAAGTAATAAAACTAGCAAGTAATAAACTAGCAAGTAATAAAACTGCAAGTAATAAACTGCAAGTAATAAAACTGCAGTAAAACTGAGTAATAAAACTAGCAAGTAATAAAACTAGCAAGTAATAAAACTAGCAAGTAATAAAACTAGCAGTATAAACTAAGTAAAACTAGCGAATAAACTAGCAATAAAACTAGCAAGTAATAAAACTAGCAAGTAATAAAACTAGCAAGTAATAAAACTAGCAAGTAATAAAACTAGCAAGTAATAAAACTAGCAAGTTAATATAAAATTAGACATGCAGAAAGGTATGGTTGTGAAACATAAACAATGAACAAACATTTGGAAGACAGATTGCATGCGTTTAAGATGTGGAAAAACGGAAGAATAAGTCGTATTCCATGAGATCATTACCTCCTTGTAGTAGTGTGGCGGGCTTACATTACGAAGCTAAGTCGGCAGGGTTACCCACAGTCAACGTATTCCATGAGATCATTACTTCCTTGTAGTAGTGTGGCGGGCTAACATTACGAAGCTAAGTCGGCAGGGTTACCCACAGTCAACGTATTCCATGAGATCATTACTTCCTTGTAGTAGTGTGGCGGGCTTACATTACGAAGCTAAGTCGGCAGGGTTACCCACAGTCAACGTATTCCATGAGATCATTACTTCCTTGTAGTAGTGTGGCGGGCTTACATTACGAAGCTAAGTCGGCAGGGTTACCCACAGTCAACGTATTCCATGAGATCATTACTTCCTTGTAGTAGTGTGGCGGGCTTACATTACGAAGCTAAGTCGGCAGGGTTACCCACAGTCAAATCTATTCTTCGATCATTGTTACACTCATGTCTGCCGTTACAGTAAGGGATTTCGTAAAGAGACCTTTACTATATAGAGAATCACAGCCAACTATTAACTCAAATATTACAGTTGGCTGTGAGAGAATTTAGTCAGAACCACAACTCAAAACTAGGTCAGGGTTTCCCCGGGTCAGTTGTCTGGCCTATTTTTAGAGTTGGCTGTGGCTCACCCAAGCCAAACAGGTCAAAGGAGGAAGGTCAGACTAAATGGTGCCTTCTGGTACTCCAGGTTTGGGGTTATGCGATGGGTTAACTACCCATCCATTTTAAAGAGGACGTTGCTATAGAAACCAAAAATAAATATATAGCTTGGATGCTCCGAAAGGTTTTAATTGTTATTGTTCATATTTGTTGGCTTACAATCTCTGATATAACCAAAACAAGACTCGTCCTTAGGTTGAAAGTGCGTACCACGGCTTAAGGTATCAGTATCAGCAGAGAATGGGTGCCATTAGTAAATAAATCATAAAAAATTGAATTTTAAAGATTTAGATCCCATATTTTCACACATACTAAACAAATGATCAAGCTATCTAAAACAGTGATTGGCTATGGTGTTCAGTATAGACAGGTAGGTAAGTGAGACTTTGACAAGAAAATTATTTGAGTCATGTGCAAAATATAGGTGTCACTTATTACACAATTTGAATGAAATGGTACAGTCAAATTCATTCAAACTTAAACAGCATATACACAGATTGTGTGATTTTGGCAAGTACTAGGATAAATAGTATACACTGAATAGATTTTATTTTGTCGCCACCTGAAAATTGTCTTTTTTTTGGGTTAAAAATTGTCATCTTTGAAAAATCATAAAAAAGATTACAATCAAGATATTGGAATTATCCTAGTATGCGCTATAGGCAGTCCTAATGGTAACATGCATGCAAAATTACATGCTGATTGGTTAATATTTGACAAAGTTATGATGTAATAACTATCATGAACTGTTAATTTTCGAACAAAATCGTAAACTAATTTATGTTTAAATTTTTCTACTTGCTTACCTCAATGACTCCCCGTCAAATATGGGAAACCTTCAGACTGAGTTAACGCCTCCTCTAATCCAAGTCTCTTCCTCCTTCTTGCACTTCTGGCTTCCAGGGACGCTTCTGTTGCTTGTTTATGCGCGTATTGCAGCCGCTTCCCGTCAGTGGCGGTGAAATACTCTGATGTGAAATGTCCACATAATAGTTGCATTGCTGCAAGAGGGGCTTCTAGGGATTTTGCTCCATCATTGAAAATGAGAGTTGCGATGCCAACTGCAATCTTAACAGTCACTAATCCGTGGTACTTGTGTTTTGGACAATATCGCCATATTGTGCTGTTTATTGATTCATTAGCATTCTGGGTGTAGCCATCTAGACATTTTTCAGTAAGTCAGGGTGTGATAAATCTCTGAAAACCGGCTTGATAACATCCATAATGGCCGCAGGCAGGTTTTTTTTATGCTTATAATTCTGTTCTTTATTGGCGGTAACAGCTTCTTTATATGGACACCAACCAATTTTGCAGAGATTGTGGATAGGCTTCTGATCCGTGGAGAGCTTATGAAAATATATCGCCCAAACAGCCTCTCGCATTCCTTTCAGGTCATTCTTATTACCCCTAATAGCATTTCCATAATATTTCTGAATGGAGTCAATCTGTGTGTCAGTAAGCCTTCCCTTTCCTCCTATAGTTTTCCCATCTGACAATTTCTTTTCTCTCCCCCAAGACGTCTTGATCTTGCGCAGACGAGTGCCCATTCTTTTTTTGTACATGCCCTACACATTCTATTTTCTCAACAGGAGTATCACCGTATGGGTTCGAATCAGAAACTGTTTTAAAACTGCTTGTATCCCCATCACCAATGAAACGCGTGTATCTCAGTTGATATCTTTCAACTGATCTAGAAAATAATTCTTTAGCAGTTGTTGCCTCCATACTACCAGATGAACCGCTATGTATAGACGTACACTTTGGTTGATGATTTTGCTTCCACAACTTATAAGGATCAGAATTGTTGTCTTGAGTGTTCCAGTAGTCACATGATTTGCACACTTTTGAGAGTGTTCCAGTGTCAAGAACCTTTCCTGTAACACAGCCAATGAGTGTAGTTACACCTATTGTTGATGAATGCCCACGGGTCATCCAGGTACCATCTACAGACACATCAATATCACGGCATTCAACTAATTCTGTCTCCTCTGCTAATTTAAATTCTGTTTCTGCAGCTCTTTTCATACTAGCTGCCTGGGAGGAACTAACTGCACTTTCTAACTTTTCATTTATTAGTTTGTATGTGGTCTTCTGGACAGGTGGCGGAAGATTCATTATTCCACAAAATGTCTGCAGGTCTGTACGGCCACCTCCGGCACAGCGCATAGCAAAAACAGCTCGTCTATTGACTGAGTGTATTTGTAAACTGTTACTATTGTTTACACTTATTTGTGGGTTGGACGGGAAAGAGGTTTGTTTTATACACTTCTTGTTACTACATACAAATTCAAATTTACTACCTAGTCCTCGTCTTTCAGTCTCAGTTAGTCTGACCTGACTGTGACAAAATGAACAAACTAGCTGTGATGAAATCTGATGACAGAGAATATCCAAATCAATTATCCTGTAACCTGTATATGACTTATTCAAATGACTGGAAACTTCCTCACGTGTAGATTCTTCTAAATCTGTATCTGAATCATCATCAATGTCATAGAGGTTTTTAATTTTCATCACTGACCGACTGTGAGTGGGCGTGGCACTAGGAATATCAACATAAGAGGAGTCACTAATTTCACTGCTGATTGAAACATTAGTAGGATTACTAATGATACTATTACTATAACTATTAATATTAACATCATGTCTGTCCTCAATTTGATCTAAATTTAAGTCACTTCTGCTTCGTTTCTCGTTCATATACCTATTCCCACAAAACGTACGCTTCTTGGATCGGTTAAAATGCTTTTTATCGCCTGACATAATTCAAAATATCACTTATCAAACAAAATACAGTGTTCGAAAACCACAAATTGACCGCACGCTTTGAACAATGGCCATCTTGTATTCTTTTACGGGATCATTCATTGTAATAAAACTTAAAGGGAGGTTCTCATTATACCTAAACGATATGTATATCGGTAAACTCACTTTAGTCAGAAATAAAACTGTTTTCCTTTCCCATACGAAGAAGACATCATGATTTTCTATTCATCATAATTCAAAAACTATTTAACCAATTTTAAAAA
Source organism: Arion vulgaris (assembly GCA_020796225.1). NCBI lineage: Eukaryota > Metazoa > Mollusca > Gastropoda > Stylommatophora > Arionidae > Arion > Arion vulgaris. The sequence continues at coordinate 110,558,921 of CM036753.1, read as the reverse complement.
TTTTAAAAGAAGTGTATGCACAACTGGTTAACCTTTAATTAGATACCAAGTATGTAGTGAAATTTTTAAATCGCATTTTTGCGGTATTCTCTGCTGATACTTATACCTTAAAGAATCTCTAATCCACTACATAACAACCAACAGCTCTACATGACAGTATCAACAATAGTTTCTAGGGCGTGTCGTGACATGATATACTTGAATGTTACAACAGTTCTACATGACAGTATCAACAATAGTTTCTAGGGCGTGTCGTGACATGATATACTTGAATGTTACAACAGTTCTACATGACAGTATCAACAATAGTTTCTAGGGCGTGTCGTGACATGATATACTTGAATGTTACAACAGTTCTACATGACAGTATCAACAATAGTTTCTAGGGCGTGTCGTGACATGATATACTTGAATGTTACAACAGCTCTACATGACAGTATCAACAATAGTTTCTAGGGCGTGTCGTGACATGATATACTTGAATGTTACAACAGTTCTACATGACAGTATCAACAATAGTTTCTAGGGCGTGTCGTGACATGATATACTTGAATGTTACAACAGTTCTACACGACAGTATCAACAATAGTTTCTAGGGCGTGTCGCGACATGATATACTTGAATGTTACAACAGCTCTACACGACAGTATCAACAATAGTTTCTAGGGCGTGTCGTGACATGATATACTTGAATGTTACAACAGTTCTACATGACAGTATCAACAATAGTTTCTAGTGCGTGTCGCGGCATGATATACTTGAATGTTTCAACAGCTCTACATGACAGTATCAACAATAGTTTCTAGGGCGTGTCGCGACATGATATACTTGAATGTTACAACAGTTCTACATGACAGTATCAACAATAGTTTCTAGGACGTGTCGTGACATGATATACTTGAATGTTACAACAAAGATATTTCCTGAAACAGTTGACTAACCATGTTTAGAAACACCTCCATCACAGATGATTACGAGAAGGTGCTCCAATGCAGTTACAAATCTGTTGCTTGTCAATGTGATGCCATATCTAAACCCGCTTCGGCTTGTTCTGAGACGATGACCATTCACCCAGAACTCATCGATGCTTCAGTTGGCAGTCAACAGCTGTTTAAAATAGTCAGGTAAATTTGTGTTGGACATAATGTTATGTCTAGTCCGTTAGTCTCTGCATCGACTTAAAGGTGGTTGATAATAGGAAGAATGAAGTGGTTTGACCACTTAATAAGAATGCATCCAAACTCCACAATATACATAGTCTTCTACAACAGAACATCGGGAAAGAAGGCAAGAAGAAGACCACGGAAAAGATGGTTAGATGGCGTAGCAGAACCTGTGAAAATAACAATCACCCAAGCCACCAGAACAGCGCAAGACAAAAACAGAAAACCACGACACTGGGCAACAACCCGGTAGCAGTGTGATGACAAAAGAAGAAGAAGATAATAGGAAGCTCTTGTATAACTATTAGATTCTCCGAAAGAAATTAATTCTTATGTTTCATGTCTGTTGGTCTACACGCTCTGATATAACCAATACAAGGCTCGTCTTTAGGTTGAAAGGGCCTACCTTGGCATAAAGACGCTTTCATCTTTTAAATAACAAATCAACAAACAAGGGCTTGTCTGTGTCTGGTATTTCATTATTGTAAATACACCAGAAACACACACCAATAATGGCAATCTCGAGTATAAATCTATTCTAACGCCATCCTCTATGACCAAACAGATCTGACACCAAGCTGCAGTATAACTCAGAAGGTGTGATACTTTAAAGTAGTATTTTATATTAACAAAATACTATCAGTGACTCATCTGTACACATTTCTGTCCTTTTCAGCAATATTTGCTCAGATAATCGGCGGTTGGGTTAGAACTATTGTCTATTGTCTTTCTCCAGATCCACTCTTGCCGTTAAGCGTAGGAGTGGGAGTTTTAATTTGCTGTCAAGGGCCAGATGAGTCGACCTTGTGTTATATCTGTGTTTATTTAGTGTGGTCTTGAAATTGTCTATTCATCTTTTTCATGGTCTTCCCTTGGCTGTAGTTCATGGTCTTCCCTTGGCTGTAGTTCATGGTCTTCCCTTGGCTGTAGTTCATGGTCTTCCCTTGGCTGTAGTTCATGGTCTTCCCTTGGCTGTAGTTCATGGTCTTCCCTTGGCTGTAGTTCATGGTCTTCCCTTGGCTGTAGTTCATGGTCTTCCCTTGGCTGTAGTTCATGGTCTATGTTTAGCTAATGCTGTTATTGGTGGCTGATTGTGTTCCATTCTCATTAAATATTAAAATCACTGCATTTGTTGTCTTTCAATGTATTCGGTGCATGAAGTTATGCGCATTCTCCTTCTGATGTCCTCATTTCGTAGTCTGTCTTTCCTGGTGACTCCCACCGCCTTCCTAACGCATTTTATTTCACACATGGTGAGCTTTCTGTGGTGTGTTGCTGTCAGAGACCAAGCTTGGCACTGGTAACAAAATGTTAGTAGAAAAATACTTTTTATCATCTGTCTTTTCGCTTCCATCTTGATCTTTGGGTGTTGTAGTAATGGTGCCAGGGGTTAGGGCCAAAAGCATAAATCTATTGTTTGGTTATTTGTTCCGAATCACTATGAAGTACGAGTTTGCACTATTTTTCTCTTATTTAGAGTTGTGTAAGTGTTCTAGAAGCAGTCGCTTTATAAACATCACATGTAGGATACTCTTTGTAATCTGTATGATATTGTAATATGAGACCACTGACAAGCGTATGGGGAAAGGATACCTTTCATACCTCGTGGTTAATGGGTCAATACAGTGTTAGGCCTGTATTTTTCATTGACCATCGGCACACGATGGGTGATGTGGTCAGCATCAATCCGGCCGCCTTTACTTTCCCAGAGCAAGTCTGGTACCCAATTGAGGCTGGGTCGACCTGAGAGCCGTCGCGGTCGGGAAAAATTCCACGCGCACTGCGGGAGCTGAAACCAGACCACCAGCCTCGAGAAGCGAGTGCACTAACAACTACGCTACCGCGGCTCTCACTGACAAGCGTGACATTTGGATTAATGAAATCTCCATGAAGGCCAGCTTTCCTTTTATCAGTGTCCCTCGCCATACATGTCTTCTCCGACTTCAGTGTTCAATTGTCAATTTAGAATCAAGCAAGTCTCCAGGACATATCATTACGTTTAAAGTAATGAAAATTCTAGTTAATCGTTACTTTATAACTATTCAAAACTGCAGCCAATCGTTACTTTAGAACTATTAAAAACTGCAGCCAATCGTTACTTTAGAACTATTAAAAACTGCAGCCAATCGTTACTTTATAACTATTAAAAATTGCAGTCAATCGTTAATTTAGAACTATTAAAAACTGCATTCATTCGTTACTTTAGTACTATTCAAAACTGCAGTCAATTGTCCAATAGAAATTAGTAATACATATAACTATTAAGATGGGTGTCTGTAGCTTCAGTGGTAGTGAGCTCAATCACAACCCAAGCGTACCTGGTTCAAACTCCATGGTGGGCAAGTTTGAAAGCAAATTCGTCCCGTTGAGATTTTTACGAAAGGTTAAAAATAGACCTCGCCGTTCAAAAAGCAACGGCAACTACGAAACGTATAAGTGGTGCCTAGAAAATCAACGACTCGCTTACTGTGGTTGATGGCTACTTCATGTCAATGATATACCACTATTTTCGTTTTCAATACATATAAACAATATTTACCTTAGAATTATTTGGATCTAAGATGAGAAAATCGCGAGTATATATAAAATGTCTCACAGAAGATATGTGTGATACCTTCACTTACATGTTTCACATACCATTCCTCTCACAGAAGAGATGTGTGATACCTTCACTTACATATTTCACATAACATCCCTCTCACAGAAGATGTGTGATACCTTCACTTACATGTTTCACATAACATCTTCACTTACATGTTTCACATAACATCCCTCTCACAGAAGATGTGTGATACCTTCACTTACATGTTTCACATAACATCTTCACTTACATGTTTCACATAACATCCCTCTCACAGAAGATGTGTGATACCTTCACTTACATGTTTCACATAACATCCCTCTCACAGAAGATGTGTGATACCTTCACTTACATGTTTCACATAACATCTTCACTTACATGTTTCACATAACATTCCTCTCACAGAAGCTGTGATACCTCCACCTCTGGACCTTTCATGAAAAAGCTTCGCCGCGCACAACGTCTGTTGAAGGAGGCCCGAGTCAAGATGAAGACAGATCGTCAAGAAAAGTTGCTTGACTGGACAATGGTCTTGAACAGATATAAGACAAAAGGTAATTCTGGTTTATATTAACAACAAAGACTTATTGTTAGGCTACTAGACTATCTCTTTACGACGTATCATTGCTTTGTTTTCACTATCTCTTTACGACGTATCATCTTTACTTTTTTGTCATTATCTCTTTCACGAGATTTGTTATAGTCCTCATTGACATCATTCATTTATTAGATATGTTTGTAAACTGCTAAAGAGATTTGACATATATGTATATAACACACTTGTTATTGTTTGTAAACTGCTAAAGAGATTTGACATATATGTATATAACACACTTGTTATTGTTTGTAAACTGCAAAAGGGAGTTGACATATATGTATATAACACACTTGTTATTGTTTGTAAACTGCTAAAGAGATTTGACATATATGTATATAACACACTTGTTATTGTTTGTAAACTGCTAAAGAGGGGTTGACATATATGTATATAACACACTTGTTATTGTTTGTAAACTGCTAAAGAGAGTTGACATATATGTATATAACACACTTGTTATTGTTTGTAAACTGCTAAAGAGATTTGACATATATGTATATAACACACTTGTTATTGTTTGTAAACTGCTAAAGAGATTTGACATATATGTATATAACACACTTGTTATTGTTTGTAAACTGCTAAAGAGATTTGACATATATGTATATAACACACTTGTTATTGTTTGTAAACTGCTAAAGAGATTTGACATATATGTATATAACACACTTGTTATTGTTTGTAAACTGCTAAAGAGAGTTGACATATATGTATATAACACACTTGTTATTGTTTGTAAACTGCTAAAGAGATTTGACATATATGTATATAACACACTTGTTATTGTTTGTAAACTGCTAAAGAGATTTGACATATATGTATATAACACACTTGTTATTGTTTGTAAACTGCTAAAGAGATTTGACATATATGTATATAACACACTTGTTATTGTTTGTAAACTGCTAAAGAGATTTGACATATATGTATATAACACACTTGTTATTGTTTGTAAACTGCTAAAGAGATTTGACATATATGTATATAACACACTTGTTATTGTTTGTAAACTGCTAAAGAGATTTGACATATATGTATATAACACACTTGTTATTGTTTGTAAACTGCTAAAGAGAGTTGACATATATGTATATAACACACTTGTTATTGTTTGTAAACTGCTAAAGAGATTTGACATATATGTATATAACACACTTGTTATTGTTTGTAAACTGCTAAAGAGATTTGACATATATGTATATAACACACTTGTTATTGTTTGTAAACTGCTAAAGAGATTTGACATATATGTATATAACACACTTGTTATTGTTTGTAAACTGCTAAAGAGATTTGACATATATGTATATAACACACTTGTTATTGTTTGTAAACTGCTAAAGAGATTTGACATATATGTATATAACACACTTGTTATTGTTTGTAAACTGCTAAAGAGATTTGACATATATGTATATAACACACTTGTTATTGTTTGTAAACTGCTAAAGAGATTTGACATATATGTATATAACACACTTGTTATTGTTTGTAAACTGCTAAAGAGATTTGACATATATGTATATAACACACTTGTTATTGTTTGTAAACTGCTAAAGAGATTTGACATATATGTATATAACACACTTGTTATTGTTTGTAAACTGCTAAAGAGAGTTGACATATATGTATATAACACACTTGTTATTGTTTGTAAACTGCTAAAGAGAGTTGACATATATGTATATAACACACTTGTTATTGTTTGTAAACTGCTAAAGAGAGTTGACATATATGTATATAACACACTTGTTATTGTTTGTAAACTGCTAAAGAGAGTTGACATATATGTATATAACACACTTGTTATTGTTTGTAAACTGCTAAAGAGATTTGACATATATGTATATAACACACTTGTTATTGTTTGTAAACTGCTAAAGAGATTTGACATATATGTATATAACACACTTGTTATTGTTTGTAAACTGCTAAAGAGATTTGACATATATGTATATAACACACTTGTTATTGTTTGTAAACTGCTAAAGAGATTTGACATATATGTATATAACACACTTGTTATTGTTTGTAAACTGCTAAAGAGATTTGACATATATGTATATAACACACTTGTTATTGTTTGTAAACTGCTAAAGAGATTTGACATATATGTATATAACACACTTGTTATTGTTTGTAAACTGCTAAAGAGATTTGACATATATGTATATAAACACTTGTTATTGTTTGTAAACTGCTAAAGAGATTTGAATATATGTATATAACACACTTGTTATTGTTTGTAAACTGCTAAAGAGATTTGACATATATGTATATAACACACTTGTTATTGTTTGTAAACTGCTAAAGAGATTTGACATATATGTATATAACACACTTGTTATTGTTTGTAAACTGCTAAAGAGATTTGACATATATGTATATAACACACTTGTTATTGTTTGTAAACTGCTAAAGAGATTTGACATATATGTATATAACACACTTGTTATTGTTTGTAAACTGCTAAAGAGAGTTGACATATATGTATATAACACACTTGTTATTGTTTGTAAACTGCTAAAGAGATTTGACATATATGTATATAACACACTTGTTATTGTTTGTATACTGCTAAAGAGATTTGACATATATGTATATAACACACTTGTTATTGTTTGTAAACTGCTAAAGAGATTTGACATATATGTATATAACACACTTGTTATTGTTTGTAAACTGCTAAAGAGATTTGACATATATGTATATAACACACTTGTTATTGTTTGTAAACTGCTAAAGAGATTTGACATATATGTATATAACACACTTGTTATTGTTTGTAAACTGCTAAAGAGAGTTGACATATATGTATATAACACACTTGTTATTGTTTGTAAACTGCTAAAGAGATTTGACATATATGTATATAACACACTTGTTATTGTTTGTAAACTGCTAAAGAGATTTGACATATATGTATATAACACACTTGTTATTGTTTGTAAACTGCTAAAGAGAGTTGACATATATGTATATAACACACTTGTTATTGTTTGTAAACTGCTAAAGAGATTTGACATATATGTATATAACACACTTGTTATTGTTTGTAAACTGCTAAAGAGATTTGACATATATGTATATAACACACTTGTTATTGTTTGTAAACTGCTAAAGAGAGTTGACATATATGTATATAACACACTTGTTATTGTTTGTAAACTGCTAAAGAGAGTTGACATATATGTATATAACACACTTGTTATTGTTTGTAAACTGCTAAAGAGATTTGACATATATGTATATAACACACTTGTTATTGTTTGTAAACTGCTAAAGAGAGTTGACATATATGTATATAACACACTTGTTATTGTTTGTAAACTGCTAAAGAGAGTTGACATATATGTATATAACACACTTGTTATTGTTTGTAAACTGCTAAAGAGATTTGACATATATGTATATAACACACTTGTTATTGTTTGTAAACTGCTAAAGAGATTTGACATATATGTATATAACACACTTGTTATTGTTTGTAAACTGCTAAAGAGATTTGACATATATGTATATAACACACTTGTTATTGTTTGTAAACTGCTAAAGAGAGTTGACATATATGTATATAACACACTTGTTATTGTTTGTAAACTGCTAAAGAGATTTGACATATATGTATATAACACACTTGTTATTGTTTGTAAACTGCTAAAGAGATTTGACATATATGTATATAACACACTTGTTATTGTTTGTAAACACTAAAAGAGATTTGACATATATGTATATAACACACTTGTTATTGTTTGTAAACTGCTAAAGAGAGTTGACATATATGTATATAACACACTTGTTATTGTTTGTAAACTGCTAAAGAGAGTTGACATATATGTATATAACACACTTGTTATTGTTTGTAAACTGCTAAGAGAGTTGATATATATGTATATAACACACTTGTTATTGTTTGTAAACTGCTAAAGAGATTTGACATATATGTATATAACACACTTGTTATTGTTTGTAAACTGCTAAAGAGATTTGACATATATGTATATAACACACTTGTTATTGTTTGTAAACTGCTAAAGAGATTTGACATATATGTATATAACACACTTGTTATTGTTTGTAAACTGCTAAAGAGATTTGACATATATGTATATAACACACTTGTTATTGTTTGTAAACTGCTAAAGAGATTTGACATATATGTATATAACACACTTGTTATTGTTTGTAAACTGCTAAAGAGATTTGACATATATGTATATAACACACTTGTTATTGTTTGTAAACTGCTAAAGAGAGTTGACATATATGTATATAACACACTTGTTATTGTTTGTAAACTGCTAAAGAGAGTTGAATATATGTATATAACACACTTGTTATTGTTTGTAAACTGCTAAAGAGAGTTGACATATATGTATATAACACACTTGTTATTGTTTGTAAACTGCTAAAGAGATTTGACATATATGTATATAACACACTTGTTATTGTTTGTAAACTACAAAGAGAGTTGACATATATGTATATAACACACTTGTTATTGTTTGTAAACTGCTAAAGAGATTTGACATATATGTATATAACACACTTGTTATTGTTTGTAAACTGCTAAAGAGATTTGACATATATGTATATAACACACTTGTTATTGTTTGTAAACTGCTAAAGAGATTTGACATATATGTATATAACACACTTGTTATTGTTTGTAAACTGCTAAAGAGATTTGACATATATGTATATAACACACTTGTTATTGTTTGTAAACTGCTAAAGAGATTTGACATATATGTATATAACACACTTGTTATTGTTTGTAAACTGCTAAAGAGATTTGACATATATGTATATAACACACTTGTTATTGTTTGTAAACTGCTAAAGAGAGTTGACATATATGTATATAACACACTTGTTATTGTTTGTAAACTGCTAAAGAGATTTGACATATATGTATATAACACACTTGTTATTGTTTGTAAACTGCTAAAGAGATTTGACATATATGTATATAACACACTTGTTATTGTTTGTAAACTGCTAAAGAGATTTGACATATATGTATATAACACACTTGTTATTGTTTGTAAACTGCTAAAGAGATTTGACATATATGTATATAACACACTTGTTATTGTTTGTAAACTGCTAAAGAGATTTGACATATATGTATATAACACACTTGTTATTGTTTGTAAACTGCTAAAGAGATTTGACATATATGTATATAACACACTTGTTATTGTTTGTAAACTGCTAAAGAGATTTGACATATATGTATATAACACACTTGTTATTGTTTGTAAACTGCTAAAGAGATTTGACATATATGTATATAACACACTTGTTATTGTTTGTAAACTGCTAAAGAGATTTGACATATATGTATATAACACACTTGTTATTGTTTGTAAACTGCTAAAGAGATTTGACATATATGTATATAACACACTTGTTATTGTTTGTAAACTGCTAAAGAGATTTGACATATATGTATATAACACACTTGTTATTGTTTGTAAACTGCTAAAGAGAGTTGACATATATGTATATAACACACTTGTTATTGTTTGTAAACTGCTAAAGAGATTTGACATATATGTATATAACACACTTGTTATTGTTTGTAAACTGCTAAAGAGATTTGACATATATGTATATAACACACTTGTTATTGTTTGTAAACTGCTAAAGAGATTTGACATATATGTATATAACACACTTGTTATTGTTTGTAAACTGCTAAAGAGATTTGACATATATGTATATAACACACTTGTTATTGTTTGTAAACTGCTAAAGAGATTTGACATATATGTATATAACACACTTGTTATTGTTTGTAAACTGCTAAAGAGATTTGACATATATGTATATAACACACTTGTTATTGTTTGTAAACTGCTAAAGAGAGTTGACATATATGTATATAACACACTTGTTATTGTTTGTAAACTGCTAAAGAGATTTGACATATATGTATATAACACACTTGTTATTGTTTGTAAACTGCTAAAGAGATTTGACATATATGTATATAACACACTTGTTATTGTTTGTAAACTGCTAAAGAGATTTGACATATATGTATATAACACACTTGTTATTGTTTGTAAACTGCTAAAGAGATTTGACATATATGTATATAACACACTTGTTATTGTTTGTAAACTGCTAAAGAGATTTGACATATATGTATATAACACACTTGTTATTGTTTGTAAACTGCTAAAAGTTTGACATATATGTATATAACACACTTGTTATTGTTTGTAAACTGCTAAAGAGATTTGACATATATGTATATAACACACTTGTTATTGTTTGTAAACTGCTAAAGAGATTTGACATATATGTATATAACACACTTGTTATTGTTTGTAAACTGCTAAAGAGATTTGACATATATGTATATAACACACTTGTTATTGTTTGTAAACTGCTAAAGAGAGTTGACATATATGTATATAACACACTTGTTATTGTTTGTAAACTGCTAAAGAGATTTGACATATATGTATATAACACACTTGTTATTGTTTGTAAACTGCTAAAGAGATTTGACATATATGTATATAACACACTTGTTATTGTTTGTAAACTGCTAAAGAGATTTGACATATATGTATATAACACACTTGTTATTGTTTGTAAACTGCTAAAGAGATTTGACATATATGTATATAACACACTTGTTATTGTTTGTAAACTGCTAAAGAGATTTGACATATATGTATATAACACACTTGTTATTGTTTGTAAACTGCTAAAGAGAGTTGACATATATGTATATAACACACTTGTTATTGTTTGTAAACTGCTAAAGAGATTTGACATATTTTGTATATAACACACTTGTTATTGTTTGTAAACTGCTAAAGAGATTTGACATATATGTATATAACACACTTGTTATTGTTTGTAAACTGCTAAAGAGATTTGACATATATGTATATAACACACTTGTTATTGTTTGTAAACTGCTAAAGAGATTTGACATATATGTATATAACACACTTGTTATTGTTTGTAAACTGCTAAAGAGATTTGACATATATGTATATAACACACTTGTTATTGTTTGTAAACTGCTAAAGAGAGTTGACATATATGTATATAACACACTTGTTATTGTTTGTAAACTGCTAAAGAGATTTGACATATATGTATATAACACACTTGTTATTGTTTGTAAACTGCTAAAGAGATTTGACATATATGTATATAACACACTTGTTATTGTTTGTATACTGCTAAAGAGAGTTGACATATATGTATATAACACACTTGTTATTGTTTGTAAACTGCTAAAGAGAGTTGACATATATGTATATAACACACTTGTTATTGTTTGTAAACTGCTAAAGAGAGTTGACATATATGTATATAACACACTTGTTATTGTTTGTATACTGCTAAAGAGAGTTGACATATATGTATATAACACACTTGTTATTGTTTGTAAACTGCTAAAGAGAGTTGACATATATGTATATAACACACTTGTTATTGTTTGTATACTGCTAAAGAGAGTTGACATATATGTATATAACACACTTGTTATTGTTTGTATACTGCTAAAGAGAGTTGACATATATGTATATAACACACTTGTTATTGTTTGTAAACTGCTAAAGAGATTTGACATATATGTATATAACACACTTGTTATTGTTTGTAAACTGCTAAAGAGATTTGACATATATGTATATAACACACTTGTTATTGTTTGTATACTGCTAAAGAGAGTTGACATATATGTATATAACACACTTGTTATTGTTTGTAAACTGCTAAAGAGATTTGACATATATGTATATAACACACTTGTTATTGTTTGTATACTGCTAAAGAGAGTTGACATATATGTATATAACACACTTGTTATTGTTTGTAAACTGCTAAAGAGAGTTGACATATATGTATATAACACACTTGTTATTGTTTGTAAACTGCTAAAGAGAGTTGACATATATGTATATAACACACTTGTTATTGTTTGTAAACTGCTAAAGAGAGTTGACATATATGTATATAACACACTTGTTATTGTTTGTAAACTGCTAAAGAGATTTGACATATATGTATATAACACACTTGTTATTGTTTGTAAACTGCTAAAGAGAGTTGACATATATGTATATAACACACTTGTTATTGTTTGTAAACTGCTAAAGAGATTTGACATATATGTATATAACACACTTGTTATTGTTTGTAAACTGCTAAAGAGATTTGACATATATGTATATAACACACTTGTTATTGTTTGTAAACTGCTAAAGAGAGTTGACATATATGTATATAACACACTTGTTATTGTTTGTAAACTGCTAAAGAGATTTGAATATATGTATATAACACACTTGTTATTGTTTGTAAACTGCTAAAGAGATTTGACATATATGTATATAACACACTTGTTATTGTTTGTATACTGCTAAGAGAGTTGACATATATTTTATATAACACACTTGTTATTGTTTGTAAACTGCTAAAGGATTGACATATATGTATATAACACACTTGTTATTGTTTGTAAACTGCTAAAGAGAGTTGACATATATGTATATAACACACTTGTTATTGTTTGTATACTGCTAAAGAGAGTTGACATATATGTATATAACACACTTGTTATTGTTTGTAAACTGCTAAAGAGAGTTGACATATATGTATATAACACACTTGTTATTGTTTGTATACTGCTAAAGAGAGTTGACATATATGTATATAACACATTTTGTTATTGTTTGTATACTGCTAAAGAGAGTTGACATATATGTATATAACACACTTGTTATTGTTTGTAAACTGCTAAAGAGATTTGACATATATGTATATAACACACTTGTTATTGTTTGTAAACTGCTAAAGAGATTTGACATATATGTATATAACACACTTGTTATTGTTTGTATACTGCTAAAGAGAGTTGACATATATGTATATAACACACTTGTTATTGTTTGTAAACTGCTAAAGAGAGTTGACATATATGTATATAACACACTTGTTATTGTTTGTAAACTGCTAAAGAGAGTTGACATATATGTATATAACACACTTGTTATTGTTTGTATACTGCTAAAGAGAGTTGACATATATGTATATAACACACTTGTTATTGTTTGTATACTGCTAAAGAGAGTTGACATATATGTATATAACACACTTGTTATTGTTTGTAAACTGCTAAAGAGATTTGACATATATGTATATAACACACTTGTTATTGTTTGTATACTGCTAAAGAGAGTTGACATATATGTATATAACACACTTGTTATTGTTTGTAAACTGCTAAAGAGAGTTGACATATATGTATATAACACACTTGTTATTGTTTGTAAACTGCTAAAGAGAGTTGACATATATGTATATAACACACTTGTTATTGTTTGTAAACTGCTAAAGAGAGTTGACATATATGTATATAACACACTTGTTATTGTTTGTAAACTGCTAAAGAGATTTGACATATATGTATATAACACACTTGTTATTGTTTGTAAACTGCTAAAGAGAGTTGACATATATGTATATAACACACTTGTTATTGTTTGTAAACTGCTAAAGAGATTTGACATATATGTATATAACACACTTGTTATTGTTTGTAAACTGCTAAAGAGATTTGACATATATGTATATAACACACTTGTTATTGTTTGTAAACTGCTAAAGAGATTTGACATATATGTATATAACACACTTGTTATTGTTTGTAAACTGCTAAGAGAGTTGACATTTTGTATATAACACACTTGTTATTGTTTGTAAACTGCTAAAGAGAGTTGACATATATGTATATAACACACTTGTTATTGTTTGTATACTGCAAAAGAGGTTGACATATATGTATATAACACACTTGTTATTGTTGGTGTCCTCAGTTGATGACCTGGTACAGTCACTTGATAAGAAGGATATACTCCTTAGTTATACTGCACTAAATAGAGCTCTCTCCGAGAACGAGGTCAAGGACATGTGCACAGCAGTCAGGTAATATAAGAAATAGCAAGGATCAAGACACTTCATTCCCTACCTCTCTCATCTCGCCTGTGCTAAATAGCAAATATTTTCAAATTTGGTGCAGACAAATATTTAATTGCAATATAATGATTTAAAAAAAAATCTATTGATGATAGCTTGATGTATATCATTATTACCCAAAAAACTATTGACGATAGCTTGATGTATATCATTATTACAAAAAATGGTCTTAAAAATGATATAAAGACAGAGGATTGACTTCATTGCACCGGGTTTTTCCCATTTGACTCCATCTTTCTCAGCACAAATGTCATCCCATCTGCCAGAAGTGTGGCACAAAGCACGAACTCCGTATCTCCAGTAACAATCTTAAGGATCTCCAGATAAAAATACACATGTGAAATGAATGACGCGGTGCGGACTCAAAACCACAACTTTCAGAACGCATTGCATACGTCTTAGCCACTTCGCCACTGGACTCCTACACAAGAAGTAACTTGTTTGAGACATAGCCACTTCGCCACTGGACTCCTACACCAGAAGTAACTTGTTTGAGACATAGCCACTTCGCCACTGGACTCCTACACAAGAAGTAACTTGTTTGAGACATAGCCACTTCGCCACTGGACTCCTACACAAGAAGTAACTTGTTTGAGACATAGCCACTTCGCCACTGGACTCCTACACCAGAAGTAACTTGTTTGAGACATAGCCACTTCGCCACTGGACTCCTACACAAGAAGTAACTTGTTTGAGACATAGCCACTTCGCCACTGGACTCCTACACAAGAAGTAACTTGTTTGAGACATAGCCACTTCGCCACTGGACTCCTACACAAGAAGTAACTTGTTTGAGACATAGCCACTTCGCCACTGGACTCCTACACAAGAAGTAACTTGTTTGAGACATAGCCACTTCGCCACTGGACTCCTACACAAAAATAACTTGTTTGAGACATAATGATTTTAACGCTGTAAGAACGTCATAACGTTCTAGAAGCTGCTAACGAGAGAGATGGAGAAAAGAGAGAGAGAAAAGAGAGAGAGAAGTCTTTCTTGTAAAAGCAATATTAAACAGTATTTTCTCTAATCTATCAGTTTATGTAGGATGACATATCAAACTTCTAGATGTCTGTTAGGATGTCTCTGTAGCTGTACAGGCTATGTGCTCGTCTCTCTAATCTATCAGTTTATGTAGGATGACATATCAAACTTCTAGATGTCTGTTATGAGATCTCTGTGGCTAGAGGCTCTGTGCTCGTTTTCTAATCTATCAGTTTATGTAGGATGACATATCAAACTTCTAGATGTCTGTTATGAGATCTCTGTGGCGTAGAGGCTCTGTGCTCGTCTCTCTAATCTATCAGTTTATGTAGGATGACATATCAAACTTCTAGATGTCAGTTAGGAGATCTCTGTGGCGTACAGGCTATGTGCTCGTCTCTCTAATCTATCAGTTTATGTAGGATGACATATCAAACTTCTAGATGTCAGTTAGGAGATCTCTGTGGCGTAGAGGCTCTGTGCTCGTCTCTCTAATCTATCAGTTTATGTAGGATGACATATCAAACTTCTAGATGTCTGTTAGGAGATCTCTGTGGCGTAGAGGCTCTGTGGCGTAGAGGCTCTGTGGCGTAGAGGCTCTGTGCTCGTTTTCTAATCTATCAGTTTATGTAGGATGACATATCAAACTTCTAGATGTCTGTTAGGAGATCTCTGTGGCGTAGAGGCTCTGTGGCGTAGAGGCTCTGTGGCGTAGAGGCTCTGTGGCGTAGAGGCTCTGTGGCGTAGAGGCTCTGTGGCGTAGAGGCTCTGTGGCGTAGAGGCTCTGTGGCGTAGAGGCTCTGTGGCAGAGGCTCTGTGGCGTAGAGGGTCCCGTGCTCGTCTCTCGTTCCAAAGGTTCTCGGTTCCCCCCGTGTGGAGCTATCGTGATATTATTTCAGAGATCCCTGATCTCACTGTAGGGGGATTGAGTTCCCTAGTCCTATTAGAGATGGGAAATAAAACGTAGGTCCTTTGTATACGTTGAGAAAGTAGAAAGTAGTTCTTCTTCTCTTCCACCATTGACTTCTTTATAGAAGTGTTGGGGGTGAAACGTAGTGATCTTGTGTGTGCTTGTTCTTCTCTTCCACCATTTACTTCTTTATAGAAGTGTTGGGGTGAAACGTAGTGATCTTGTGTGTGCTTGTTTTAAGGCACTTTGTAAGCTGATATTCATGTTCATAAGGCTGTTCTTGATGCCGTCGCTCCATCTTTTGCGTGGTCTTCCTCTTGCTTTGTACTCATTATACTTTTTCTGTGTGGCTCTCGTGGAACCCTGGCGGGTCAAAATCGAGAAGAACAGGCGGGAAAGCCGTTTTCCGGACACAATTCATTAGAAAGGTATAAAAATAATAGTACAAATTTCTCAAAATTTTTTACCATCTTCTAACTTGCATCGGGGACCCTCACTAGTGATACGGAGTTTGTACACTGTCTCTGAAATCTTCCTGTGTAAGAAAGAGATCGGAGCACACATGGTTACTCACCGAAGTCCAATGATGATGGTCCTGTCGTTCCCGTTAATCGATCAATCGGATGTCTCTTAAACAGACAGACAATCTAACGGTCTAAAGTAAAGCGGAGAAGATCCTAGGAGAAGAAGACATTAAAATTTACTCAGGTATAGATATAACAGCAGAAATAGTTTTAACAGATGTTAAGTTAATAATATACCAACTGTCACCACTAATTAAATATACAAACATAGACTTGTTAAATAAGCGACAATCGATACTCGGTATATTTATTACCAACTCTCTGTTTATCAATGCATGAAACCTGATCTCTTACTAATACACAATATAGAAAAGTCACAATATGTGAAATGAATTGTTTAAGAAGAGTTGTCAATGTTACACGATGGGATAGAGTTTAGAAAGGGAACATTAAAACTACTTCTTCTTCTCCTTCGAAAGTTCCATATGGACCACTTGTTAAACCACTTTTTGTGAATTGTATGTGATCTGAGCCTAAGAGCCATTGTACGTTGTACCAGATATGCACCTACAAGTAGGTCAGCATATCCGATTTCTGCGACGCTTTTTATTTACTAGTGCAACTTCCATAGACCCCTACTTTAGTCGCCTCTTACGACATGTCTTGTAAGTCACAGCGTTACAATTATTTGCTCGCCTTGAGGACCCCGGTAACACACGGGCAACTAGAACTACTGTTGACATCACACCCTACATCTAACAAAACACAAAGTAAAATGGTTGTTAATCTAATGAGAATGAAACCAGATCTGCTACCAAACTTATCATGCGCCTGTAGCAATAGACAGCACGGTTACAAATCATGTTATTGAAGGCCGAAAACACGATGGGATCGACAGCATCACAGAGATCATGTGACAACATGGACGATCATCTGCAGACTATAGGTTCAGTTCCATAGTGGGAGTGACATTTTTTCTTTTTTTCCCGTTGTTTTTTCCCGATCCAGAAGCACTTGAGCTTTCAGCTCTTCGGCACGGTGCCATGGATATCGTAACCCTTCGGTTCGGTGCCACGAGTACCGTGAATCTGGTACTTTTCTGCCAGTCCGCGGAATTGAACCCGCACACACAGAGGACTAGTCACCCGCAGTCCAACGCGCTACGAACACGCTGGGCTTTTTTTCCCGTTCGCAACCGCTCTCAGGTCGATCTTTCCTCAACTGGTATCAAAATTGTACTAGGAATTAAAAGCGACCGACGTTGGAGTTTGTGTCAATGGTCAATGGAAAATGTGTGTCCGACACCTTATTCCCTATATACCTCATGGTATGAAACAGGGTTCAATGAATATTTCTAGAGCATCATTGATAAATTCCAGGAAGATAAAATAACTATTACCGTATTTATTGATCTGCAGTAGGTATACAACAAGAGTGTGGGGAAGGGGGTATTCACAAGTACCTCTGAAGTCAGGTAAAGCTCGCCTGAATGGCAAAAGACACTATGGATAAGGAAAGCAAGACTTCAAGTAAAAAATGAGTCAAAACTGCTACGTTAGGAATCGGTGACTACTGCTAAATTAATTAACTGATTGTTAAAATTGAAAAATTGTTAAAAATAACGCAGAACTAACATATAAGACAGAGTTTGTTTGTTTGTTAAGTTAGGGGATTAAAGCCTCGTTAAGCCGAGGCACGCCCTTTCAACCTAAGGCCAACCTTTTATTGGTTATATCAGAGCGTGTAGGCCAACCAACATGAAAAATAATAATTAACTCCTTTCGGAGAATCCAAGTTGTTTAGTACCAAATATTATCATACAGAGTTTATATGTAATACAAAATTGTGTACCAAATATTTTAATACTTCTTACCATGTAATACAGAGTTGAAATATTATATACTGCATAACTACATATTATTTATACAATTGACCAGATGTGCAAACACTTAACATATTTTAATATTTAGCAGTATTAACAAACGAAAGCGGGATTTCCATATAATCTAGATAGGTACAGCTTAATGACGTCTGTCGTCAGCATTTGTCACTTGTGTACTAACAATTTATTACCAGACATGACATTTGCAGCACTCCAACTACAGGAGAAATTTCAATAGCAGCACTGTAGTCTTTATGTGATCTTTGTCGATCTGATGAAGGCTTTCGACATGGTCAACAGAGAGGGTCTGTGGAAGATCATGGGAAAAATTTGGAGATTCAGCCAAATTCATTACGATCGTCCAACAATTTCATGAGGGCATGATGGCCCGTGTAGTTGATTATGAGGAGCTGTCAGAGGCCTTAAATTTCACCAACGGCGTCAAACACGGGTTGTGTACTGGCCCCAACACTTTTCAGTATGATCTTGTCTGCCATACTGGTGGGTGTCTTTTAGGAATGCGATGAAGATGGGATAAAGATTAGATACAGGACAGACGGTAATTTATTCAATCTCAGAAGGTTAAAACCCTCCACCACGGTGAATGAATCGACCATCTCAAACCTGGTGTTTGCTGATGACTGCGCCCTCGCTAGCAACTCTAAGGAGGATATGCAGACCTACATGGGCAGTTTTTCAATGATCTATGATATGTTTGACCTTACCATTAACAAGAAGAAAAGTGAGGTCATGTTTCAGCTCGTCCCTAGAGAGTAGCACCATGATCTAGTCATCAGTACCAACCACCAGTGTCTCATGTCAGCGGACATCTTTGCAGCATCCTATCCAGATTGGAAAACATAGACTCAGAGGTCAATAATTGGTAAAGCCAGTTCTGCATTGGGAAGGCTACTTGACCACAAAGCTGAAAGTTTACTATGCCATAGTGCTAACCACACTGATATACGCCAGCGAGACAGGGACAGTGTATAGCAAGCAAACACGCAAGAAAACTAAACCACTTCCTCGTAAGTTGTCTACGCAAACTACATAAAATCAAATGGCAAGACACAATTTCAGATACCGAAATCCTCATAAGAACCAAGATTTCAAGCGTCAACGCCGTGTTGCAGACGGCCCAAGTGAGATGGGCCGGTCAACGTCGCTCGGATACCTGATAAACGCAGCGCCGGATTAGCCTAGTAGCAGAAGTAGCAAATGCTACCGGCCCCGCGCTTCTAGGGGCCCCGCGCCTATGTGACAGATGAAAATGGAAAAATAACCAGATGTTATATCAAAAACACGCAAGCTGTCTGAATTTTTAAATGTCGTGTGTGATGGTGCTGAATCCAAGGAAATCGAAGCAGAAAATACAGAAGACGTGTCCCACTGTGTAGTAGATGAAGGCAGTGCTATAGAAGAATCATCCTTACCAATATTACCATTAAGATCAGCAACTCTTCACGATTTAGCCACATTTTTCACAAGACAAACTGAAATCGAATGTACAGCAAGTCCTCCCAATTTAGCCATATCATCTTCAAGCCAAAGAGAGGCAGAAAGCACAGCACATGCTTCTAATGTAGCAACATCATCTACAAGCCAAAAACACAACGAAAGTAAAATGTACTCCAACGATATTGGTGAATGGCCTAACAACTTCAATCAAGATTATTGGATTGTGAAAGAAAGTAGCGAAGTGCAACATATGAATAGTGATTTCATGTCTTAAAAAGAAAAACCCCAAAAACATACGATAAAGAAAATCCACGAGCATACACCAACAAACAAAACCCACGTGAGAGATTGGTTGTGTTATACAGAAACTAAAGGACAACTGTTCTGTTTTGTTTGCAAAGTTATTGATTTAGGCTGTACCATAGAGTGACTGGTGTATTTGGAATACTCCGGCAGTTAAAATCTATTACAGCAGAAGAGATCTTGAAAAGAACTCCAAATATTGTCAGCTCTTACCAATAGGATTTGGAAGAAAGCCTAGGCGACGAACTTATGCAGTTCACTGAACTTCTTAAAATTAATGTAGCTGCTGCTATTAGCAACGAAAGCATGAGGCTCTTGAACTGCAATTTTATAAACTTATAATGGAAAATTCATTAGAGTCGTGTTTCGCAAATGTAGAAATAGTCTTACGAATTTACTTGTCTTTAATGATTACTAACTGCAGCGGAGAACGTTCTTTTTCAACATCAAAGTGTATAAAAAGTGAGTTAAGGAACATGATGGGACAAGATCGTCTAAATAACCTCACCTTAATGAACATTGAATATAATTTACTTAGATAAATTGATTTGTCTAGTATTATCTCTAAATTTGCTCACATTAACCCTTAACCATTGGGATAATGGGATTCCGATCATTATGATCGATGCAACATGCCTATTTAAGTGGCCATAATTTTGTATCTATTTTGCATTCAAGTTGGTAAAATTTATGTTATCTAATGCAGAAGATATGATAATCTAATAAAAAATTATAAAAAAATAATTATATATTTTTTAGATGTATAATCTCGTTGACTGGAGCACACCTCATTTTCCACTTGCCATTTTGTAGAAACGTCCAAATTGCTCCATCCAAAAAGCCCCAAATATGTGATAAAATGGATTTTAATAACAGACTACTGTCCTGATGAAGACACCAGTGATTCTTGAAATATCTATGCTTGTGTCAGATGAACATTCTATGCCTGTGTCACTTTGACTGTTTGCAAGATGCCCGATAACTTTTTTCTTGATTATTTTCTTTATCAAATATCATTGCGTAATCATATTTTTGTTCAATAATATCTTTTACTTGCAATGTTTAGAAATTATATACCTATTTCATGTTTATGTATGATACTATAAGTGTTAGTTCTTTATGGGCTGCTTACTAGACCAATTCGGCATCATTTTCTCTTGAAGGCCATATTTATTGACTCTTTTTCTTTACAATATGAAAATATTGAATATTATAAATTTCATGATTACTGCCTTTCATATTTTCCAAACATGTTTAAATTCAAATATGTTTTGCAAATATGAAGACTTTAAAAGACTGTAATGAAAGATTTCATTATATTCGTCATACTTATTGTTTTCCTTCTTTGTGACTGTAAAAACATTTGTCATTTGTAGAATAATGTATTTTTAGACTTTTCATAAGTAGGTCACGGATATCATAAATTACATCACACTTATGTTAAAACCACATATCCTGATAGCCCATCCAATTAACTTTCCAACCATATATAACATGCCTATTTTCAATGCAAAGAACATGTATGGTTGCTAAATATAGAGCAGGGCATCAAAATATAGAAAAAAACCTTAAAAACCTGCCAATGGTTAAGAGTTAAATCGAGACAAGTTTGTTTGTAAAAGTTGTGTTTTATTTTATTATCATACAAAACCTAGGGCCCCGCGATAAAATTTGCTACGGGCCCCGCGCTAGCCTAATCCGGCACTGGATAAACGTATTCCAAAACAGTATGGCAAACTTGAAATGACTGAGGGTCAAAGGCACAAGGAAGCGGCGCGCCAGGATTGGAGAGATGGCTCTAATCCCTGCTCTCACCTCCAAGTGGTGACCCTGGTAACAGACGGTAGTTCCGGTCTGGTTAAGAGGGCAGATGCCGTGGGAGAGCTACTCTGGGGCAAGTAGAGATGCAAAGGTAGTCATGCTTGATGGGATCCACTCGCAACACAGACGAGCGAACTCCCATAGTGACTATTAACGCTCGCCTCTCCCGGACGAAGGGAAAAGCTAGAACGACACATGTGGAACCTCGCGGGGCGGAACTCGGAGCTCACGCATTCTTTCTCTTGATGCACTTCTATTGAGCCGATGAAAATGCCGGGTGATGAGTTGGGCCGCACGTTGGTCCACATGGGTCAAAAGTTTGAATCAAAACCATCGAAGGGACGTTGACGCGCGTGTGGCGAATTTCGGATCCCAAGCATACTCTCTTTAGCCACCACTCTAGAGCCGATGAGTATGCTGAGTGCCGAATTGAACCGCAAGCTGGGCCACATATGTCAAAGCACTGGCCCCCATCACAGACATGTGACACCATCTCATGATTGGGGGACCGGGTTGAGGCACAGAAGGTGACAGCCCAGGCAAATAAGTGCACGACATGGAAGGCACGAAAAATGTGAGCACGGAAAAAGTCGATGGTGACAGGGCATCAGGGCAGAGCGAGCACGCACGCTGGCAAAGTCATAGTTGGCCCCATCGAGGGACAGGCCGGCACGGCAAGAGGATGTGCGTCTCACCCACATGAGCAGAACTGGAAAGCCCAGCAGAGGCAAAACCAGTGCAAACGTGGCATCGGCAAGTGCGGCAAGCGCGGCAGCGGTAAGCACGGCAGCGGCAAGCAGTGTGTGCGTCCCACCCAAATGTACAGAACAACTGGAAAGCCCAGCAGAGGTAAAGCCAGTGCGCGTTTCCGTTCGTAGGGAACTACTGCTGTCTTGTAGTTTTGATTGGTGACAATCTAAGCCTAGCGGAGCAAACCGCAAACAAACCTGAACGGGCGGCAAACCACGGTGTTCATTAAAACGACCGGTTTTGTTGTGCAGATGGCGTTCATAAGCCCGGCAGGGCAGGCCGTCTAAGGGTCGCTGCCCTGAAAGAAAATAGCAACTCACTGCCTTGTGGGTTGCGGCTGGGACAGTCAAAGACTAGCGGAGAGCGAACCGCACACAATAGCTGGCTGAAATCGAACACCCCACCGAAGGATAAGCAACTGTGCTCAAATAGGTGCTGAAGGTTGGTGCACGTACATTACGTTCTGATGTTTGGCTGTTTATACATCACAATAAGAATGATAAAAACTAGCCTAGAACGATCGCGCCCGAGAGAGAAGAGAGAGAGAGAGAGAGAAAGAGGAAGCTGACGCTCATTAAAGTATCTCTAAAATGTTTCGATATAGATACCACGATATGAGAATCCCTTGCGCAACATCGCAATTTTAATTATCAGTTTGTTCTCTTATTGATATTTATTTCATCAATATTATCAAATATTTTACTGTATTTTTCTTCTTCCTTCGTTGACTTGTATATCTGTGTTTCTTATAGTCATGTATAGTTTTCAGGTGTCTAATTATTTCATTGAAACATTGACAACTAAATCATTTCTTATTCAATGTCTTTGATTACAGCATATTTTTGTGATCTTGACACTGCACAATTTTCTGTTCTCAGTTCGGCTAGGGATCGACTTCTGACCCAGTGCAAGCTTAACTTTGCTTTGAAAGAAGTTGTAGAAAGCAAATGTGAATCTGGGACTCCGGATGCGCCAAGCCCCAACACAGCATCACCACAAACCTAAAGTTAGATTTTTGTGTGATACATTCACTGATATTTATAGCGTAACCATTTTCAAATAAGAATTAATCATCTGTATAATCTTTCCTTGTCCTGTGCAAGTGTAGGCGTGTTTGTATCATAGAGTGAACTTTGACCTCTCAGAAACTGTACCTTTATCAAGCAATAAATATTGAACTGTAAACAACAAACGGTAGATAATCTGCCAGGGGTCACTGTAACGTAGCCGGATAGCTTCATACTCGAAACAAACCGATAACTTTTGGAACGACAGACGAGCACTCAATCATCACGCCACAGAGATTCCCTAGGGATGACATATAAGATTGTCAAATGTTAAATCGTTTTCCTCGCAACTGAAAGTAATAAAGTTTGGTTTATCCAAGGTTCAGTTTAGTTTAGTTTTAGTTTAGTTTAGTCGTCGGATCATCATCACTGCACATCAAACCAATTAGTCCATAAGTGCTTCGATCTCCTGCTTAGTTTGTCTCTCAGCATGTGGCGACTAACGACACCGGTTCTTTGTTAGTCAACTATTCTTATTTGGCTACCGCATAGTGTTCTTGTCTAGCTACACCACGTTTGACTTGGGGTTCTTGCAGTTCTCCATGTTCAGACAAGCTCCAGTCAAGCCAGTTAAAAAATATTGTTGGTATATGATATAGAAATGAGAGAATTTAGTGAAGAAAAGGTAAGAAACTGACCTTCTTGAGATATTTGAAACCTAGTTGTGTGACGTGGCTAATACTTCATGTTCCTATTCTATTGTTACATGATGTAGGTAATGTTTGCCTTCTCATGTTTTACATTACCTTATCAACTAATGAGGAATACTTAGTCATTACATTTATAATTTAATCAAACATACACATAAATTAATCAACAAATCATTATTGCTGACGATGTTTGACAAGTAATAGAAAGTTAAAGCAAAAATGCTAAATGTAACAGGTGATTGTACTAAGTCAAATAGATTGGGGAAACAATTAATGGGACAGGTAATTAGGAAATGAAAGTGTGTCGGAAAGCTGTATATTATTTTTGTTATTTGCCTGCTATGAATCTTCTTCTTCTTCAGCGATCTCTGGTCATACGCTTAATTTACTGTGCGACCACAAACTGGGCAGTCAACTTCAGGTCTGTCAGGTTTCCTGCTTCAGCGATCTCTGGTCATGCGCTTAATTTACTGTGCGACCACAAACTGGGCAGTCAACTTCAGGTTTGTCAGGTTTCCTGTTTTCAGAGCGATCTCTGGTCATGCTCTTAATTTACTGTGCGACCACAAACTGGGCAGTCAGCTTCAGGTTTGTCTGGTTTATTTCTTCAGCGATCTCTGGTCATGCGCTTAATTTACTGTGCGACCACAAACTGGGCAGTGAGCTTCAGGTCTGTCAGGTTTCCCCAAAGTTTAGATTTCAGGTTAACTGGGCCACATGTTGCTTCTCAGCTCACTCAGGAGAGGACAGTCTTGCAGGATATGCTCTGGTGTCTGTTCCGCCTGCTGACACTGGCAGAGAGCTGTTTGACTTATTCCTAGTCTATAAAAGTGTTTGTTGAGTCTGCAGTGTCCTGTGCGTAGTCGAAATATAATGACCTGGTCTGTTCTGCTTAAGTCTTTGATGGAGTCTTTTCCATAATCATATCCAGTGTTTGTCTTCCGGTCTACTGCAGATTGTCTCTGTATGAGGGTTTTAACCTCTTGAAAAGACATGTGTCTTGTCGGTTGAAAAATTCGATCATGGAGATTATATTATTATATTCCTCTTGTACCGTTATACGTTACAAAGAAAATGCAAGTAATTTCTCCACACCGCTCTGTCCTGGACAACTTGCTCAATCTCTTCTATGGAATTGAATCCAATATTTCTCACATATTTCAATAAAGTTGGTTTTAGGGCTTTACTATGACTTCCTTTTTTTTCTTAAACCATTTGCTTACTATTTCAATGTCTGCTTTGTTAATCTGATACATCTTTCTCTGAATATGTCCAACATATCTCAATCTTCTCTTTCTTATAACAGTTGGTCATGGATGTGCACAAATGTATGCCATTGAGTACAGTTATGATTTTGATCTTGATGGATTAAGCCACAACCAACTGGAGTCTGAGTCGATACCTGAACGCTTATGTATTATGCTAATCTGGCTAATCCGTCCCAGAATATTGGAATAACAGAGAGAGAGCGAGAGAGAGAGAGAGAGAAAAAATGTGGACAACAGAAATATATAATAATAACCAGCTTAGCACAGTTATTTGATCACATTTATTATATTATATTGTTGAATTAACTACTCATCTTGTAACGGATCAACAAACTAATATTTTGTGGAAATAAGTAACAATAAAAACCACACGTAACATGTGCATATTATAATAAAATGAACTGAAAATTGTCTTTTTATTTTTTATAATTTCGCTTCTGAAATACATTTATAATTTCCCTCTTGTCAGTAAATTTATTTAAAATTACTGATATATGGAAATATTGTGTATATATACATATTTGATATAACTTTACATTGTGAGTCGATGTTTTATAAGTGCATGCAGAGAGAGAGGAGAGAGAGAGGGAGAGAGAAACGTGTTGTAAATTCTGTGAATCAAAGAAAATACGAATATTAAAAGATAAGGTACATAAATCACTATGTGTTTTGTTTTTAACTTGGTCATATTTTTTTTTAAGTTTTGTTCTGTCATGTCTTAACCTGTTCAACCCTTCTGAGCCTATTTAATAGCTTGTAGTAATTTTTAAGACGACGCAAAATATTGTCTGTTTGTCTGTCTATATATATATATCCTCTTTGTGTCCCTTTCGAGACACATAATACTTCTACATGAGAAGCTCATTGTTTTAGTTCTACCACCATATAATACTTCTACATGAGAAGCTCATTGTTTTAGTTCTACCACCATATAATACTTCTACATGAGAAGCTCATTGTTTTAGTTCTACCACCATATAATACTTCTACATGAGAAGCTCATTGTTTTAGTTCTACCACCATATAATACTTCTACATGAGAAGCTCATTGTTTTAGTTCTACCACCACATAATACTTCTACATGAGAAGCTCATTGTTTTAGTTCTGCCACCATTCTACTTTACAGTTAGGCTACAATCTTTTGTTAGGTTACTAACTACATCATTGCACTCCAGGCAGAGCTCATGTGCTCAGTCTCCCCAACAATATCAAAAGAGTATGCATACTGATGGTCCCGTGGCTCGCTGATTAAACACACCTCTCGCTCTGCCTTTCAGGCATCCAGTTCGACCTCCACAACGGGTAACTCCAAACTGCCTAAATCGCTGATCGATTCAACATCGATTTTAGTGTCCTCATCCAACAGGCAGTCGCGAAGAGACCGAAGAACATCCCCTTATCCATCTTCAACTCCCCAGCAATCGATGCTGTTGATGCAAGCCTGGCCGCTCTCTCATTACCGTAAACACCCGCATGCCCGGAGCAGTATATCCACTTAAGCCTCTGGAGGTTACAATCTTCTTTGAACGTCCAGGCCTTCTTTTCACACCAACTGTCTATCAGAGAGCTGTCCTAGTCACTGACCCTACTGACATACGACATAAATAGCCAATCCACCTCCATCTTATTGTATTGATAACAACATATAAAATAACACATCAATTCAAATTATGCTCACTTAGTTTCATTACCTTTATTGAATTATGTCAGAAATATATTTACAAAAAACATTTTGAAACGTTTCATTGGCTCCAGAAATGTGAAGTGACTGATACCGCTATACTTGTTATTGTCAATCATCTGAAAATGCTATCGGATGATTTAAAAGAAAGATTTTCTGAGTTGAAACAAATTGATTTTTCAACTTGTATGATGCAGCCAATGTTAGTGGATTTGTCTGATATTTCAAATATGCAGTATCAAGAAGAAATCACAGAAATGAAAAGTGATGAGTCAGTTAAAACTTTATTTAATATAAAAGGATTGATGGCATGACTTTGTGAGGAAACAGAAATCAAACATTCAAATTCAACCAAATGGGCAAGAAAACTGTTGTTACCGTTTCCATCTTCATATTTAGCTGAATGTGGATTTATTGCACTAAATGATTTGCTGCTAAAAAAAAAAAGAAATTGGCTGGATGTAACACAACGGGGAGACTCGTAAAATCTTCAAATAAATAAAAGTAAAATCGTAAAATAAATAATTACTAATAATTAAAATAAAATAGAAAAGCCTGTCATTAAAATGATTTCGTACTTGAATTTCAGTTCTCCATTGTTTTGAAAATTTGCTGACTGTGTTTCCTCAACAATTTCCTAGTGATTTCTTACTAAAACTTATCAAGTTTCTTCAATGAGCAATTCAATTTTTGGAAATTAAAAATTGTGAATATGTTAGATAGGGAAGAAAGGGGTGTAAATACGAATTTTTGAAAGGCTTTCATGGGGCATGGCACCAAAAATGTTGGGAAACACCGATCTAGATGAATAATAGCAATCTACGTTATCATTTTTTAGGTGTCTTTAAAGCCTCAATTGGAAACCACATTTCTCGTCACGTAGTCTAGCGCACCAGACTACGCCAGAGGGAAAAAAAAACGAGGAAGACCAAGAGAGACTGTGTAGAACCATCATCAGAGAAGGCTCAACGATGGGCCTAGCAAACATTAAAGACCTAAAACAGATAGCAACGAACCGCGAGACATGGAGAGCTATGACCTCTGTCCTATGCGCCGCCCACAGGCCCAAGAGGAAAGACTTACTAAGTCTAGCGCAGGCATAAATTTCACTGCAGATCGATTTTTATAAACACTGTATTATTCAATAAAATGTAATTTCGTAATTGAATGGATGTAGCAGGCCATGTTTAAATCTGAATATCAAGACTGAAAGTAAACAGATGCAATCGATCATACAAACCATGAAAAGTGTTCAAAGAAATGGTTGATTTATATTAAATTGAGAAACACTCTGCTCTGTGTTCTACCTCTGTGTTCTACCTCTGTGTTCTACCACTGTGTTCTACCCTGTGTTCTACCTACCTACTGTGTTAATAGCCACTGTATGTTGATACCACTGTGTTCACCACTGTGTTCTACTTCTGTGTTCTACTCTGAGTTCTACCACTTGTGTTCTACACCTGATGTTTCTCCATACTGTGTTCTACCACTGTGTTCTACCGTTTCCTACCTCTGTGTTCTACCTCATGTGTCTACCACGTGTTCTACCTCTGTGTTCAACCACTGTGTTCAACCACTGTCGCTTCTAACCAGCCTTTCCCTCTGTGTTCTACCTCTGTGTTCTACCTCTGTGTTCTACCACTGTGTTCTACCACTGTGTTCTACCACTGTGTTCTACCACTGTGTTCTACCTCTGTGTTCTACCTCTCCAACAACTCAGCTGCATGATTAAATAATAGTCATGCTCGTCCATCACGGTGATGATGACCACCATGTATCCAATCGAATGTAGTTGCGTTATGTTTGTCTGTGTGTGCGTAGATGGCTAACAAAGTTATATCAGAACAAAAAACAAAAAATAACTAAAATATTGTTACCTGAGCACCTTCGAAACACCGGGTTTCCTCATATGGCTCAGTCTTTCTTCACATAAATATCGTGCCCTTTGCCAAGAATATTGCACAATGCACAAGCTCTGTAGCTTCGACAACATTCTAAGGAATCTAAAAAAGAGCACTTGGGAACATAGCGGAGCGGTCTGGAGTTGAACCAATGACCTTCGCAACGCCAAACAAACGGCTTAGCCACTTAACCACGGAGACCTCCCCCTATCCCTCCTCTCTTAACATTAACTGTACACTGGTCAAATAAGAAAATTCGATGTATAAGACTTTTCAATGTGGACAGTAACACAAAATAAAACTTTGGAAACATTAACATTCTTCTAAACCATACAATGCTGATCATTATAAGGAGTGCAGGGTCACTAGCGTGCTGACTTTCTTGCAAACAATGCCCTGATTCAAGCGGACAGAAGTATGGACAGAGCCGATGTCATAAATGCGGAACGCTCTCATTTATGTGATAAGGACGAGTCACACACTGGAACGAGTGCGAGAATTAGGAGTTAAATTTGGACATGTCAGACAGTGTCGTCTTCGTGGTAGAAAGAGAATGTATACTACTCAACTTCACATGGGTACGGTGAGCCAATGGACTTTAGGGTGGCTGCTTTCAGCGGAGGACAGAGCCCAAATGGGAATGCCCAATGTGCCATGACGCCGATTGCGTCACATAACAGAACATAACATTATAAGGACAAAGAGGTTAATCAAATCTAAAACAGTATATCCATAAAACAGATAAAAACTAGAGGAGACAACAGAATGCAGAATTAATCTTGAAAGTGTCGACATTTGAGAGATCAATCAATTTATTGAATAATAAATGATAGTTTTAGGAAAACTAGACATGAAGAAACAATTATTAAGAGAAATAAAATTCAGACAAATAAAGTATTTTGGGCACATAAAAAGACATGACACCAGGATAAAACATTTACTAGAGGGGAAAGTTGAGAGGGAAGAGCAAGAGGAAGACCGAGAGATAAGTGGGAGGAAACTTTAAGAAATGGACAGGTTACAGTCTGGCAGTGTGTAACACCAAGGCGAAAGACAGAGGATGCTGGAGATTCACTGCAGCCAACCTTCGATGTGGAGACGGCACCTGAAATGATAGTGTCAGGGAAGTCTGAGCGCAGGAACTTTGTCAAAGCAACAACATTGATGACAGCGAAATGCAACAAATAGGACACACATTGAGAAGTTCAATCGGAAGCATTGGAAGACAGGCATTATTTTGGAACCCACAGGGAAAATAAAATAGGGGAAGACCTAGAAATACCTGGAGACGATAGCTGAAGACGGATAGTAAAAGAATAAGTAAGAAGTGAAAAGAAATGGAATTGGTAGCAAAAGAGAGAAAAAGTTGGAAGAGGTTTATTGAAGACTTATGCTCCGTTGGGAGTTGAAATGTCAAGAAGATAATGAATGCAACAAATTATAGATCAACTTAAAAACAAATCAACATTCTATTGTTTTAAACTTGACTGAGATATATATGATTTCTTCTGGTCATATTTGAGATCAAGCTTGATTTTTGGAGCGAAAACATCTATCGATATAATGTTAGCCGTAGTAGTATCATGTATACGCATTGTTATCTTTTTTAATATTGAAACCGGATAGTGTACACAGAAGAAGATGTTCACATTAAAGACTGAATATTTGACAAACTAGAAACGGTGAAACCAAGTAAATGTAAAATCTGATTCTTCAGTTCAATTATTTATTGAAAAATGAGACAAAAAATAAAAGGATGAAAAACGGCACAAAAAACATGATAGACAGTCCAACTTCACGGCATGGACAAATATCCCATTCAGAACCGACTGTCACATACCAGATGTTAGCGGAAATCTATACTCAGTCAACCTACGATAATGATGTGTTTGATGTGATGTTTTCATGGACTGGAAAAAGTAACTTAGACGGAAAAACAGTTTACACATTTCTGCACTTCATGAATTATTGATCTTACACCTTCGATGTCTCCGCAAGATTATGAACATCAGGTGGTACGACAAGATAACCAACTCTGAATTACTGCAACGTTCAAACCTGCCTTCCATCATGTGCATGCTCAGTAGTGGACGACTAAGATGGTTGGGGCATGTGAGAAGAATGGAAACTTGTCGCATACCAAAACAAATGTTATCCTGTGAACTTTCAGAGGGGAAGAGGCACAAAGGCAGACCACTGCTCAGATATAAAGATGTCTGCAAGGCCTCAATGAATAACTTTTCTATCAGTTCCAGAAAATGGGAACAACTGGTTGATGATCGAGATATATGGAAAACAATATTGCGCAAAGGTGCAGAATCTTTTGAAGAGAGACATAGGTCCCAGCACATGGGAAGAACTAGCTGATGACAGAGTTGTGTGGAAAGCCATATTGCGCAAGGGCACAGAGTCTTTTGAGACGAGACTAATGTATGAGCTGAACGACAAGAGAGAAAGCGAAAACCTGAAGTTGTCACAGTAAAACACTTAGCAATTGACCGTCTGTAAAGACGAAAAAGGCCATATATATATATATATATATACATATGAATTACAGAAGGAAGCAAACACATACGACACTTTTAGACAGAAACACAAACTTATGGAAGGAAACAATCAGTGAATAGCTAAGAAGAAAGCAACGTTACCACAAAAAATGGAAAGCAGCCCAGACAGTAAACGTGATAAATAAAGAACGAAAAATGAAATAAAATTAAACAAAATATATTAGAAAGTTCCAAAGTCAACGTTTTTGAAGTATATACAGAAAACAATTAAATAAAATGAGAAATAAAAGAAGCAACAGACAAAACAAAGATGAGAGAGATAATGTCATCCTGTTAGTCTCGACAGACAATAGATATAATAGCGCTGATGATAGCTTTTATTTCTTCTTTCTCCTGGCACGTTCTATGTCAACAAATTGTTTTAGTCTGGCTGCATTAGTTCTCAGACCAGTTTTCAAAGCCTGTCTCCAGCTGGATCTGTTCTGTTAAACTCCTCCCAGTCTTGTATATTGATGTCAAGCGCCTTCAAGACACGTTTGTAACAAAGCAAGAATCGTCACAACATTCATGTTGTCAGAAGCCGTGTCCCCATATACAATAGCGTTGGGGATTCGGCTTTCATCCATCTGTGTCAGGTGATCCAACTATCTTAGGTGGCGTTGGTGAATGCGGTAACTATGCTGGAATTCAAGCATATTTTAATACATTATTATTTGCTACTCTGTTACAGTAGATTTTGAATATACGTCTCAAGCAACGCATGTGGAATGCATTCATTCTTTTATCCTACAACTGTTGTAGGGACCAAGATTAGCTAGCATATAGCAGTGTGTTCAGCGCGAAAGTTTTGTACACATCAATCTTGATGAGATGACACGAGAAGCAAAATCTTTTGTTGAAGGCAATATGAAGAACATAAATAACAAAACGGAGAAACTAACACAAAAATATAAACAATGTAATAGTTCTATTAAAGACGCAATAAGAGAGACTTGCTAAGGAACACACACAAATAAATGAAAAGATAGACAAAACAGTTGGAATAACTTTGAAATAAACTTTGGGAGGCATAAGAAGTAATGAATAAGGTGACAAAACTCAAGGTTGGAGCTAACCAGAACCCTACTCTACATTCAAGTAGTGGTCCTGGTAAGAGGATGTGTCACTGAGATGACCAGAACCCTACTCTACATTCAAGTAGTGGTCCTGGTAAGAGGATCTCTCACTGAGATGACCAGAACCCTACTCTACATTCAAGTAGTGGTCCTGGTAAGAGGATCTGTCACTGAGATGACCAGAACCCTACTATACATTCAAGTAGTGGTCCTGGTAAGAGGATCTCTCACTGAGATGACCAGAACCCTACTCTACATTCAAGTAGTGGTCCTGGTAAGAGGATCTCTCACTGAGATGACCAGAACCCTACTATACATTCAAGTAGTGGTCCTGGTAAGAGGATCTGTCACTGAGATGACCAGAACCCTACTATACATTCAAGTAGTGGTCCTGGTAAGAGGATGTGTCACTGAGATGACCAGAACCCTACTCTACATTCAAGTAGTGGTCCTGGTAAGAGGATCTGTCACTGAGATGACCAGAACCCTACTATACATTCAAGTAGTGGTCCTGGTAAGAGGATCTGTCACTGAGATGACCAGAACCCTACTATACATTCAAGTAGTGGTCCTGGTAAGAGGATGTGTCACTGAGATGACCAGAACCCTACTCTACATTCAAGTAGTGGTCCTGGTAAGAGGATCTGTCACTGAGATGACCAGAACCCTACTATACATTCAAGTAGTGGTCCTGGTAAGAGGATGTGTCACTGAGATGACCAGAACCCTACTCTACATTCAAGTAGTGGTCCTGGTAAGAGGATCTGTCACTGAGATGACCAGAACCCTACTATACATTCAAGTAGTGGTCCTGGTAAGAGGATCTGTCACTGAGATGACCAGAACCCTACTATACATTCAAGTAGTGGTCCTGGTAAGAGGATGTGTCACTGAGATGACCAGAACCCTACTATACATTCAAGTAGTGGTCCTGGTAAGAGGATCTCTCACTGAGATAACCAGAACCCTACTCTACATTCAAGTAGTGGTCCTGGTAAGAGGATCTCTCACTGAGATTACCAGAACCCTACTATACATTCAAGTAGTGGTCCTGGTAAGAGGATATGTTACTGAGATGACCAGAACCCTACTATACATTCAAGTAGTGGTCCTGGTAAGAGGATCTGTCACTGAGATGACCAGAACCCTACTCTACATTCAAGTAGTGGTCCTGGTAAGAGGATCTGTCACTGCAATCTGTTGTACGCTAGTATGGGTTGAGCATGGAAAACAAACATGCATTGGCTGAAACTCTAAGTACCTGGTAAACAAAACGTAGATATCACAGTCTTGCTGCAAACTATAACACGTTACAAATGTAATTCTAAAACAAAACCCGAAGAAGACGAAGAAAAAGACAACGTTTGTATACGAGATCCATTAGACAGACAACAGACCGAACAAAGAAAAAACAACTTTTATATACGTAATACATCAGACAGACAACAGACCGAACAAAGAAAAAACAACTTTTATATACGGAATACATCAGGCAGACAACAGGCCGAACAAAGAAAAAAAAACATTTGTATCAATAAAGTGTCATGCCTACCGGCGTAGGCGATCATGTCTCTAAATGTTCTAAACCTTCTCTTCGCATTATATGCCCGAAGAACCTTGATTGTCGGATTATTATTCTTTTGATAATGTTTTTGTGTGTGCATGCCTGATTAAAAACCTCCTCCTTTGTTTTCTTCGATGTCCATGGAGTTTTAGCATTCTTCTGTAAAACCACATCTCTGTGGCTTCCAATGAGCGTATTGATTGTTTATTGATTGTCCATGATTCGCTGCCATACAAAAGTATTGGATCAATATAGCACTGGAGTAATCGTTTTCGCAGTGTCGTTGGTATTGAATTCACCCATAGTGTGTTTTCATTTTCATAAAAGATGCTTTCGCTTGAGCTATTCTACTTCTAATCTCTGTTTTACACCTGCCATCTGATGTTAGGAATGTTCCCAGGTACTTGAATCGATTGACTTGTTTCAGCGTTGTGTTATTTATTTTGATATTACATGTTGGTGTTTCCTGTTTCTTGGAGACAACCATAACCTCTGTTTTCTTTATATTAATGCTTAATCCTTTCTTTTCACTCTCTCACACTAATATGTCTTTCAGGTCTTGTAGATCTTGTTCATTTGTAGCCATGAGAATTGTGTCGTCAGCGTATCTTAGATTGTTCATATTTTGTCCGCCAACTGCTATTCCTGCCTTTTCTTCTATATGTCGCATGATGTTTTCACTGTATAGGTTGAACAGGTCTGGTGAGAGTACACATCCTTGTTTTACTCTTAATTGTATCTCCTGATAGATTCCAATCTGATTCTCTAGTCTTATGGCTGCGCTTTGTTGCCAGTACATGTTCTTGATCAGTCTAAGATCTTTCCCATCAACATTTATACTTTTTAACACCCGAATTATTTTTCCATGTTTTACTTTATCAAAAGCTTTTGAGTAGTCTATGAAACATAGGTATAAGTCCAACTTCATTTCTCTTGATCTTTCAATTATTGTTCTTAATGTATATATTGCGTTGTTTGTTCCCCTGCGTTCAACAAAGTCACATTGTTCTTCCTTAACTGCCGGTCTTATTTTGTTTCTTACCCTTCTCATAATAATGTTGAAAAGTAATTTTGTTATGTGACTTGTGAGGCTGATCATGCGGTGTTCTACGCATTCTATTGTACCTGCTTTCTTTGGTAGTGCTATAAAAATAGATTGGAAGAAATCATTAGGCAGGCATCCGGTATTGTAGATATCGTAGACAGTTTCGTTAACACCCCTATCCCTAGGTCTCCAGCAGCTGCAATTTCTTCGATGGTTATATTGTCGGGCCCTGATGTTTTACCTGTTTTCATGTGATTAATAACATAACACGCTTCTGATGGAAGTATTGATGGGCCTTCATTGTTGTATGTTATATTCATTTCAGATCTGTTGTCATTATCAAGCTGGGTGATGTATTCCGTCCACCTCTTTAACGTTTGTATACGGGATCCATTAGACAGACAACAGGCCGAACAAGAGTCATATGTTAACTGTAAAATACTATGTAAAAAGAGAAGAAAAAAAAAAGTATAAAACTATGCAAGTAAAGAAATAAGAAGATTATCTCAGCGAAGTCATCAAGTATAACTACTGTCAAGTAAAAGAAATAGAGAAGATAGTATCTCAGCGGAAGTCATCAAAGTGGACATTGTGAACACACAAACATAGTTATTACATCAATTATTAGATACACAAGTCTGCGAGAGAAAGAAAAAACGATCGAACAGACTGGAAAGCTTTATGTTTAGTCAAGCCGTTAAAGAGATAGAATTTTAGGTGATGTTCATTTGACAGTGTGATAATGTTGTTATTAGTGTCATGAAACATTGTAAACATTATCATTTTGGAGTGAATAAAAGTGACCACATGCAATCATTTGAGAGAATACGGGGAACATTTGTGATTATGTAGATTATGCACAGACCAGGCAGCAATATTTGCGGGATATAGTAAAACAAAACGCCCGAGTGGTTACCGGGGCCCACATCTGGGGTGTAAAGAATAGAACCACTGTTACCTGCCATGCAAGTCGTAAGAGGCGACTAAGGAGGTTTGGATGAAATCGGATGCATGTGTCCTAAACTGTAGAAGTCTATGCGTTTAGGGGCCTACCAAACCAATGTGCAACATACACACGTTCTTGACAAAGATCAAACATATCACAAAGAGTGATTAAAATTGGTCGTAAAGAACGAACGCAAAGAAGAAGAAGAAGAAGTAGAACAAAGCTTAGAATGGATCTATTTACTTTAGATTGGATTACCTGAATGTGAAAAGACATGTAATAGTTTAGATGTAACATATACACTAAGCTGTTATGGCAATATGTAGATCCTCTCAAGTTCACGAACATAACACAACAAACATATTAGAAAATGAAATGTAGAATACTCCATAAAAGACAACTAACAGAAACATTTGACATAAAAACTGGAGTATAGCAGAAGTGGTTTTATTATCATTTTCCTTTCTACTGGCTGTCAACTGGGTTACGAAATCAATATTATTGACAACATAAATAAATTCAGTGAACAATGACTGGTCAGCTTAAGGATCTGGATTTTACGTAAATTATTACTTTTCTTTACTTATATCATCATCATCATCATCATCAAATAGCTTGTCCTGAGCAGAACTTTGCCACCACAACAGTCCTCCGGAATTTCTCTCTCTCGTAGGCCAGATGTCCTACCTCTGCAGCCGTCTTGTTCAAACCATCAGATACACCTTTAATACTTTATGGGAATAGAGGAAATGGAGATATGTTGGGCACACCTTAAGGAGAAATGATCAACGAATATCAAAGCGGGCATTTAAGTGGGGTGCAAAGGGTTCAAGAAAGAGAGGACGATCTAAGGAAAAAAAATGAAACAAATTTTGCTGAGAAAGGCAAGAAATATCAGTCTCAGTTTCATGGAGGAGATTGAGCGAGTTGCCTGGGATAGAGCGGTATGAACAAATGGCTTGCAGGCCATATATAACGTATAACGGTACGAGATGAATTATTATTATTATTAATACTTTATTACTGCCTATAAGCCCGCCTGCCCAGCGTGTTCGTAGCGCGTTGGACTGCGGGTGACTAGCTCTATGTGTGTGCGGGTTCAACTCCGCGGGCTGGCAGAAAAGCCACAGGTTTCCCAGATTCACAGTGTTCGTGGCACCGAACCGAAGGGTTACGATGTCCATGGCACCGAGCCGAAGAGCTGAAAGCTCAAGTGCTTCTGGATCGGAAAAAAAAAATTACTGCCTATTTATTTACCTTATTCTTTCCCTTTATTTACTTTTATTTATGACATAATACATAGTTCCCCTGTGCTCCTTACTCACTTGTTCTCCAGAAAGAACTGCAAGAATGAATTTAGTAATGTCTCAGATTAATTCAGGAGATGTTGTTAAATCAGAGAAATGGATGTCAACCACTAGTAACAACTGTTATAAGAAGATGGAGATATGTTGGGCATACTCTAGGAGGAAATGGCTTGTCAACCACTAGTAACAACTGTTATAAGAAAGAGAAGATGGAGATATGTTGAATACTCTTAGAAGAAATTATCAAAGAACCACAAAGCACACATTAAAGTGGGAGACAAGGAGTGCAAGACAGAAATGACGACACAAGGAAACATTGAAACAAACTTTACGGCAGACGAGAAATACTGAACTCAAATGCATAAAAGAGATTGAATGAGTTAGCCAGGATAGAGCGATATGGATAAATAGCTTGTAGGCACTAAGTAACGTATAGTGCGTACAATACAAATGTAATAATGTTCCAGATTGTTTGTTATTTAGGGGAATAAAACTTATAAATGTCACCAAAAATGTTGCTATCTTGGGTCTATGGTCACTGTCAGCCTTTCTCTTGATGAAGAAATCAACGCTCGAATAGGGAGTGCGGCTACTACATTCGGCAAACTATCAAAGCGAGCGTGGGACAGCACAAAACTAACATTGCAGACAAAGATTCAAATATATCGATCCTGTGTAATTAGTTCATTTCTATATGGTTCAGAAACATGGACAACCTACTCAAGGCACGAGAGGAGACTTAACATCTTTCACCTTCGATGTCTCCGCAAGATTATGAACATCTGGTGATACGACAAGATAACCAACTCTGAAGTACTACAACGTGCAAATCTGCCTTCCATCATGGGCATGCTCAGCAGTAGACAACTAAGATGGTTGGGACATGTGAGAAGAATGAAACTTATCGCATACCAAAACAAATGTTGTTCTGTGAACTTTCGGAGGAAGAGGCACCAGGGCAGACCACTGCTCAGATATAAAGATGTCTGCAAAACCTCAATGAAAAACTTTTCTATAGATCCCAGCTCATGGGAGGGACTAGCTGATGACAGAGTTGTGTGGAAAGCCAAATTACGGAAGGGCGCAGAGTCTTTTGAGAAGAGACTTATGTACAGGCTGAACGACAAGAGAGAAAAGCGAAAACTCAGAAGTTGTCACAGTAAAACACTTGCCTATTGACCGTCTGTAAAGATGGAAAGGGCCATATATATATATATATATATATATATATATATATATATATATATATATATATATATATATATATATATATATATATGGCCTTTTAAGTTGAACGATGCTCTTTCAATCTAAGGACGAGCCTTTTTGTTGTTGTATCAGAGCGTATAGGTAAACAAACGTGAATAATAATAATTAAACTCCTTGCAAACACTCAGAATTCACAAATGAGTTAAAAGGACATATTATTATAGTGGCGAAATTAGGTATGAAGAGAAAATATATTACAACTAATTTGACATATTTGAAGAATAGAGGAGCAATGTTGTTGTAGATACAATTTTTGAAAAAGAACGCATGTTTGTTGACTGTATATGAGTAAGATGGAACTCATCATCATCAGGTGCCGTCTCCACATCGAAGGTTGGCTGCAATGAATCTCCAGCATCCTCTGTCTTTCGCCTTGGTGTTGCACACTGCCAGATTGTAACCTGTCCATTTCTTAAAGTTTCCCTCCCACTTATCTCTCGGTCTTCCTCTTGCTTTTCGCCTCTCAACTTTCCCCTCTAGTAAAGATTTTATCATGGTGTGATGTCTTTTATGTCCCAAAATACTTTATTTGTCTGAATTTTATTTCTCTTAATAATTGTTTCTTCATGCCTAGTTTTCCTAAAACTTGTTTATTTGTCTGTTTCTGTCCATGAAACTCTGCCTATTCTTTTATATATCCACATCTCAAATGCATCAATACTATCCAACTAAAGATGGAACTAAAATTATTTAATATTGTACAAGTTGTTGGAACCATGACCGGCGCGGCTTTTGATAATAGTGATGACCCGGAAGTGGGTATAAGGTTCAGTTCGGCTAGAAACAGACCAGAAACGATAACAATATCTACAGACATGCCGTTGTCGGGGGACGAAAGCTCTATGATTGATGGGGCAACTATTCTTGCCAGATCTCTTAAACAGCAAGTAAATACATGCGTCGCTATATGTTCACATTATTTTGTGTCTCACCAAAATTAAAATGTTACAGTTACTCATAAACACGTCGCGGACTCGGTGAATCTCTTGATTTACAAATCAACCTTTGACCTTTCGGGTTGAAAATGTTATTACTATTTTCTACTAGTTTGTTTAGTGTATTGTCTGCCGAAATGTTAGCAATTTCTCCTGCAAATATCATTCGTATCCGTCGAATCCAATCCAATTTACTGTCGTACTTATCGCTACTGTCTGAGTAGTAGTTTCTGTTGAACGCCCTCATCTAAATTAAAAAAAAGAAGAGAATCGTATCAGTAACTACTAACTTGTAATGCAATATTGAATAAGAGCTAGAGTGAAATGGGATAGCGATGTTCAGAGTTATTATTTCTGTTTTCTTCTGATTGATTTTCAGGTAACCATCTGGGTGTACTGTTTTAGATGGCATATTGGGGTCAAAAGCGCAATTCTAGGGACAACATGGCGCGGCAGGATTAGTGAGCTGGTACTAATCAAGATCATACCACACCTCCACGGGGTGACCCTGGAAACAGATAGAGAATACTGTCTGGCTAAGTGGGTAGTGATCGAAAGAGAGCTACCCTGGTTTAAGTAGTGATGCAAGAGCAGTTACACTATACGAGATCTACTTGCAATATAGACGAGAAGAATCCCTGAGTGACCGTCTCTGCACATCTCTCCCTGCTGATGGGAAAAGTGAAATAAATAAGCATAAAGGGATGAGAGGTGCATCCATAGAAGAGATGTGGGCTCACATGGGGCAACACTTGGAGCCCTGAGGTGGGGCTTCTAGTCCTGACAGTATCAAGGCATAGTGGATGTGAGCATGATGAAAGACCAGATAAACACGGTGAACAGGCACCGAGGCAGAGCGAACACGCATATGGATGATACGGTGGGGCAGACATGCACAATGCTGAAGGTGGAGCGGAGAAAAAGTGTGGCAAACGCATAGGTGAGCGGACCACCCAAGTGTGCAGAAAGACTGGAAAACCCAACAGAAACTTGAATCCAGTGCAGCCTCGAGGATGGGGTCTTCATCCGGAGAGCAATAATCATGTTTCTCATCGCAGAGAACTACTACTGCCTTGTAGTTAGACTGGGAACAATCAAAGGCTAGCAGAGCAAATCGTACACAAAGTTGGACAGCAGGCAAACCAAGTAGTTCAAAAAAAGACTGGTAACCTGGGCAGATGCCGCTCAACATCCCGGGGAGGGAAGGTTGTCTAAGGGTAGCTACCCTAAAAGAAAATATTCACAAAATAGATGAGACTGCAGTAAAACTATTTGATTGGCAAAACACGTAATCACAAAGTACTGTAGTTTTACAAATTACAAAAACAATGACAAAATACAGCAACTTTCGACCAACAAGGCCATTATCAAGCAAACGAACAACAGGAGTGACAAAACGAGACAGGCAAGAGGCTCAGTGACCGATTCGCCCAACACTTGTGGACATACGCCAATGCTCTGTGACCCCTGTAGCCACCCATTTCAATGTTACTGGCCATTTAGGAGCTCACGATGTCCAGGTCACAGCCATCCGATCATGTTCCTCGGATGATTGCAGTCGATTTGCTCTGGAGAATCGGTTGATTTCTTTGTATGGTACCTTGCAACCATGTGGGCTCAACGTATTACTTTCCTATGCTTCTTAGTACTTTCTCTTCCCATGCCTTGTAATCTATATGGGTATATGTTGCATGTATTCAAGTTATATATTTACTAGATTTTTCATTGTTTCTCTTCTGTTCTATTTCTAGTTTTTATGTGTGTTTTTGTGTTACATTTATTTTGTTATTCGTTTTTATTCCCAGATTTTCATTAGAAACGTTTGTTGTATTTAGTCGTCCATTTGTTTTTAAATTTGTCACTCCTGTTGTTCGTTTGCTTGATAAAGGCGATGTTGGTCGAAACGTTGCTGTATTTTGTCATTAAAAGAAAATAGCAACCTGCTGCCTTGCAGGTCGGCTGGGACAGCCAAAGGCTGACGGAGAGCGAACCCAGTAAATACTGATTGAAACCGGACACATCGCTGAAGGATAAGCACTAGAGCTCCAAATGGCGCTGAATGATGTGACGTAAAAACCATTCTTAGTGTAGAGTGTTTATATATCACAATAAGAATGATAAAAATGAAAATGGCCGAAAAGAACGATCGAGAGAAGAGAAGAAGACGGCATGTTTTTTCTTGAATATCTTTACTTATGTGTGTGAGATAGAAGTGCAATGTCATCAGCAAAATCTAGATCTTCCAGGTCATCAGAGTCCATCTGATACCTCTTGGCTTATCTTCAGTTGTTTTATACATCAACAATTTTAGGACAATGTTGAATAGTAGGGCTGACATTACACATAGTTGCACACCTGTTTTGACTTCAAACTTCTACTCTGAAGTCTTAATACTGCATGTGAATTTGCTGTAACAGCTATTCATGTTGTTTATAAAATGCAGTGGATTCCATACCATCTTAGAAAACGACAAAGACATTCACTGTGTCAAATGGTTTTTCAAAGTCAATAAAGCTTACATTCTCTGCTTTGCTTTGCCATTCTGTGCATTGTTCTATGATATTACTAAGAGAAAATATTTGGCATGTACAGTTCTGTTCTCTAAGTCCCGCTTGTTCCTTTCTCAATGTCTTATCTGCTGCATGAATAATGAATTTGGCAATGACTTCTGTCCGATGGACACCAGATTTAAAGAGGGGACAGAATCCAACTAACGGAATTCTGGAGTAGGATAGTAGAAAAGGAAATGAACATGTGAACTGACATGAGATGCTGTGAGTAGAAAGGCAGCAGACCATCAAGCAGTGTGGATGACTTCTTTATCATCATGTGCCATATCACTTGGCATATGTGATCATGGATCTCCACAAACATCTGTCCAGATTCTGACTGCTATCAGTTTGGTTGTTGGCACTTTTCTGTGGCGTGAAGTTAGGATGTTCAGAATTTCTTCTTCTTTCTCAGCTTTCATTGACCTTGCCAGTTATCATATCTTGCTGGTTGTCACTATATGTGGTTTAAGTACCCCTTTCTCATTATAGGCCTGAAAAACAATGATGATTACTTCTTTCTTATGTTAACAATGATTTTTTTCTGTGCCTTGGCTTTGTTCAGCTCGTCAACACTAGTCATTTTTTTGCAGTACATGAGATTCTCATCATTGTTTAACTCAAAATATGTTTGCAAAGAACAGATCAGGCAATAATACACATCCTTGCTGATCTCCATTTTTGATCTTCTGTAAAGATTACTTCTGTTTGTCTACTCTTATCACTGCTGTTTATAACCAGCATATATTCTGAATAAGGACACTATAAGGAAACTGTTATAAGAAATATAAGATGGAGATATATTGCTCATGTTATAAGAAAAAATTATCAAAGAATCACGAAGCATGCATTGAAGTGGGAGGTAAAGTGTTCAAGAAAGAAAGGGTGCCATAGGGAAACACTGAAGCAAGCTTTACTGAGAGAGCCAGAAACATCATGGAAACACTGAAGCAATCTTTACTGAAGAGCCAAGAAACATCATGGA
This sequence comes from Arion vulgaris, assembly GCA_020796225.1. Classification (NCBI taxonomy): domain Eukaryota; kingdom Metazoa; phylum Mollusca; class Gastropoda; order Stylommatophora; family Arionidae; genus Arion; species Arion vulgaris. Next base: position 110,515,137 of record CM036753.1, on the reverse strand, counting down.
AACATGAAGCAATCTTTACTGAGAGAGCAAGAAACATCATAGGAAACACTGAAGCAATCTTTACTGAGAGAGCAAGAAACATCATAGGAAACACTGAAGCAATCTTTACTGAGAGAGCTAAGAACATCATAGGAAACACTGAAGCAATCTTTACTGAGAGAGCTAAGAAACATCATAAGGAAACACTGAAGCAATCTTTACTGAGAGAGCTAAGAAACATCATGAAACACTGAAGCAATCTTTGATGAGAGCCAAGAAACATCATAGGGAAACACTGAAGCAATCTTACTGGAGAGCCAAGAAACATCATGGAAACACTGAAGATGCTTTACTGAGAGAGCCAAGAAACATCATAGGCACTGAAGCAATCTTTACTGAGAGCCAAAAACATCATAGGAAACATGAACAATCTTTACTGAGAGAGCCAAGAAACATCATAGGAAACACTGAAGCAATCTTTACTGAGAGAGCAAGAAACATCATAGGAAACACTGAAGCAATCTTTACTGAGAGAGCTAAGAAACATCATATGGAAACACTGAAGCAATCTTTACTGAGAGAGCTAAGAAACATCATAGGGAAACACTGAAGCAATCTTTACTGAGAGAGCTAAGAAACATCATAAGGAAACACTGAAGCAATCTTTACTGAGAGAGCTAAGAAACATCATAAGGAAACACTGAAGCAATCTTTACTGAGAGAGCTAAGAAACATCATAAGGAAACACTGAAGCAATCTTTACTGAGAGAGCTAAGAAACATCATAGGGAAACACTGAAGCAATCTTTACTGAGAGAGCCAAGAAACATCATAGGGAAACACTGAAGCAATCTTTACTGAGAGAGCCAAGAAACATCATAGGAAACACTGAAGCAATCTTTACTGAGAGCTAAGAAACATCATAGGAAACACTGAGCAATCTTTACTGAGAGAGCAAAAACATCATGGGAAACACTGAAGCAATCTTTACTGAGAGAGCTAAGAAACATCATAGGGAAACACTGAAGCAATCTTTACTGAGAGAGCCAAGAAACATCATAGGGAAACACTGAAGCAATCTTTACTGAGAGAGCCAAGAAACATCATAGGGAAACACTGAAGCAATCTTTACTGAGAGAGCCAAGAAACATCATAGGGAAACACTGAAGCAATCTTTACTGAGAGAGCCAAGAAACATCATAGGGAAACACTGAAGCAATCTTTACTGAGAGAGCCAAGAAACATCATAGGGAAACACTGAAGCAATCTTTACTGAGAGAGCCAAGAAACATCATAGGAAACACTGAAGCAATCTTTACTGAGAGAGCTAAGAAACATCATAAGGAAACACTGAAGCAATCTTTACTGAGAGAGCTAAGAAACATCATAGGGAAACACTGAAGCAATCTTTACTGAGAGAGCCAAGAAACATCATAGGAAACACTGAAGCAATCTTTACTGAGAGAGCTAAGAAACATCATAAGGAAACACTGAAGCAATCTTTACTGAGAGAGCTAAGAAACATCATAGGGAAACACTGAAGCAATCTTTACTGAGAGAGCTAAGAAACATCATAGGGAAACACTGAAGCAAGCTTTACTGAGAGAGCCAAGAAACATCATAGGGAAACACTGAAGCAATCTTTACTGAGAGAGCCAAGAAACATCATAGGGAAACACTGAAGCAATCTTTACTGAGAGAGCAAGAAACATCATAGGAAACACTGAAGCAATCTTTACTGAGAGAGCTAAGAAACATCATAAGGAAACACTGAAGCAATCTTTACTGAGAGAGCTAAGAAACATCATAAGGAAACACTGAAGCAATCTTTACTGAGAGAGCTAAGAAACATCATAAGGAAACACTGAAGCAATCTTTACTGAGAGAGCTAAGAAACATCATAAGGAAACACTGAAGCAATCTTTACTGAGAGAGCTAAGAAACATCATAAGGAAACACTGAAGCAATCTTTACTGAGAGAGCTAAGAAACATCATAAGGAAACACTGAAGCAATCTTTACTGAGAGAGCTAAGAAACATCATAAGGAAACACTGAAGCAATCTTTACTGAGAGAGCTAAGAAACATCATAAGGAAACACTGAAGCAATCTTTACTGAGAGAGCTAAGAAACATCATAAGGAAACACTGAAGCAATCTTTACTGAGAGAGCTAAGAAACATCATAAGGAAACACTGAAGCAATCTTTACTGAGAGAGCTAAGAAACATCATAGGAAACACTGAAGCAATCTTTACTGAGAGGCTAAGAAACATCATAGGAAACACTGAAGCAATCTTTACTGAGAGAGCTAGAAACATCATAGGAAACACTGAAGCAATCTTTACTGAAGCAAAACATCATAGGAAACACTGAGCAATCTTACTGAGAGAGCCAAGAAACATCATAGGGAAACACTGAAGCAATCTTTACTGAGAGAGCTAAGAAACATCATAGGGAAACACTGAAGCAATCTTTACTGAGAGAGCTAAGAAACATCATAAGGAAACACTGAAGCAATCTTTACTGAGAGAGCTAAGAAACATCATAGGGAAACACTGAAGCAATCTTTACTGAGAGAGCTAAGAAACATCATAAGGAAACACTGAAGCAATCTTTACTGAGAGAGCTAAGAAACATCATAGGGAAACACTGAAGCAATCTTTACTGAGAGAGCCAAGAAACATCATAGGGAAACACTGAAGCAATCTTTACTGAGAGAGCCAAGAAACATCATGGGAAACACTGAAGCAATCTTTACTGAGAGAGCAAGAAACATAGGAAACACTGAAGCAATCTTTACTGAGAGAGCTAAGAAACATCATAAGGAAACACTGAAGCAATCTTTACTGAGAGAGCTAAGAAACATCATAGGGAAACACTGAAGCAATCTTTACTGAGAGAGCTAAGAAACATCATAGGGAAACACTGAAGCAATCTTTACTGAGAGAGCCAAGAAACATCATAGGGAAACACTGAAGCAATCTTTACTGAGAGAGCCAAGAAACATCATAGGGAAACACTGAAGCAATCTTTACTGAGAGAGCCAAGAAACATCATAGGGAAACACTGAAGCAATCTTTACTGAGAGAGCTAAGAAACATCATAAGGAAACACTGAAGCAATCTTTACTGAGAGAGCTAAGAAACATCATAGGGAAACACTGAAGCAATCTTTACTGAGAGAGCTAAGAAACATCATAAGGAAACACTGAAGCAATCTTTACTGAGAGAGCTAAGAAACATCATAAGGAAACACTGAAGCAATCTTTACTGAGAGAGCTAAGAAACATCATAGGGAAACACTGAAGCAATCTTTACTGAGAGAGCTAAGAAACATCATAAGGAAACACTGAAGCAATCTTTACTGAGAGAGCTAAGAAACATCATAGGGAAACACTGAAGCAATCTTTACTGAGAGAGCCAAGAAACATCATAGGGAAACACTGAAGCAATCTTTACTGAGAGAGCCAAGAAACATCATAGGAAACACTGAAGCAATCTTTACTGAGAGAGCTCAAGAAACATCTATGGGAAACACTGAAGCAATCTTTACTGAGAGAGCTAAGAAACATCAAACTCAATTCCATAGAAGAAATTGAAGAAATTGCCAAGGATAGAGTGGAATGAAGTAATTTGGCCTTATGTAATGTATAACAGTACAAGAAGAATATAATAATGGTGTTTTCTTAGAGACCCTTTGACCGTTGCTGTCAGTCTGTGGGTATCACTTGTGAATGTCTTATGTGTCAACTATGACGTGAAGAGGATATAGATTTTATATGGAAACAACAACAAGTAAATAAAGAATATCTGAGAAATAATGTATAGTGGAATGAGAAATATTGACAGAAGTAACACTTTATAGAAGTTGTATGCTCAAAGAGACATGTCTGTTTGTGAGCAGTCTTTATACACATACATTTATGTTGAGTATTGTTTGTAGCATGTGCTGATATTAAGACATATTTTCTAGGGGGTGGAGTATATGTTTGGAATTGTTGGTGTTCCAGTGATTGAAGTCGGCATGGCTGCTCAAGCAGAAGGGATAAAGTTCATAGCAATGCGGAATGAGCAAGCTGTAAGTATAGTTATATTATGCACATTATATTTATCTATCTATATCTATCTGTTGTCTATTCCAGTTGTGCCTTTCAGCATTCAGGGTATGCAAAGAGTTCTGTTAAGTGCACCCCATAGATTGTGTTTCTCACTGCCACTGCTATTTCTGAGCTCCATCATTTTCTGATTTAAATAGAGAACTAGGTTGATGGACAGAACATTTTCAAGAGGTGCTAAATAGACCTTGCCCACCAGACCTAGTGCCAGGAAATCCATTTGACATCAGCTTAAGAGAGATCACAAAACAGGAAATTGCAATGAAATTAAAAACCTGAAAAATTGCAATCTGGCTGGAGTAGATCCCGATGGAAGCACTGATGGAGGTAGGTGAAGAGATGGTGAATCAGCTCCATCCACAGATTGTTTAACTTAGATTGTGGAACATGGGGGAAATCGCATAAACTATATTTAGTGAACAAATGTGACATATTCTCAATCTGAGCTAATTAATAGTGTGAACTTGAGTCACATCTTATCCAATTTTTAGAGTTTCTAGAATTTGAATAGACACAAACTGTGTAATAACAACCCTTAAACAAAATAGGTCTGTTTGGCAACTGTGTCGTGAAGATTTGGATGAGTCCCAATTCTGGCAAGACAGGTTAAATCTTATTGTATTTACAGATGTAATGACAAGTAAATAGCTTCTATATGAAGATATAAATTTGTAGTGCGTGAACTCATACTGTTATTAGGTTATATTAGGATTATCATCAATGCATTCCAGACATGTTCATAGATCCTCTGATCATTGCCTCAACAAATCCAGCATTGTTCAGCAGTCCAACACGCCAGGTCGATGTTAATTACTCAATATTTTTGCATATTTGGTATGTCGTTCCCTTTTAGGCTGTACCAATTTCATACCAACTTATCCTGTGTTAGATATTATGAAATATAAAATATATCTTCTTTGTTTTTATTTTATTCTTCAGGCCTCTTATGCTGCATCTGCAATTGGATACTTAACTAGGAAACCTGCTGTATGTCTGGTTGTATCAGGGCCTGGGCTGGTACATGCTTTGGCAGGTATGGCTAATGCCATGGAAAATTGTTGGTGAGTGTTTAATAATAAATTTAGCTAACTATTTCATTAGGTAGAGGGGTGTGAAGCGTGGACATTTAGCAAAGCTGTGAAAAAACATATGTGCTGTTGAATATAAGTGTTACAGAAGAGTTCTTCGTATATCATGGACAGAGAAGAGAACAAATAGATCTATCCAGAAAAAACTCAAAATGAAAGAAAACTGGCTGATGCTACCAATAAGAATGAGAAAATTTAGGTATTTTGGACATAATAAGAGACATAAAGGGTTGAAGATGACTATCATGGAAGGAGGCATCCCCTCCTTCCAGGGTTTAGTTTAGTTTAGTCGTCGGATCACCATCACTGCACGTCGAACAAATTAGTCCATAAGTGCTCCGATCTCTCCTCAGTATGTCCATCAGTGTGTGGCGACTAACGACACCGGTTCTTTGTTGGTTTACAATTCTTCTTTGTCTGCCAGCATAGCGTTCTTGCCTAGCTACACCACACTTAACTTTGAGTTCTTGCAGTCTGGTTAGTGTTGTGGATTCACCGCTATTGCTCAGGACAAGCTGAGCAGGACTTATATTATTATTTATTGAACAGAAACTTCACATTGAACAGTCACAAGATTTGGAAAATGACTAAAGTTATAGAAGGCAAGTTTGGTGCATTTGAAAATATAGGTCTGCAAAAAATAGTGAACATGAAATGGGACGATTTCAGGAGAGATCATAAAATCAGAGAAATATCTGGTCAACCACTAGTAACAACTCCTATAAGAAAGAGAAGATGGAGATATGTTGGGCATTGCTGTTCTTTTCTTGATAATACAAATCCTTTGAAAATTAGAACTGTCTACACTTTATAATGTATCATCTGTATCTCTGACTTTGTTTCCATGACTAAATAAATAGTCAGATCTATCTTCTTCATGTCCCCACTGATACGTAAGGCTTCTTCCACAAGAGATTTCTATTGCTACTGTTCTGCCACCAACTTTCTACTATTTGTTTCCCATGTCAGGCCACAATCTCTCAGCTCTCTTTCCACAGCTCTACTACATGATTCCTTTGGACATCCATGCTTTTTTTCATCTACTGAAGTACAACATACATGCCCAAGCGAGGCACATACAGTAGTTGAAATAGAGAGATCAGTAGCCTGCATGAATACAGTGAGTATCAACAAGGGCAGTCAATTCTTTCTAAGATATTTGAGCCTAGTGATTACCTGTAGGATGCATAGATGTGTCATTTCTATTGCTGGGTACTGTATCTGTTCAAATCTATCAATCATTTCTATTGATGGGTACTGTATCTGTTCAAAGCTATTAATCATTTCTATTGCTAGGTACTGTATATGTTCAAAGCTATCAATCATTTCTATTGCTAGGTACTGTATATGTTCAAAGCTATCAATCATTTCTATTACTAGGTACTGTATACGTTCAAAGCTTTCATTCATTTCTATTGCTAGGTACTGTATACGTTCAAAGCTTTCATTCATTTCTATTACTAGGTACTGTATACGTTCAAAGCTTTCATTCATTTCTATTACTAGGTACTGTATATGTTCAAAGCTATTAATCATTTCTATTGCTAGGTACTGTATCTGTTCAAAGCTATCAATCATTTGTTATGGAGGTAAACAAAATTCAACCTGGGAGTCTCTGTGGCATGGAGGTAAAGTGCTAGCCTCTCATACCAAAGGTGCCCAGTTTGTTCCTTGCGTGAAATGATACGGAAATGTTTCTAGAGATCCCTGATTTCAGTGTAGGTGAGACTGAGTTCCTAGTCCTGTCAGAGACAAACGATAAAATGTAGGTCCTGTGTTCAAGTTGAGCATGTAAAAGAACTCTTGCCATTTGAAAATTGATAAAAGTGGCTGCAAAGTCGCTGTCTGGGCAAAAATGCATTAAAAAGATGAAAATAATTCCTATAAAAACTCTCACCATCTTTAAATTTACATTGGGTACCGGTGTTGGGGCTACAGAGTTTGTGCCACTGAGATCATCATGTGTAAGAAAGAGATTGGAGCACACCTGGTTATTCACTGAAGTGCAGTGATGATGATCTAATCAATCAATCAAAAGTTACTGTACAATTGTTTTATGTAGAAGACAGTTGTATGTGTCTACATGACCTAGATATCATAGTGATATGTAGAAGACAGCTGTATGTGTCTACATGACCTAGATATCATAGTGTTATGTAGAAGACAGCTGTATGTGTCTACATGACCTAGATATCATAGTGTTATGTAGAAGACAGCTGTATGTGACTACATGACCTAGATATCATAGTGTTATGTAGAAGACAGCTGTATGTGACTGACTACATGGCCTAGATATCATAGTGTTATGCACACATATATATGTCAATGTTTTCCAGGCCTCTGCTAGTTGTTGGAGGCTCAGTTGACACATACCAGGAAGCAATGGGAGGATTTCAAGAATACCCTCAGGTAAGATGTATGATGGTTTTTATTGTATTGAAATGTTGATGGGTTGGCCTGATATATTTAGACGTAAACTTTGTGTTTTTGTGTGTTTTTTTCCGATCCAGAAGCACTTGAGCTGAAAGCTCCTCGGCTTGGTGTCATGGACATCATAACTCTTCGGCTTGGTGCCACGAACACTGTAAATCTTGGGAACCAGTAGCTTTTCTGCCAGTCCGCGGAGTTGAACCCACACTTACAGAGGACTAGTCACCCATAGTCCAACGCGCTACAAACACACGGGCTAAATTTTGTGTTTCTGGAACTCAAGACAGCTTCATAAGGTTTTATCTACCTTCACACATGTTGCATACATATACTGAACGACTCAATGAATATGTTCAAGAAAGCTGAGACTCGCTTTATTATATAGGAATGACTTGTCACATTGAGCACATCCCAAATGCCTATGTAACCTTGACGTTTGTACCATATCAGTTATCAGTTATATGAGGACTATCATCATAGCACTTCGGACATGTCCATAGGTGCTCCAATCTCCGCCTCAGCAAATCCAGCAGTGACCCAACACGCCAGTTCGATGTTGATTAATCAATCTCTTTGCATATTTAGTATGTCGTTCTTTTTGGTCTGCACAAATATTGACACCCATCTCTCTCAATCTGGTCAGCGAGTGGGATTCACAGCCCTGAAACTCCTCTGTTCGGAAAGACTCTCTCAATGCATGAAGAATGTCATTTTGATCCGTGGCAACTCCCTCTGATATTGTAACCAAGCCAGCCAATCTTTCAGATCGTTCATTACCCCTAACTCCTGCATGCCCAGGGGCGAAAATGAAGGTGATTTCTCTGATCAATGCCTGTACCAGTACCTCTACCCAGTTGCGTCTCACCATTCCTAATTCGACTTTACTAATCTTGTTCGTGGAGTCACTGAGTATGAAAACACGAGAGTAGTTGTGAGATGCCAACCATTTCACCGCTCCGTAACGCCCGAACCTCCATACCATAGCTTGCAGGAATGGTTCAGTCACATAAGCAGATTGCCAACAGACAGTACACTCAAAGAGCAATGTTGCTCCGATACAATGGATACAAAGCAAAAGACCGGCCAAGCAAAAGTGGACCTCAGAGATAACAGAGGCAACGAAAGACACCATTTATGAAGTGCACACAAGATCTCGTTAAAAAAATCTCTTCTTATCCTGACGCTGTGAGGCAAAATAGAATTGGAGAAAAAACAAGAAAAAGAAGCACGCAGGAATACAAGGCAATGATTGTTCAGATCATCTGTCTGATACGGTAGTGGTTGAGGATGGATAGTCACTGAATAGGACAAATAACTTCAGTGTCATAATAGAATATTTTCTGTTTATGTGAATATAACATGATTCAAGAGGTTGAAACAGAATACAGTGTTACATGTGATAAAGTAACATCAACAGGTAGATAGTCGAAGTAGAAGCAAGCTATACAGGTAAGGATCTCTGTGGTGGGGAGGTAAGGCACTCCCCTCTGGCTCCAAAAGTTACTAGATTTGTTCCTTGTGATTGTGATATTTTTCTAGATCCCTGATCTCGATGTAGGTGAGATCAAGTTCTTAGTCTTATCATAGTCAGAAGATAAATCGTAGGTCTATATTCAATTTTAGCACCTAAATGAACCCCTTGCAGTTGAAAATGGAAAAAGCAGGCTACAAAGCCGATGCCCTTGCAAAATTCATTATAAAGATTAAAATAAAAATTTTGTATCATTTTAAAAAGTACAACAGGTCTATCGCTGGTGGAGTTCAGTTTATTCACTGCAACTGAGATCTTCATGTGTAAGAAAGAGATACCAGCACACATGGTTATTCATCAAAGTGCAATGATGACGGTCCTATCAATCAACAGGTTTTTGGTGGTTTTTTTAAACTGGGTCCATACTCGGTAGTGCCGCAGCGGGTGGACCAGGGTATGTTTGAAACTTGTAAAAACTCAGAGTGTGGTCATTCTTTCGAATGAGAGCTGCTCGGAATTTGTTTAAATGTGGCTAGTTGGCTATTGGCTCTATGAAGGTTCACACCTTTGGCCGTAATCAAGTGAACACTACACTTTGATCTTAGCCAAACGGCCAACAAGTTGGAAGGTAACATCAGTAGTTGGATGACCAAAACAGAATACAGTTCTACAGGTGGGAATATAAGGATGGTAGGAAAATGAGCTTTGATCTGATCTTAGTTTCAATGAAAGTATGTCAATCAGTTTGAATGACAGCTTCCCATATAATTATTACTCCCTCTCTTTTCTTCCAAGCATCTTCCCTTGTAATTCTTTCTTTCTTACAGGTAGCTTCCCTTGTAATTCTTTCTCTCTTTCTTACAGGTAGCTTTGTAACTTTCTTCAGGTAGATTCCTTCAATTGTTCTCTTTCTTACAGGTAGAAGCAGCCAGACAATACAGCAAGTTTTCTGCCCGACCCAGCAGTTTGGATAAGATCCCATACTATGTTGAAAAGGTATTCTAAGCCACTTAATATTCTGTCTTCAATATCTTTCACATTCAACACAATACTATACTTTCCATCATTATATGTCATTCCTAATAACAACGATCAACCCATTTCACAATCATTTGTCATTTTCCCTTTTGTCTAAGATTAAAGTGTAGTATCTGTTTATACAGTGCTAGTGCTCACTTGATCGAGGCCAAAGAGCGGGAGCCTTCACTAAATGCCAAATGGCAAAATACTACCCCTTACAAAACTCCAAGCGCTCTCGATTGAAGGATTGATGACACTCTGAGTTTAAAAACGTTTTCATGTTCACTAGTACTGGATCCACCCAGTGTGGCACTTCCGGGGCGGACCCTATAAAAAATTAATTAATTAAAAAATAAGATCAAAGCTTAGTGCCACTTGATGACTGCCATTCAGGTGGGCATGAAGGATGAAACCTTCAATATCGCCAAATGACACAATAAACCCCCACTTAATCTCCTAGCAGCTCATTTGAAAGAAAGACGACATTTGAAGTTTACACGTTCAAACATACTGAGTGCACTTAATCTCCTAGCAGCTCATTTGAAAGAAAGATGACATTTGAAGTTTACACGTTCAAACATACTGAGTGCATTTAAACTCTAGCAGCTCATTTGAAAGAAAGACGACATTTGAAGTTTCACGTTCAAAATAAGATCAGCTTAATCTCCTATGACTGCTCATGTTGAATGAAGGATGACATTGCAATTACGCCAAATGCACAATAAACCCCACTTAATCTCCTAGCAGCTCATTTGAAAGAAAGACGACATTTGAAGTTTACACGTTCAAACATACTGAGTGCACTTAATCTCCTAGCAGCTCATTTGAAAGAAAGATGACATTTGAAGTTTACACGTTCAAACATACTGAGTGCACTTAATCTCCTAGCAGCTCATTTGAAAGAAAGATGACATTTGAAGTTTACACGTTCAAACATACTGAGTGCACTTAATCTCCTAGCAGCTCATTTGAAAGAAAGATGACATTTGAAGTTTACACATTCAAACATACTGAGTGCACTTGATGGGGATTTTCGGGTAGGCCCAATTACAAAAGATATATATCATTTTAGTACTGCAAATATCATTGTTTTCTCAATCAGCCACCATGCCTTTCTATATGCAGCAGGTATCTATGGCTAAGTAGTTAAGTCATTGTCTTGCATTCTGAATGTCATGGGTTCGAATCTGGATTGCACCATTCTGTTCACAAGTGCATTTTTTCAGGAGATCATTAGGGTTGTTGCCAGAGCTATGGGGTTTGTGCTTTATGCAATACTCTTGGCAGATTGCGTGCCCTTTCTGGAGAGAGGGAGATAACTATATTCGGAAATACTGTACAATAAAGTAAATCCTTCGTCTTTAGGCCATGCAGTGTGTCTTCGCCTGCTGTTATTCGTCAATCACAAATGATGAAGAACACTTTTCGTTCAATCGATACAATTTCTTCGGTTGTTAATTCGGTCTATGGGTGTGTAGTTGATTAATAAGCCTTTTTTGATTTTGGAGACTTTTGGACAATGTGGCCAGGAAATGTTTGCAATTGTTAGATGCTTTGTTCATTTTATGACTTGTCTACTACCCTCTGCTGCAAATCTGGATACTTCACAAACCACTGTGCTCTGGCAAATCAGTGTAGATTTAGTGATTTGGTCACCTACAGCAACCTCACACATATTTTCTATACAAATGAAGAAGCAATAGAAGACAACTTGAAACTGTATAATTTCATATACGAATTTGTGTATCTTTGTATTATTTTTTTTTTAAATGTAATTGAAAACAAAACAAAAGATAGTTTTTGTATATTCTTTAATATAAATGAATATAACTAAATGGCACACAGTAAAATTGTCAATATAAAAAATATTACATTAATTTTTTTTAATTTTTATGTCAATTTTTATTTTATATTCATAAATCAGTTTCAATATAAAAAGTATGTCACTGTTTGTCACTGACTTTGTGAGCTGGTTGGCATTTATTTTATTAGACTGACAGTTATTTTATTAGGCTGACAGTTATTTTATTTGACTGACAATTATTTTTTGTGGCTGACAGTTATTTTATTTGGCTGACATTTATTTCATTTGGCTGACATTTATTTTATTTGGTTGACATTTATTGTATTTGGCTGTCAATTTTGCTCGTTTTGTTGCCAATGAAAATTTTATTCAATATTTTGGTGACACTTGAGATAAACTAAATATTTGATGTCTTTGATCATTTTCTGATGATATCTGTGGTCTTTGAGTATTATGGAACATGATGTAACAGGCAAATATAAACGGTTTTATATTGAGTTTGAAGAAGTATTTAAAAATTGGATTGTATTGTGAAATGAGAAAATGGAATTATTTTGAACATATAAAGAGACACAAAGGGTTGGAGAAGACCATCATGGAAAGAGGCATCCCTGCAAAGAGGAGAAGAGGAAGAACACGGAGAAGATAGATTCAGGATATAACTGATGATTTGAGCATGACAGAAGTAGGACATCTGGCCAATGAATATGGTAACTAAGTAGACAATAAACAGATATTTAGGGCAACCTCAAGAAAAAAACAATTACCAAATACTGAATATACTTCCCTTTTCATTGTCCTTTCATTTTTTTTTTCAAGTGCCAACTATCTTCAATCTAGTTCTTGTATAATGGATTTATTAGTTCTTTTCTCTCTCCATGATAGGGAGTCACAGACTTTTATTTATACATGTTTTATCAGTGACCAAATGAGTATGCTAAGGAAGATTAAAACAGGCTGGGCTCGGAGACACTGGTTGGAGTTGCTGAAGAGGTCTAAGCTGACAAAAATCAGTTTTATCTTTGTGCCTATGCATGCAGTTGTAAGGGGAAATGAACGTGCTGATAGGCTTGCAGGTGCTGCTGTAACAAAGCTGGCGAGCAATGGACCAGGCTGATATTCTGAATTCCCTAATGGAGAGAAAGGATGTGTACATGATTCGTCCAGCAGCCCAACATACCAGTTCCATGTTGATTAATATGATTCAAGTAATAGTGGTGAATCTACAACACTAACCAGACTGCAAGAATTCCAAGTCAAATATTGTGTAGCTAGACAAGAGCACTATACTGGTGAATAGTAAACCAACAAAGAACTGGTGTCGCTAGTCTCCTCATCCTGAGAAAGAGATCGGAGCACTTATAGACTAATTGGTTCAATGTGAAGTAATAAGTAATAATGATCCATAGCTAAACTAAATTTTCTCTCCATGATATCTGAAATATTCTTCTATAGCATTTGTAGTCAAAGACATTGATATATTTCTCAGCTGATTTACTAAGTGTCCAGATCTCATAGACATATGTTGCGATAGAAATATGCATGCTCTTATAACTCTAGGTTTTTTTGTAGTTATGTCCATCCTATCTCACAGGTTCTTTAGTTGATTTAATTTCTGAAGAACAATAGTTGTTCATTTAACCTTTACATGGCGACTCCATTGTTGATTCATAAGGATCCAAGATATTCAAATCCCTTACTACTTCCAACTTTTAAAATTTCATATATATATTTTAAAAAGCCTTTGATAGTCTACACAGAATCTCTCTGTGGAATATTCTGAGATGCTATGGAATACCAGACAAAATAATAAACATTATTAAGAGCCTCTATGATGGTTCACAGTGTGCAGTTCGCACTGATGGTGAAGACAGCGACTGGTTTATGGTTGAAACCGGAGTAAAGCAAGGCTGTATTCTATCTCCGCTATTGTTTGGAGTGGCCATTGACTGGGTGATGCGAAAATGTTGCAGGGCGAAACTGGCATCGATTGGGTAGAAAATAGCCATCTAGAAGATTTGAATTTTGCAGATGATATTGCCTTGTTAAGTAGAAACAACCAAGATATGCAAAGAAAAACAGACAACTTGTCATCTATAGCATCAAAAGTTGGACTGCAGATAAGCTATGAAAAACAAATATAATGAAGACACCTATGACAAGTAACGCAGATATCACACTGGAATCTAAAATGACAAAAAATAACAGAGCAGTTCACCTATTTAGGTAGCAATTTTGATTGCACAGGAAATGTTAAAAAGAAATTATGATACGAATTGGCAAAGCAACATCAGTTTTTAAAAGTCTAAATAAAATATGGAACTGCAAGTTATATAGTATTAAAACTAAATTACGAATTTTCAATTCAAATGTTGTATCAATCCCAACATATGCCAGCGAGAGTTGGAAAATGACTAAAGATATAGAAAGCAAGTTGAATGCATTTGAAAATAGATGTCTGCGAAAAATAATGAATATAAAATGGAACGAATTCAGAAGAAGTGATGATATCAGAGACATGTCTGGTCAACCACTAGTGACAACTGTTATAAGAAAGAGAAGATGGAGATATGTTGGGCACACCTTGAGGAGAAATGATCAACGAATATCAAAGCAGGCATTGAAGTGGGATGCAAAGGATTCAAGAAAGAGAGGTCGACCTAAAGAGACCCTGAAACGAACTTTGCTGAGAGAGGCAGGAAATATCGGTCTCAGTTCCATGGAGGAGATTGGGCGAGTTGCCCAGGATAGTGCGGTATGGAGAAATTACTTGCAGGCCCTATGTAACGTATAACGGTCGAGAGGAATTATTATTAGTATATATATATATATATATATATATATATATATATATATATATATATATAAAATTTTGATTATTTCTGTCTATATCCTCTTTGTGTCCGTTTTGACACAAAAGGCTTCCACAAGAGATTTCCATTGTTGTTATTATGCAGCCGATTCAATTCCAATTGTTTCCCACGCCAAGGCACAATCTTTCAATTGTTTCCCATGTCAAGGCACCATCTTTCAACTATCTTTCTACAGTTCTTCCTGTTTCCTTTTGACCTCCTCATCTTTTTCCCTGTCCATCGAAGAACTGCCCTAGCTAAAGATGTTTTATTATTTAGCATTGTTTTAGTTTTCACTATGTTAAGATAAATGTTTTCTTCCTCATTATTTTCTCCAAATTATCCTCTTGATACTTGACTAATTTTCTGAAGTTGACCAGCAGTTGCCCTCTGAATTATACATGTGAATATATCCTAACTTTAACCATCAGTAGTTGTCTAATTTGGACTGTGTTAGTTTCTTATTAAAAAAAAAGATAAAAATATTTCCAGTCATAAGACAATGTCCTATATGAACTTCAACACCTTGTCTTTAATACCGGTACTTCTTCAAGAATCATGCTGTTGCAGCATTAAACAAAACTCGTTCTGTTGAAACAGCTCTCCCACCGCCTTCACAGTTTTGTTCAGTATTTCTGTAATGTACTGTTGCCAAAATTGTTGTGGTCTTGTCTTGCCTCTTCATTCAGAAGCCAGCGTTAACTATTTTTAAATTACGGTTTCATGAGTTTACTATTTTTACATGTCATTACTTTGTTCCGTTTCATTCCAGCTCGTGTTAGTTGATATGTTGAATATATTTGTATCAACTGTTATACTTCAAAGTGCCCGTCTGCCTAGCGTGTTCGTAGCACGTTGGACGACGGGTGACAAGCCCCCTTTGAGTGCGGTTCAATTCTGCGGGCTGGCAGAAAAGCCACAGGTTCTACAGATTTACGGTGTTCGTGGCACCGTAACCGAAGGGTTACGATGACCATGGCACCGAGCCGAAGAGCTGAAAGCTTATGTGCTTCTGGGTCGAAAAAAAAATACTTCAAAAGTAAAATAGTCGAAACTAAATGTCCAAATCACTCGTCCAACATGGCTGTTAGGGATGCTGTTTACATTGGTAACACGTCTGCTCTTCTCGTGCCCTATTTCTTCTTATGTAAATCGAGATCTTCCTGTGTAAGAAAGAAATCGGAGCACACATGGTTATTCACCGAAGTGGAATAATGATGTTCTAATCAATCATGTGGAGCAAATTTGTCATGTCATGAATTTAGTCCTTTTTTTTAGGTTTTCTACAGCAAAAACATCGATAACTTTCTAGTATCTCTTCAATGAAGTCTGTTCTTTCTGCCATTATCTGTTCATATAGACTCCCACTTTCATTAACCTCACCAGACTTACAGGAAATATGGCCTTCTGATTTATTGGACTTGTCTATGAATTGTGAACCGAAACTTATAATCTCTTCAGATTGTGTTCTCACTATCTCGTCTAACTCGTGAATTTGTTTATCAATGGAACATTCATGCAACATATCGTGATCGCTAGTTTTTAAGTAATTGTCAATGTTATACTTGGCAGAAACTAGTTTCGTGTCTGTTTGAAACGATATGCGCTTACTACTGGTGGGGCGCTTTGTTTTTACTAAAGACAAAAATTTATTTTTTGACTTTTCAACGGAAGAGTTCACATTTTTTCTATGAACTTGATCTACTTTTGCATTATCTGTATGTGCATCGACTTCTTTTGCATTGTTTGTAATAGTTATAGTTATACCAGTGATTTGTATGACCCCACATTGTTCCGTTCTCAAGTTTAAATTGTTACATTGTTCCGTTGTCAAGATTCTATAATTAATGTTACTTTCCTTTTTCAAACTAGTTAACTTTGCTGCTTTACTTTTACTACGTTCCTGGTTATCGTTCCTATCTTCATCTATGTCTTTTACTGTCAAACCATGTGACTCAGTGACACGTGCTTGATCGTTGATTTTGCCTGCTTTACTTGAAGAATGTTTACAAGATAAACATCCAGATTTAGTGCTTGTTTCTGTAGCTTTTGTGTTCATACCGTTTTCTTGTCTTTGCCTGTTTGAGTTCTTGAATACAGTATCCCAATTTTATGGGCGCTACATGTGAACAAAGATCTAATTCAACAGCTCATACGACATGGAATAGTTAGTGAAACAGAATATACTGTACTGTATCTTAGTCCTTTTCCATATTATTACCACGAGAAGTGAATTTTCATTGCGTCTATGGTGGTGACATTTTAGTATAAGTACTCACTCAAGGCATCATAGTATAATTAAGTGTTAGTTTTTGATAATACGATAAATGTGACACGTAAATCAATGTGTACCATTTGTAACCAGTCATTAGTAAGTTCTGCTACACTTTTAAGTTTTGGAAATATTCGGAATTTCTTTAGTAGTTGTCTGTCCATCTCAAGTGAAAAATATGTTGGAATTTGTTGTTTTTCGATTAGTTTTGTTTACTCACACTTCCTTGCACAATCATGTGCATTATTGTGCGGTCATTTCTATATTCTGCAAACAATTCCAATGCGCAGGACGCGATATTGAGATTACACAATTCTGGGAGGTTGTTTTACTTTAGTCATCGGATCATCATCACTGCACATCGAACCAATTAGTCCATAAGTGCTTCGATCTCCTCCTCAGTATGTCTCTCAGTTTAGACTAGTCATCGGATCATCATCACTGTACATTGAACCAATTAGTCCATAAGAGCTTGATCTCCTCCTCAGTATGTCTCTCAGCGTGTGGCGACTAACTACACCGCTTCTTTGTTGGTTTACTATTCTTCTTTGGCTACCAGTATAGTGCTCTTGTCTAGCTACACCACATTTGACTTGGAATTCTTGTAGTCTGGTTAGTGTTGTAGATTCACCACTATTACTTGAATAATATACACGGCCTCTCTTCCTTAGGGAATTTAGAATATCAGACTGGTTATTCAGTTATCAGTTATATGAGGACTATCATCATAGCACTCCGGACATGTCCATAAGTGCTCCGATCTCCGCCTCAGCAAACCCAGCAGCGTCCAGCTGCCCAACATGCCAGTTCGATGTTGATTAATCAATCTCTTTGCATATTTAGTATGTCGTTCTTTTCGGGCTGCACAAATATTGACGCCCATCTCTTTCAATCTGGTCAGCGTGTTGGATTCACAGCCCTGAATCTCCTCTGTTCGGAAAGACTCTCTCAATGCGTGAAGAATGTCATTTCGATCCATGGAAGCTCCCTCTGATATTGCAGCCAAGCCAGCCAATCTATCAGCATTACCCCTAACTCCTGCGTGCCCAGGGACAAAAATGAAGGTGAAATGCCCGCTTATTACAACATCCATACCTGCAATCCTATCGGCGTGTTTTTCTTCTTCTGTCCGATCTGTTTTGTCACCTAGATTGTTAATCACTTTTTAGTATATGTTTGATCTTTGCCATGAACTGATACTAGGTACATTAGCCCTTTAGTAGCTTCAAACTTCTTACATCGTTTGACACGTCATCCGATTTCAGCCAAACATCCTTAGTCGCCTCTTACGACATGCATGGCATGTAACAGTGGTTCTATTCTTTACACCCCAAATTTGGGCCCCGGTAACCACTCGGGCGATTTATTAACTATCGGCGTGGTTATTTCCCCTTACATCTGCATGTCCCGGCATAAAAACAAAACTGATTTTTGTCAGCCTAGACCTCCTGCGCTGCTCCAACCATTAGTTTGTATTAGTTATTCATGAATACGAATGATGCTATTGTATTGCGGACAGATACATAGGTACTCAGTCCCATTTATATATGACATTCAAACATATATTATACATTCTTTTCTGATGGTGATGTTGTAGTACGCACTGGTGTTTCAGTTTGGAACATCTTTATTGCACTCCGGGCATGTCTATAGGTGCTCCGATCTCCTCCGCAATATCTCCAACAGTATCCAACAACTGACCGTACCAGTTCGATGTTGATTGATGAGCCTACTCATATACCTGTTCTTTTCTGACCACTTCAATCTTCAACCCAAGCTCTTGCAATCAAGCAGTTGACGCGGATTAGTTTCAATGAAATTCCTCTTTGCGGCCACACTTTATGAGGGCGTTCAGAATGTCAGCTCTATCCATTGGCTAGTCTGCCTCGCAACAGAGATCGTGAGTGTAGGCCTGGATCCATGTCGGTTTATCAACAGCGCTTCACAGCTAATACAACACTGATGGCTAAGTGATTCGAGGCAACCGAAGTGCATGGACATTTACTGCAATCTCTAGATGCGATACTGTAAAAGGGGGCAGTGGTGACGTTGCTGTAACTACGGGCAACCTTACAATGGAGATCGAAGCGATAACCATGGCTCTGAAGTGGTTGAGTATACAAGCGATCACACATGCATGCGATCACACATGTATGTATAGTGAACAACTCAGTGAATATGTTCGTGTAAATTCAAACTGGCTATATAATTCAGGAATTACTTGTCGTATTGAGCACATTCTGAATGACATATTTAGCATTCTTCTTCTTCACGTTCGTTCTTTACAACCAATTTTAATCACTCTTTGTGATATGATTTGATCTTTGCCAAGAACGTGTATACGTTGCACATTGGTTTGGTAGGCCCCTAAATGCATAGCCTTCTACACGTTTAGGACATGTGCATCCGATTTGAGCCAAACCTCCTTAGTCGCCTTTTACGACATACATGGCAGGTAACAGTGGTTCTATTCTTTACACCCCAAATTTGGGCCCCGGTAACCACTTGGGCGATATTTAGCCCTAATTTTTGTATCATGGCATGAAGGGATACAAGGCGGCACGCAGGCATACAAGCGCAGCATGCAGGCATACAAGGCGGCATGCATGCATACAAGGCGGCTTCTTGCAGGGATACAAGACAATTACCATCTGACTGATACAGCAGTGGTCGAGGAAGGACAGTTATTGGATAATGCAGACATGATCAATACAATAAGAGCAGCATGTCATTATAAATTACTTTGAAAACATGTATACATCTACACCCCTAGTCAGAGTACAGAAAATGATGCTGAAAATGGGAACTGCCAACAAATTAACATTTTGTTAAAGACACGGATATACAGAACGGATGGGATTGGTCGTTATACGCTAGTAAAGATATTGAAGATCGGAGCACCCACTGCCATTACTAGAATGCTGTGATGATGGCCCTTTCTAATCACTAATCTTTTACGATCTTTGCAAGCATGAACAATTTGATTGTCCTTCTTATCGAGGGTCTATATATAACCGTAGCCTCCATGTTCATGCTGGAAGTGTTATCATGTATTCTCTTGTTCCTCTCGACGACAACCATACCACGTACGCTTACAACTAAACCCCAGTCAAATATCTCACCATGCATTGACCCTTCTGTGCATACAGAAATATCATCATCATCAATTCCTGGTGTTGTCAGCGGTCAATTGGTTATATATATCGAGACAATGTCAACGTTTGGAGTTTAAAAAAAAAGAGAAAAGCTGTTATCATG
This sequence comes from Arion vulgaris, assembly GCA_020796225.1. NCBI lineage: Eukaryota > Metazoa > Mollusca > Gastropoda > Stylommatophora > Arionidae > Arion > Arion vulgaris. The sequence continues at coordinate 110,494,850 of CM036753.1, read as the reverse complement.
CATGAGAGAATTGTTATTGAGCGGAGGTACTCTTTTCTGTCAAACATCGCTAGTATTCTTAGAACTTTCTGAATAGAGAAGAGAAAACATATAGACATCTTACATTGGTTATTGGTTATTAATTACTAAACTGACGTCATTGCATTCCGGGCAGACCCATAGGTGCTCAGTCTCCCCAACAGATATCGAAGAGTATTCATACTGATGGTTCCTGTGGCTCGCTGATTAAACACACCTCTCACTCTGTCTCTCAGGCATCCAGTTCGACTTGAACAACGGGTAACTCCAAACTGCTTAAATCGCTTGATCGATTCAATATCGATTTTAGTGTCCTCATCCAACAGAGAGTCTCGAAGAGACCGAAGAATATCCCCCTTATCCATCTTCAACTCCCCAACAATCGATGCTGTTGATGCAAGCCTGTCCGCTCTCTCATTACCGTAAACACCCGCATGCCCAGGAAAGTGTACAAGACATCTTACAAGATCTGAACAATGAGTAACCGTTACGTTATATTATGACTATCATCGTATCACTCCGGGCGTTTCCATATGTGCTTCGATCCCCGTCTCAACAAATCCAAAAGCGACCCAACGCACCAAATTATTTTTTAAAATATTTGGTATATCGTTCTTTTCGGTCTGTACTATCAGCACCCATTTCTCTAAATCTGGTCAGCAACTGGATTTCGCAATCAGGAAACGCCTCTGTTCACAAAGATTCTCTCAATGCGTTGAGAATGTTATTTGGTATATCGTTCTTTTCGGTCTGTACTAATATATATCAGCATCCATCTCTCTCAATCTGGTCAGCAACTGGATTCCAACAGGAAACGCCTCTGTTCACAAAGACTCTTTCAAGGCGTCGAGAATGTTATTTCGGTAAATGAACCAGAAACATTGACTTTTGAACAACATTGTGTTTCGGAAACTGAAATATTTTGCTGACATTAAATGTTACAATGATGTAGATATAGTATTAATGAAGAGAGTGGTTCCTGGAAGGTGAGACAACGGACGACTAAGACGACGCTGCAATAGGACATACAAGAAACATTGAACATGATGTTGGAGGAGGCAGGAGAACTTACTAGAGACCGAACATTTTTATGGCGGGTTGTGATGGGTGCGACTTTCTGAACAGAACATTACACATGAAGATGTCTTCATCTAACCAGATTTCCTAAAGTGGCTTGTCACTATCCGCAGAAATGAAACTCCACCTGTCAAGGGTATTGCACAAAACACGAACTCCGTACTTCCGGCGACAATCCCAAGGGATCTCTGAAAAAAATGCACTCACGAATTGAACGACGTGGTCCGGATTCAAACGCACGACCTTCAGAACGCAATGAAAACTGCTCAGCCACATCGTCACAGAGACCTTCTCACAGTATGCATAATCATATGACTCATGACTATTAATCCGTCACCGTCCACTGCTAGAATTGAAGTTTACAAATCTATATTTTATACAGTTAGATCGACTATCCATTATCGGGAACGTATCATATATAGCAGTCCGTCAGAAAGAGTAAGTCCGTCAGAGCGAGCAACGAGCGAGAAGTCCAGGCAGAGTCTGGAGGAAAGTCCATGCAGAGCGAGGAAAGTCCATGCAGAACGAGGAAAGTCCAAGCAGAGCGAGTAAAGTCCGTGCAGAGCAAGGAAAGTCCATGCAGAGCGAGGAAAGTCCATGCAGAGCAAGGAAAGTCCGTGCAGAGCAAGGAAAGTCCAAGCAGAGCGAGGAAAGTCCATGGCAGAGCATGAGGAAAGTCCATGCAGAGCGAGGAAAGTCCATGCAGAGCGAGGAAAGTCCATGCAGAGCGAGGAAAGTCCATGCAGAGCAAGGAAAGTCCATGCAGAGCAAGGAAAGTCCATGCAGAGCGAGGAAAGTCCATGCAGAGCGAGGAAAGTCCATGCAGAGCAAGGAAAGTCCATGCAGAGCGAGGAAAGTCCATGCAGAGCGAGGAAAGTCCATGCAGAGCGAGGAAAGTCCATGCAGAGCAAGGAAAGTCCATGCAGAGCGAGGAAAGTCCATGCAGAGCGAGAAATAATGGTATATGTACATGAACACGACCTAAGGAGACCCTGAAACGAACTTTGCTGAGAGAGGCAAGAAATGTCGGTCTCAGTTCCATGGAGGAGATTGAGCGAGTTGCCCAGGATAGAGCGGTATGGAGAAATTACTTGCAGGCCCTATGTAACGTATAACGGTACCAGAGAAATTATTATTATTATTATGTACATGAACATTTGTTGAGACACACTGCCGGATGTGCGATTTCGGCAAATATGATATCAATGTAGATATGTCAATGTAGACCAGTGGTTCTCAGAATTTTTGTTATCTGGTACCCACCTTAAATATGAAGATCCTTCCTTCCTTCCTTTCTTTCGTTCGCTTGAAATATGTCTATATACTCAATGTTGTCTCTTGTATGAACTTCACTGTCTTTTGTAGCTCACACAGAGGTCCGTGTAGTTTTATGTCGAGTGTTGTTTCGTTAGGCCAGTGAGTTTGCCTCAGTGTATCATATTGGGGCAGTCTTGAAGTATGTGCTCTGCAGTCTGGTTTGCCTGTCCACATGTACACATGGCTGAATTGCCAATCTTGAATTTTGTATACATGTGGCTGAGGAGCCGATTGTGTCCTGTTCTAAGGCGCAGAATAACAACTTGTTCCAATCTGCTCATAATATAGTAATCATCTTGTGTTGGTATTTGTGGCTTTCTCATTGATTTAATCATCCTTTTCTTTTGGTGGTAGGTAACTGGCACATCGGCTGCTCTCCTGCAGCACCTTCCTTGGCCAATCGGTCTTCTGTTTCATTTCCTGGTATTCCACAGTGAGAGGGTATCCACTGCAAGACAACCCTGCGATGCTTGGACAATTTAGACAGTAGGGTCTGTAGACCTGGCAATTTTCTGGACTGAAGTGCTTGGAGTGCTGATTTTGCATCAGTCAAAAATACAACAGGTTGAGGATCGGGTCTGGTATTCAACAGTTTTTCAGTTGCCACCTTGATTGCCTGAATTTCTGCATCATAGTTGTGACAGAATTTCCCGTTGGTACTTTAATCGCATCTCTAGCGTTGTTTGGGTATTCTATGTACACTCCTGCTCCTCCATTCTTCACTGCATTTTCTGCTGACCCATCCGTGTATACCCGGACCCAGAGGTCATGTGGGTATTCTTCATCAAGTAAACTGAGAGTGACTGTCTTGCGTTGTATGCTGTTCTGCTCATCCTTGTCGAATATTCCTTTCACTTCTGTCTGGATACATACTTCTGGTTCAGTCTCCTCTCTCCAAGGGGTTTGCTCTGGCACAGACTTTAGGGAATGCCAACTTTTGGTAGGTCTGAGGTTTGCGTATTCAGTCTTTTGGCCTGGTGAATAAAGCTGCTTCTTTCAGCCGCCCCAATGCTAGATTTTGGAATCTGTTTTCCATTGGATGGCTTGGCATACTCAGAAACTTTTCTGCCTGCATCATCACTTTTGTGTCTCTGCGTTCTCTCAGTGCTTGTATTCCCCCACTCTTTCCATCTCCACTATTGGTGTTGTTTTCATTGCTCCTGTGATGACACGAAGCGCCTGGTTTTGCACCTTATCCAGTTCTCCTAATGTGGTATTTGATACTGGACACCATGCAGCTGACCCATATTCCAGGTGTGGTCGTATGCCCTGCTGATAAATATTTTAAGTATTTTTTGACTGGCGCCCCATGTGGTTCCACTTAATTTTCTCAGGATGGCTAACTTCCTCCTGGCCTTTGCTGCTGCTTTGTTGATGTGCTGCTTCCACGTCAGTCTATCATCGAATGTAACTCCGAGATAGGTGGGTTGCTTGTCTTCTCTTAGCAGTTCTCCATTTATTTTAATGGTGCCAGCTTTTGTTTGGGAGAGAGAGTAAAGAGTGTAGTGCTGCACTTATCTGTGTTGATCCTGACACACCATCTGTTTGCCCATGAGGTTAAGGCATCTACAGCTCTTTGTATCAATTTGGTGGCCACTGTTGCATACTCATTTGTGCACCATATTACCAGATCATCAGCGTACATTGCAACTTTTGAATATGAAGATATTTAATTTTATGTACACTTAAGGAATTTATAATATCAGCATGGTCCATTGCTCGCCCGCTTTGGACAGCAGCCATACCTGCAAGCCTATCCGCACGTTCATCCCCCTTACACCTGCAAGCCTATCCGCTTGAAAAGGAAATTATTGTAGGAGATCAAACAGAGATTAATCAAGTATTTGTGGCATTATTCATTTGAAGATCATCTTCATCACACATGTCCATAATTGCTCCGATCTCCCAAGCATGTATTTCAGTGTGTTTAGACTAACAACTTCCATTCTGTGTTGACTGATGTATCTACTGGAGTTTCTCTTATAGTATTTTCCATCTTGCAGCACATAATGTGCGCAACTGAGATAGAGAATACCCTTTATCTTCTTCGTTGAAATCTTCAGAGCGTATGTTTTCTCATAGAGCATTGATGATGTCGCTTTTATCCATAGAAGACCTATTCTCGATCGCAGCATTGCTTTCCAGTGCATCCACTCTTTCATTGCTCTTCACCCCAGAATGACCTGGGACAAAGATGACAAGACATGGCACTCAACTAAAGCATACTGGAAGTAATGGTTGAGGGTAAGTGGACAAGAGAAAGACAACAATAAACTTTGGAGAGAAACGTAAAGAAATGAACAAAGAACAGAATGCACTACAATGATAAGGGGAAGGAATTGTTGAAGATCCATTGCAGCTGAATATCATTATGGATCTAAAAAGGTTTAAAGCCGATGGGTTGACTTCACTGCACCAGGATTCACCCCATAAAGCTAGGCCTCTCTCTGTAGTAATGGCAAGCCATCTGCCGAGAGTATTGCCTAAAACACAAACTCCATAGCTCTAGTACCAATCCTAGGCTCCCTGGAAAAAATGCACTTGGGAACAGAACGGATTCGAATCCATGACCTTTGGCATGCACGGCAAGGGTGTAACCACTTAGCCACAGACTTCCCCCTATTAGCACGGCAAGGGTGTAACCACTTAGCCACAGACTTCCCCCTATTAGCACGGCAAGGGTGTAACCACTTAGCCACAGACTCCCCCCTATTAGCACGGCAAGGGTGTAACCACTTAGCCACAGACTCCCCTATTAGCACGGCAAGGTGTAACCACTTAGCCACAGAGATTCCCCTATTAGCACGGCAAGGGTGTAACCACTTAGCCACAGACTCCCCCCTATTAGCACGGCAAGGGTGTAACCACTTAGCCACAGACTCCCCTATTAGCACGGCAAGGTGTAACCACTTAGCCACAGAGATTCCCCTATTAGCACGGCAAGGGTGTAACCACTTAGCCACAGACTCCCCCCTATTAGCACGGCAAGGGTGTAACCACTTAGCCACAGACTTCCCCCTATTAGCACGGCAAGGGTGTAACCACTTAGCCACAGACTTCCCCCTATTAGCACGGCAAGGGTGTAACCACTTAGCCACAGACTCCCCCCTATTAGCACGGCAAGGGTGTAACCACTTAGCCACAGACTCCCCTATTAGCACGGGAAGGGTGTAACCACTTAGCCACAGAGATTCCTCCCACCCCTCCCTATTATTTTGGAGATGGTGGCACACAATGAATATATTTTATTGCAATTTTAAATATCAACAACATACATGACTAATTTATCAGCACTGTTGCTACATACATGACTAATATAATTTATCAGCACTGTTGCTACATACATGACTAATATAATTTATCAGCACTGTTACAACATACATGACTAATTTAATTTATCAGCACTGTTACAACATACATGACTAATATAATATATCAGCATCTTGCTACATACATGACTAATATAATATATCAGCACTGTTGCTACATACATGACTAATATAATTTATCAGCCTGTAAAAAATGACAATATAATATCAGACTGTTGCACATCATGACCTTTTCTATGCACTGTTGCAAGTGATAATAATTATCAGCCTACAGAATTCCATGACTCTATTATTATTGGAGATGTGGCACATAATGAATATATTTATCATGTTACACATTTTAAATATCAACAACATACATGACTAATATAATATATCAGCACTGTTGCTACATACATGACTAATATAATTTATCAGCACTGTTGTACATACATGACTAATATAATTTATCAGCACTGCTTACAACATATACACTGCACTCAATTTAATTTATCAGCACTGTCATACAACAAAACATGACTAATATAATATATCAGCACATGCTTGCTTACATACATGACGAATATAATATATCAGCACTGTTGCTACATACATGACTAATATAATTTATCAGCACTGTTACAACATACATGACTAATATAATTTATCAGCACTGCTTGCTAACTGCATACATGACCAATATAATTTATCAGCACTGTTTAATCATTGTTGTTCAATGTAGGCTGTCCGTGAGAGTACTTTTGGTCGTCCAGGAGCATGTTACTTAGATGTATCTGGTGATATGATTACTGGTAAAACTAAAGAAAGCATTGTCAGGTTAGTCATCAAACATTAGTGAAACATTTAAAAACAAAAACATACCTGTTATCATACCCTGTGGTATATTTGGGAGGTTGGAGTCTCTGTGACCTAGAGGTTAGGAGCCCGCCTCTACTTCCAAAGGTTTGCTCCCAAGTCGAGTCAGAATATTTTTTCAGAGATTACTGATCTAAATGTAGGTGAGATCAAGTTCCCAGTCCTATCTGAGACAGACAATAAAATGTAGGTTCAAGTTGAGCATGTAAAAGAACCCTTGGCAGTTCAAAATCGAGAAGACCAGGCTAGAAAGCTGCTGCCCTGGCAAAATTCATTAGAAAGAATTTCAATAAAATTCCTACAAAATATTTCCACCATCTTCTAAATTGCCTCGGGGAGCCTCACCGGTACTAGGGAGTTCCTACACTGCTGCAGAGATCTTCTTCTTCTTCTTTCTCGAATCCTGTATGCCTCACAGTGTCAGGTCAGGAAGAGATTTCTAAACGGGCCCTAGTATGCGCTTCGTAGATGGTCTCTTTCGTCGCCTGTTATCTCTGAGGTCCATCTTGTGCAGAGATCTTCCTGTGTAAGAAATAGACAGGAACATATGGTTACTCACCAAAGTGCAATGATGATGGTCTAGTCAATTATTTGAATTGAATGACCTTGAAACACTGATAACATCAGATGGTAGATCGTCATCAAGTGGGCACGTCCCTTGCAGAACATTGTTTTCATCACAGCCTACCTGAACAACTATTTGTCTCTAGCAAGTTTATCCATTTCTTCTAACATCATGTTCAAGGTTTTTTTTATATCCTGCTACATCTTGGTCTTTCCCTGTCTCTACCCCCAGGAACCATTCCTTCCATTACTGTTCTATCCAAACCACTGTCATTTAACGTGACCAAAATACTTCATTTCCCGGGAGATGGTAGATATAGATCATAAATAAAGTGTAGAATAGGTCAGGAAAAACTGGCACTCCAGAAAATTAAAATCATTATATGTAACAATTCATTGTCAATTGAATCCAGAAAGACAGTTTGTCAGTGCTACACATAGCCAATACCGAAATAAATGAATTTGAGTCATAAACGGAAAACAAAGTCTCTATAAGCCACAGAGAAATAGTTTTACAGAATAATACTAATAATCCCATGCACTGCTAAAATAACTAATGCAAATGTGTGTAACTACAAGATACCCTGATCCTTTACTGGGGGATCCAAATTACAAGTACCTCTAAATTTAAAGTAAGGTTTGCCTAAATGGGGAGAAACACAGGTAATGACGAAAGCAAGTCTTCCTTCAAAAATCCATCAGAGACTCCATATTAGGCACCATAACTTTGTCTGAATTCATAGTAGGCAGATGAACAAATATATATATATATATATATTGTCAAAATTCATAGTAGACAGATGAACAAATATATATATATATATATATTTTCAAAGTTTAAAAAAATAATAATGAAAAAGTCATTTTATTTATTTATTTACTATATTTCTCTCATACCGTTGTAAGTTACATAGAGCCTGCAAGTAATGTCTCCATACCGCTATATCCTAGGCAACTCGCTCAATCTCTTCTATGGAACTGAGTCTGATATTTCTCACCTCTCTCTGTAATGCTCGTTTCAGGGTTTCTTTAGGGCATCCTTTCTTTCTTGAACTCTTTGGTGATAGAGAAATGGAGCATACAGAGAAGAGGATTGCATATGGAGAGAAGAGAAGATAGAGAGAAGAGAAGATATGATAGAGAGGATAGAGAGAAGAGAGGGTGAGAGGATAGAGAGAAGATATGATAGAGAGAAGATATGATAGAGAGTAGAGAGAAGAGAGGGTGAGAGGATAGAGAGAAGAGAGGGTGAGAGGGTAGAGAGAAGAGAGGATAGAGAGAAGATATGATAGAGAGTAGAGAGAAGAGAGGGTGAGAGGTTAGAGAGAATGGAAGATATGATAGAGAGAAGAGAGGATAGAGAGAAGAGAGGGTGAGAGGATAGAGAGAAAAGAGGGTGAGAGGATAGATAGAAGATATGATAGAGAGAAGATATGATAGAGAGAAGATATGATAGAGAAGATATGATAGAGAGAAGAGAGGATAGAGAGAAGAGAGGGTGAGAGGATAGAGAGAAGAAGATAGAGAGAAAAGAGGATAGAGAGAAGATAGAGAGAAGAGAGGATAGAGAGAAGATAGAGAGAAGAGAGGGTAGAGAGAAGAGAGGATAGAGAGAAGAGAGGATAGAGAGAAGAGAAGATAAAGAGAGGATAGAGAGAAGAGAGGGTGAGAGGATAGAGAGAAGAGAGATGTCTTCCTTCTGTTGAACTTATAAACAGTGCATCAGTCGTAGAAGATGACAATTCTATTCACTGCACAAGCAAAACAAACGTCAGATTCTATCTATGTTTCTCATGAACTTTCTCAAACTTTAACTTCATCTTTTTTATTCAATGATTGATCTAACTCAAACAATTTATCATTTTCTGTCTGACAGATACAAACCTGCTTGTCCATCACCACCACCTGTGTTATCAGATTCTGAGAGTATTAAAAGTGCCATCGACTTGATTATCAATGCTGAGAGACCTCTTGTTGTTATTGGAAAAGGTTTGAAGACATCTTCATCATCTTATCATCATCATGTGCCATTCTGGCTGATGTATGTAATCATCTCTGTCTTATATTCCTTTTAATTCATAATGGAACATAAAAATGCCACTATCATCAACATTGTTATGCAGTTTTTCAATTCAGTTTTTCTAATGAAATATATAACTGAAATTCATTCAAATGCTGTCAGTTTTTCATTGCAGTTTCTGAACAAAAAATGTTATTTCTTAATATATATTTGAGTTGTTAGTGTCAATCCAGTTCCTGGTAATATTGGGGATTATTTAATATGGCACAAATTTGTTTACATGAGGGGTTACAGAGAAAATAATTCTATGAAGAGGTTTAGACTGACAATGATTAGTTTTATTTTTGTTCCAGTTCGCGCAAGCGCAGAGGGAATGAACGTGCCAGTAGGCTTGTTTTATAGCTACTATAGCGAAACACGTACAAAAAAGTACTATAGTTTTACAAAATACAGAAACAGTGACGATAAACAGCAACGTTTCGACCAAAAGGCCTTTATCAAGCAAACGACACAACAGGAGTGACCTGTTAGGTCAAAAAGTTTGCTGTTTATCGTCACTGTTTCTGTATTTTGTAAAACTATAGTACTTTGTCGTGTTTCGCTATTTACCAAGTTTTACTGCAGTCTTCCCCCTATTTCGATATAGCTACTATAGGAAGCAGACAAGCAATAGACACAGGTTAATATTCTGAATATGCTAAGGAAGAGAGGGCATCTAAATGACACAATAAATGGTGGTAAATCTGCAACCCCCACCAGACTGCAAGAATAGAAAATCAAACATGGTGTAGCTAGACAAGAGTGCTATGCTAGAAGCTACAGAGAAATAATAAACCAACATGGAACTGGTGTCATTAGTTGCTACACACTGAGAGACCATACCAAGGAAGAGATCAGAACACTTTGGATTAAATGTTTCGATGTGCACTGATGATAATCTTACAACTAATCCAACACTGTTAAGATTTGATGAACTTGACTTGCTTCCATTGTCAGTCCTGATTCTATGTGTAGAACTGAAGAGCTCTCTTTCTGACATCTATAGAGAATTATTGGTTGCTTATAATGGCTTCTATGTTCTAGAATACTGTCATTACTTACATGAGTGATCTGCATCTACCATCTGATCGTATCATAGTTCCAAGCTATTTAAAATGTGGGCTTGATCACAGTCACATTTACTTTCATGGTTCATTCTGGTGAAGTCTGCTATTTCTAAAGTGACCATAACTTAGGTAAGTATCTTCTACATGTCTTGTCAAATGCACTTTGTGTTGTTGGTAATCATTTATTTAAAGTTGTTCTTGATCGTCACCCATCTTTTAATAGTCTTCTTCTTCTTGCTCTGTATTCATTATATTTGTTTAATAGGATTCTCTGTTATAGATGATACCAGGACATTCTTGTCAGATGATCAAACCATTTAATTTGTTGGTTCTTTATAAATTGTTTAATAGATTCTCGTTATAGATGATACCAGGACATTCTGTCAGATGATCAAACCATTTAATTTGTTGGTTTCTTTATAAATTGTTTAATAGATTCTGTTATAGATGATACCAGGACATTCTTGTCAGATGATCAAACCATTTAATTTGTTGGTTTCTTTTATAAATTGTTTAATAGGATTCTCTGTTATAGATGATACCAGGACATTCTTGTCAGATGATCAAACCATTTAATTTGTTGGTTTCTTTTATAAATTGTTTAATAGGATTCTCTGTTATAGATGATACCAGGACATTCTTGTCAGATGATCAAACCATTTAATTTGTTAGTTTCTTTTATAAATTGTTTAATAGGACTCTCTGTTATAGATGATACCAGGACATTCTTGTCAGATGATCAAACCATTTAATTTGTTAGTTTCTTTTATAAATTGTTTAATAGGACTCTCTGTTATAGATGATACCAGGACATTCTTGTCAGATGATCAAACCATTTAATTTGTTGGTTTCTTTTATAAATTGTTTAATAGGATTCTCTGTTATAGATGATACAGACATTCTTGTCAGATGATCAAACCATTTAATTTGTTGGTTTCTTTTATAAATTGTTTAATAGGACTCTCTGTTATAGATGATACCAGGACATTCTTGTCAGATGATCAGACCATTTAATTTGTTGTTTCTTTATAAATTGTTTAATAGGACTCTCTGTTATAGATGATACCAGGACATTCTTGTCAGATGATCAAACCATTTAATTTGTTGGTTTCTTTTATAAATTGTTTAATAGGATTCTCTGTTATAGATGATACCAGGACATTCTTGTCAGATGATCAAACCATTTAATTTGTTAGTTTCTTTTATAAATTGTTTAATAGGACTCTCTGTTATAGATGATACCAGGACATTCTTGTCAGATGATCAAACCATTTAATTTGTTGGTTTCTTTTATAAATTGTTTAATAGGATTCTCTGTTATAGATGATACCAGGACATTCTTGTCAGATGATCAAACCATTTAATTTGTTGGTTTCTTTTATAAATTGTTTAATAGGACTCTCTGTTATAGATGATACCAGGACATTCTTGTCAGATGATCAAACCATTTAATTTGTTGGTTTCTTTTATAAATTGTTTAATAGGATTCTCTGTTATAGATGATACCAGGACATTCTTGTCAGATGATCAAACCATTTAATTTGTTGGTTTCTTTTATAAATTGTTTAATAGGATTCTCTGTTATAGATGATACCAGGACATTCTTGTCAGATGATCAAACCATTTAATTTGTTGGTTTCTTTATAAATTGTTTAATAGGATCTCTGTTATAGATGATCAGACATTCTTGTCAGATGATCAAACCATTTAATTTGTTGGTTTCTTTTATAAATTATTTAATAGACTCTCTGTTATAGATGATACCAGGACATTCTTGTCAGATGATCAAACCATTTAATTTGTTGGTTTTTATAAATTGTTTAATAGATTCTGTTATAGATGATACCAGGACATTCTTGTCAGATGATCAAACCATTTAATTTGTTGGTTTCTTTTATAAATTGTTTAATAGGACTCTCTGTTATAGATGATACCAGGACATTCTTGTCAGATGATCAAACCATTTAATTTGTTGGTTTCTTTTATAAATTGTTTAATAGGACTTCGTTTATAGATGATACCAGGACATTCTTGTCAGATGATCAAACCATTTAATTTGTTGGTTTCTTTTATAAATTGTTTAACTGGTTTTCTTAACCTCTTCTAATTCTTCATTTCTAAATTTGTTATTTCTTATTGTTACTTCTGCAGCTATTCTAAAACATCTCATCTCTATTGTTATAATTTTCCCCTCATTAACTTAATTCAAGTAAAAAAATCATAATTTTATCCCATTTCCAAGAATTTGATCACATATCATGCAATGTTGTTTATTTTGTTATTTTGACCAATCAAAAGGTGGAAAACTTGCGCACAACACTTAAATATAATACTAGTAAATAAATATTCAGTAAACAAGTGTTACGGTGTCGAACAAACACTTAAATATAATACTAATAAATAAATATTCAGTAAACAAGTGTTACGGGTGTCCGGAACAAACACTTAAATATAATACTAGTAAATAAATATTCAGTAAACAAGTGTTACGGGTGTCTGGAACAAACACTTAAATATAATACTAGTAAATAAATATTCAGTAAACAAGTGTTACGGGTGCCTGGAACAAACACTTAAATATAATACTAGTAAATAAATATTCAGTAAACAAGTGTTACGGTGTCGAACAAACACTTAAATATAATACTAGTAAATAAATATTCAGTAAACAAGTGTTACGGGTGCCTGGAACAAACACTTAAATATAATACTAGTAAATAAATATTCAGTAAACAAGTGTTACGGGTGTCCGGAACAAACACTGAAATATAATACTAGTAAATAAATATTCAGTAAACAAGTGTTACGGGTGTCCGGAACAAACACTTAAATATAATACTAGTAAATAAATATTCAGTAAACAAGTGTTACGGGTGCCTGGAACAAACACTGAAATATAATACTAATAAATAAATATTCAGTAAACAAGTGTTACGGTGCCGAACAAACACTTAAATATAATACTAGTAAATAAATATTCAGTAAACAAGTGTTACGGGTGTCGGAACAAACACTAAATATAATACTAGTAAATAAATATTCAGTAAACAAGTGTTACGGGTGCCCGGAACAAACACTTAAATATAATACTTGTAAATAAATATTCAGTAAACAAGTGTTACGGGTGCCTGAACAAACACTAAATATAATACTAGTAAATAAATATTCAGTAAACAAGTGTTACAGGTGCCTGGAACAAACACTGAAATATAATACTAGTAAATAAATATTCAGTAAACAAGTGTTACGGGTGTCCGGAACAAACAATTTACCAAACACAGGATTCAAACTACAAACACTTTATTTCTTACTGCACTCCATTGTTTAACCCTGCAGATGATTGTTTTGTAGAGCACAGCCAGCAAGCTTTCCAACATAAGAGCTTTTCTTAGTTGTGTCTTTTTCAAACACCGTTGGCTGTAGAACAAAGATAAATCAGGTCAGATTTGATCAAACAGTGCTTGCACACAAAAATGCAATAATCTCCTAACAACGTCCATCTGCAAGGCTAAGCAATGGATGCCATAAGAATTAAAGATTTGTGGTTCGAATCCTGTGTTTGGTAAATTATTTTTCCGGAGACCTTTACAACTTGTTTACTGTGTATTTATCCACCAAATTTATTGGCTCCGGTGCTTTCCCTTGGGTTCTTTAAACTTCTTATTCTCTTATATATAATACTGAGAAACTCTCTTGTTTACTGCCAAATCTTTTCTTAGGAGCAGCGTATGCCCAAGCCGAGGACCAGATATCCCAGCTGATAGAAAGCACAGGGCTACCATTTTTGCCAACTCCAATGGGAAAGGGAGTTCTATCAGACGAGCACAGATTGTGTGTGTCAGCAGCTCGATCAAGGTAACACATTATATTAGCATTTGACTACTGTCAGTGTTATTATAGAAAAACACAACCACATCTCTCAACATATGAAATCTTTCAGTAGTTTTGAACTGTAGATTTGAATGATGAAGGACAACAGAAACTTCTAGACTATTATTATTTTCTTTCTTTTTGATCGAGTTCACAACCGCTTAAGCTACAGACGCCCATATTATACCTTCTTTTATACCTTCAGCCCAAGCGTACCTGGTTCATACTCTGCAGCAGGCAGTTTGGAAGAAAATTCGTTTCTGTGGGATTTTTACGGAAGATAAAAATAGACTGCAACGTTCAGAAAGCAAAGACAAACTACTGAACGTATAAGTGGCGCCTAAAAAATCATCGACTTGCTTACTGTGGTTGATGTCTATGTTCTGTAAAGGATATGCCACGATTTTCATTTCATATAGGGTAATACAGTGTTAGGCTTGTATTTTTCATTGACTGTCGGCACACGATGGGGATGTTGTCAACATCACGGCAGCTGCCTTTACTTCCTAGTGATTTTCCTAGTACCCAATTGAGGCTGGGTCAACCTGAGAGCTGTAAGGGTCTAAAAAATTCCACACCCATTGTGGAATTGAACTTGGACCACTAGCCTAAGAAGCGAGTTCACTAACAACTACACTACTGCTGCTCTTATTTGATATATGCAAGTGTGCAATTTGTTTTATGTAAATTTATGTATAGATTTTAACTTTGGAGCTAAATTGTAAACTTCTGTACTTCTAAACTTCTAGAGCATTACAAGACGCAGATGTCATACTATTACTTGGGGCTCGGCTGAACTGGATGTTACATTTTGGGGCCACACCACGATTTAATGCCAAAGTAAAGATTATTCAGGTACATTAGATATATGTTCATATTTATTTGCATTTACTGTAATCAATGTGTCTTGAGTATGTACACTGTCTTGAGTGTGTCGAATGTCTACAGTGTGTACACTGTCTTTTGTGTGTGCATAAAACCCAACAGTTCCATGTTTGCTGAGTTATGCTGTAGCATAAATATACACCGATAGATCATTAGTTCGCTACCACAAGTGTATGATCCATTTCTGCAAGCTCATATGGCAGAAAAATCAAGAAAGCCGTGACACATTTAGTATGACAACAAGTAGCATGCCAGTGGAAGTATTGGCACTGACTGCTCTGGCTAGAATCACAAAACTACACTCAAGCATGCAATCTAAGTATGACTATGATCCAAAATTTGGAAACTGGTTCAGTGTACAGACAATAGACAATAGCTTCAAAGGCCAACAATTCACAGAATTACATTCATCTTTGTTCAGGAACACATGGGTGTCGATGGCAATGAGAGAGCTGACTGGCTCTACCACCAATGGGAATTGCTGATATTATGAACACTCGTAGAATGTGGCTGCAAAGAAGACTTTCATCTAAACTAATCTCTAACAACAGTTAGATTGCAAAAGCTTAGATTATTGGAGTAGCACAAAAAGAGCAGCACATTCAGCATAATATGAGTAGGCACATCAATTAGCATCAAACTGGTATGGTTAATTGCTCTACGCTGTTAAAGACATTTTGTTTTCGTCTTCTGTGAATATTAGTACATATTTTGGGAAACTACATTCATATATAATAAGTCATATTGTAAATCATATTTAGAAATGATAATTAAGTTTTGCTAAATTGTGCATGCAATTGTTTTGGAACTAAAAAAATAAATCCATCCAGAGACTAAAACAAAACTTGCGAATCAGTTAAGTGTTTAAATGTTCTCATGTTTTTTTGTTCATTATTTCCAACCACATCCATGTCATTGCATAATCATGTTGTTTCATCTATAGCACCATCTTTCTGTAACTTCCTTATTTTCTTTGTTATCTATTGAATTTAGGTTGATATTCAGTTAGAAGAGATTGGCAACAATGTTTGGCCTGCTGTATTTGTTGCTTTGCCAGGAGATGTTGCATCTGTCACCTTACAGGTTTGTTAGTTTGGAACATAATTAAAATATGTTGTGAATGCTGCACATTGAGTATTTGTTGAATGCTGCACATTGAGTATTTGTTGAATGCTGCACATTGAGTATTTGTTGAATGCTGCACATTGGGTATTTGTTGAATGCTGCACATTGAGTATTTGTTGAATGCTGCACATTGAGTATTTGTTGAATGCTGCACATTGGGTATTTGTTAACTTTAATTTAATTTCTATAGGAAATTGAAACATGCTGGGTTTGGAGACCTTAGTCGGAGTCATTATTTCCAGTGCAAACCTGGACGCTGACAACAAAGCGATAGAAGAAAACTAGTCACAACAGAGATGAAGTGTCTAGCAGAATGCTGGGTGTAACAAGAAGAGACCGGTTGAGAAATGAAGACATCAGGAAAAGTGGGTACAACATCAGTACTAGACTTCATCAAGAAACAACAAATTAAATGGTTCGGTCACGTAAGCAGATTACCATCAGACAGTGCACCCAAAGAGCAATGCTGCTCGATACAATGGGTACAAAGCAAAAGGCGTACGATAAGATGGACCTCAGAGATAACAGAGGCGCCGAAAGAGACTATCTACGAAGCGCATACTAGGCCCGTTTTAGAAATCTCTTCCTGACCTGACCTGTGAGGCATACAGGATTGAGAAAGAAAGAAGTCGGAGTCGCTGAGGCGGTCTAGGCTGACAACAATCAGTTTTATTTTTGTGCCAGGGCATGCAGATGTAAGGGGAATGAGAGCGGCACCGATAGGCTTGCAGGTATGGCTGCTGTAAAAAACGGGCAAGCAATGGACCAGGCTGATATTCTAAATTACCTAAGGAGAGAAGATGTGTACATGATTCAAATAATAGTGGTGAATCTACAACACTAACCAGACAGCAAAAATACCAAATCAAATGTGGTGTTGCTAGACAAGAACACTATACTGGTAGCTAAAGAAGAATAGTAAACCAACAAAGAATCAAACCAACTAGTTAGTTGCCAGACGCTAAGAGACATACTGAGGATGAGATCGGAGCACTTGATCGGACTAATTGATTTGATATACAGTCATGATGATCCGACGACTAAACTAAAACTAATTTCCACAAAATGTTAACATGGGTTGATTTTTCATGAAATATTATTGTGAAGTTAGCATTTGTTGAATTCCCACCAAATATGTTTGTAATGTTATGTTATCTATTGTAACATGTGTAACGGACATTCACTGATATACAGTTACTGATCTAGGTCACAAGCTTCAAGTAAACTAAAGAATTTCAATAAAGCATCATATAAACAATATACTGACATAGGGGTCATCTCATGCTCCTATAGTTCTCAACTTGAATCATGTGTTGAGTATGGCAGCAACATAGTGACAGGAGGTTTATCATGTATCTAATATTTTACAATAGTAATATCTCTAGTGCAGCCAAGTACTCTATGCTTGGGCCTTAATTCTGAATAATATTTAGACGATCACAGTGTGATATCGGGCAGATGCATAATAATTAATCAGACATAACTGGTTAATGCACGAGGATAAATAGCAGTCACTGCTGCAAATGTGTTGCTCTCTCTAGCCTATGTAAGTGCAGATACAAATGCCCCTCATTCATCTCTGTTCTTTATCATCCTTTCTATTGTGTTCCAGAAGTGATTCATTTGTTTCAGTTCCTTTTCTATTAGTAGAGACCAAGTGGTTTTTTGGGTTTTCACTGGTATTCATCTCAGCGTAATGTTAGATGTATTGCTACCATAACTTTAAGTCTTGCAAAATCCTGCTTGCAGCATTGTATTTTTTTTCAACATAATGTCATTAAGATAGAATGTGACCAAAGATTATTACCAGACAGTTGATTCTATCATGATGATTGATATCCAGTATTAAGATTCTATCATGATGATTGATATCCAGTATTAAGATTCTATCATGATGATTGATATCCAGTATTAAGATTCTATCATGATGGTTGATATCCAGAATCTAGCAAAGGTAACTCCAGGTAAGTTTTTGGTTACTGAACTGACATCACAGTACTCTGGGCAGACACATAGATGCTCAGTTTCCCCCAACAGATGTTGAAGGGTATGCCTACTGATGGTTTCTGTAGCTTGCTGGTTAAATACATTACTCTCTCTGTCCTTCAAGCATCCAGTTCTATTTGTACAATGGGTAATTTCAAACTCCTTAAAACGCTAGATCGATTCGACATCAATTTTAATGTCTTCATACAACAGTCTTCATATATCAATTGAATTCCAGTCACCACTAGTGATAAATTTTATAGACTTTCAGAAAGCATTTGATAGTCTTCATCGTTCTACTCTCTGGGAGATTCTTAAGACCTACGGCTTCCAGGAAAAGTACATCAATATTATAAAGCCTTCTATTCTGAAGCATCCTGCTGTGTAAGAACAGATGCAGGAAACTCAGACTGGTTCACAGTCAATTGGGTGTGAAGCAGGGCTGCGTTATGTCACCTATGCTTTTGGGATAGCTATAGACTGGATCATGCGCAAATGCACCCAAGATGATCAACTAGGCATCAAATGGCTTAATAACAGCAGACTATTTGATCTTGACTTTGCCGATGACGTGGCCATATTGAATTCAACCACACAAGCAACCCACAAACTAACAAGCAATCTTTGCACACTTGCAGAACAGGTTGGTCTCCAGATCAATTCTGCCAAGACCAAAATTATGGACCTCACGAACTCGACAGACAACATCGTAATAAATGGCCAAACACTGGAGAAAGTTGAACATTTTACATATTTGGGTAGTAAAGTGTCAAACAACGGAGACACGATGATAGAAATAAACTCTCGTATTGCTATAGCAGCTAGTGCCTTCACTAAATTAACGAATATCTGGCAATCTCAAGACCTTAGTATATGCACAAAAGTTAAATTATTTAGGTCATGTGTGATTCCTGTACTGACCTACGGTTGTGAAAGTTGGAAATCAACAAAGAAAATTGATAAGAAACTGGACAGCTTTGAGAATAAATGTCTACGAAAATTATTAAAAGTAAAATGGAGTGATTTCGTTTCTAACAACACAGTGAGAGATAGAACACACCAACAACCCGTATCAAATATAATAAGGAAACAAAGGTGGAAATATTTAGGTCATGTTCTTAGATCAGATGAAAAGAGACTAAATCGACAAGTCCTTATGTGGTCACCAGTTGGGAAAAAGAAACGTGGAAGACCAAAGACCACTCTTCGAAGAACCATCCAACAAGAAAGTAAACTATTGGGATGTAAAACCATACAAGATCTCCAACTGCTAGCAAAGAACCGTATCACATGGAGATCTAAAACCTCTGCCCTATGTGCCGCCTTTGGCTCGAAAGGAATAAACTAACTAACTAACATACAACAGTTGGTCACCAAGAGACCAAAGAACATCCCCTTTATCCATTCTAAACTCCCCAACAATCGATGCAAGCATCGTCAGATCCTCGTATCAGTTGGTTGGAAACATCTATACAGGACATCCACTCATACTGCAACCTGCCATTTGGAATCTTCCAAAAGCATCAGCTGAGAGTTAGAAACAACAACAGCTCCAGTAAACAGAGTCCCATAAATTCCACATATGTTCAAAACGGGCACTCTCTTCACATCAAGTGTGTGCTAGTGCATCATTTTTGTTCCAGACCAAGAGAATTATACATTATCAGATATATATAACATTTTTGTTTGCTTCTAGTTGAACAAGGAGTTTCAGCGCCAACTTGGTGAGTTTAAGTTTAGTCCCAACTCAGCCTGGTGGAAAACCCTCAGAGAGAAGATAGATGCAAACCAAACAAATGTGCAGGTAAGTTATGTTCATCAATTATCAATTTATTTTTTCAAAACATTTCACTGTTAGGAATGAGACTGTTATATCTTGCAACAACCAGGTATGTCTTCCAGATAAATATCCGTCATCATCAGAAACTCTCTTTTATAACATCTTTAACACATTAACTACCACATGCCACAACTTGTGCTCATTTATCTGTCCCATTTGGCTATATGCCGAAGATTATGCAATAATTTGTTTCATTTTCTTATTAGCTAAAAATGTATCTCAATGCATTCGGATCATTACCAGTTTTTCATTTATTCTTTCACATTTCATATCATCAATTTTTCATCATTTTTTATCTTGTTTATAAAATAACAAGATATTATCTACACCTTACTTTTCCACTATTTAAATACTACAATAATAAATTCTGATATTTTCAGGCAATGTGCAATGATCATTCAGTTCCTCTCAATTACTATGCAGCTTTTTCGGAGGTAATTTTATTATTTAATCTATATTACTTTTAAAAAGGGTTTAAAGCCGAAAGATTGACTTCATTGCACAAGGTTTCACCCCATATGGCTTGATCCCTTTTGCAGAAATGGCATGTCGAGGGTATTGCACAAAATACAAACTCTGTAGCTCCAGAAACAATCCTAGGTGTCTTTTGAAAAAAATGCACATGTTAAGAGAAAGGTGTGGTCCAGATTTGAACCAGCGACCTTTGGAACGCAAGGCACTTAGCCCCCAGAGACAACCATACTTTTATTTCATAAATAAACTGACTGTCTTTCAGAAGACATCTACTCCCAGCTAAGTATTTGCAAGATTTAATCATATTATAAATTCAGAAATGTGTGTAACATAGATGTAATGAAGGAAGGGCGTGAGAAAATGAAATGAACACATGTGTTGATCAAAGGTCTTTATCACAGTAACAGCACACTTGGTAATCTACTTATATGGCTGAACCATTTCATTTGTTGTTTCTTGATGAAGTGTTTAGTGATGCATCTACATTTTTCCTATGTTGTCATTTCTAAGCCGGCCTCTTCTTGATACTCCTAACACGATGCTTCACACATCATCACTTTCATTGGATATCAACATCCAGGTCTGGCACTGGTAGCATAATGACATGAGAAAGATAGTGTTGTAAAATGCTCTATTAGTTACTCTTTTAGGACAATTGAGAATTAATCGATTTACTGTGTCTATGATTTGTGGTGTATATGACTGTTGTATAACTGCCATTTGTCTTGTATCCTTTGCTTGATAGCTGCATTATTTTCAAAACATTGCTGTATCTTGTTTTTATACTTTCTAAAACTTTGTTTTTATACGTTTTGCTTCAAGTAGAGCTGAATGCTTTAGGGGCAGAGAGAATAGTGTTTAACCAGCCACAATAATCGTACAATATGCATACCTTTTGATATTTGTTGGGGGAGACTGATAACATATGGGTCTGTCTGGAGTGGTGTGACCTCAGTTCAGTAACCAATAAATATATATTTTTCAGTTTTATTTCAGTTGTTCCTTGTATCAATAATATATTGTAAAAGTTGACCTTTCCATCTGTGAATGATTGATTATAAAAATGAACATTGCTGTAGATGTTATATACACCTTCTTTAAATCCAATCTAAGTTTTTTTGTGACGTTATTGTGCATTTCTTTCTTGTAGGTGAAAAATGCAATTCCAAAAGATTGTATAATTGTTAATGAAGGCTCAAACACAATGGACATAGGTAGAACCATGCTGCTCAATCAATTGCCTCGACACAGGTTCTGTTTATTTCTATGTGCCAGATAAATGTTGTGAAGTAGACTAAGTTATTTTGTTTGTTCATTCAGACCTCACTCTAACCACTTGACTATATTCGCACTCAAAACACTTGACTATACCAATACTCTAAACCACTTGACTATACTCACACTCTAAACCACTTGACTATACCATCACTCTAAACCACTTGACTATACCATCACTCTAAACCACTTGACTATACCATCACTCTTAATCACTTGACTATACCATCACTCACATGTCTCATGCTCACATGTCTAGCAACTAAACGAACATCGTAAGTTGCCTTACATATATTTAATTTTCATCTGAATAAACTTATACGCAAGTGTACAAAATGTACATGAAAAAGCTTCAAACATCATGCATACAACAGCTGACAAATAAAAGTCTCTAAATCATTAATCAATGTCAAGTTGAACACTGGATGGTTTAAATAAAATATGTTGTGCTTGCAAGGAGACTTTACACTTTGTGGACAAACGTTAATAGTAGGAAAAGTTAAAGACTAATGAGTCAGTGAAAGCCAGTGCTATAAGTGCTGATGAAATATCAGGTGGATCCCTCTATTCTCCCTCTTGTGCCTTTTTTAATCACGGTCGGAGTATAGACCCTCATCCAACTCATTCAAATTTCATGGTTGGTTGAATTTTATAGCTACGTTTTCTACCAGATGGAGCAGGTAGCCCCAAGCCAAACCCTACTTTTCTTTTACCTTACAATACACCTTGTTGGTCACAATGTTACTATTCTTTGCTTCTTGTGTGGGTCCTGGCAACACATTGACGAGAAGATGGATAGGCAGCAGTTAATTTGACAACACTACCATAGCAAGAGATATAAATGGTAGAGCTCTGTTGCAGGAAAACTTTGACGACACTACCATAGCAAGAGACATAAATGGTAGAGCTCTGTTGCAGGAAAACTTTGACAACACTACCATAGCAAGAGACATAAATGGTAGAGCTCTGTTGCAGGAAAACTTTAACGACACTACCATAGCAAGAGATATAAATGGTAGAGCTCTGTTGCAGGAAAAGTTTGATGTGAAGGTGTATTGTCATTTGTTTACAGTTACCATACGTCTTTGTTTTTGAGGACATGTCCTCATTTCACAAGTAAATCTGATTGTCCTCAAACAATTTAGGAAATTTGTAGATTTGTCTGCAATTTTACAAGCCAGTTCAAAATTAACACACTGTCAGCGACATCATGTGGTAACCACATAGTAACTGATGAAATGTACTCTTAAATCATGAAGATGGCATAGTTCTTCTTTGCTATTCCAGCACACAATGCTTTGGCGGTAGAAAGACTATTTTCTTTTAATTAATGCCCAATGAGGGAAATCGTCTTAGTGTGAATTCAGTCAAGTCAATTTCACTTGTAAAATTTACAAGTTTCAAACATTTCAATTGCATGCAATTTTATGGACATTTGATGCGAAAGAAAGCGTTCTAAAAAAAAAGATCATCAGGAACATGTACATGGAACACACTTTAAATGGAATTTACTGTTAGGAAAAGTATCCTCATTTCAGAAGATCAAAATATGGCATCCCTACATTTGTTACAATTAGCTGATTTAGCAAGATTTCAGACTAGGTCTGGCTAAGAATCAAGTCACTGGCATCAATTCTTTTTCTGTACAAAGAAAAATTATCATGTGAAGAATAAGCTGACCCCAATCCACAGTTCATTTGTTTTTAAAACTGACATTGCAAGTGTTGGCATTATTGAAATTTGTCTTTATTTAGTTGCTATTATGCTAGTCTATTCTATTATTATTTCATGCCCAGTTAGTTGATGATATAAATAAAGTGATATTCTTTCATGTATCCTTTCTAGGCTAGATGCTGGTACGTTTGGAACAATGGGTGTTGGGCTTGGATTTGCCTTGGCTGCTGCCGTCTACTGCAGAGATTATCATCCCAACAAGAGAGTTGTTTGTGTTCAGGGAGACTCTGCCTTTGGTTTCTCAGGAATGGAAATTGAAACCATTGCAAGGTAAAATAATTTTTATTACAACAGAAAAAACAACTGACCTGGAAAAAATGATACACTTTTCATCATCACATAGCTTTTCCTGAGCAGAAGTTTGTCACTCTCTACAGCCTATCATAATTTTGCTCTCTCATAGAGATGTATGTCTGTGAAAATGAATGTTGATATCATGAGACAGTCTATGTTTAATTTGTTTTCCTATTAATGTAGACTTCAAAAGCTAGTCATTTTAGTATGTCAATTTCTTTACTTGGGGATCTAAATTACAAGTACTTTTGAAGTTTGAATAAGCTCGCCTGATTGGTGAGGACCACTGATGATAAGAAAAGTAAGTCTTCAAGCAAAATTAAGTCAGAGTTGCCGTATTAGAAAACGTGATTACACCCGAATTCATAGCGGACGAAACAAAAAAAAGTAGGTCAATAAATGTAAAGTTTGTTTTCACAACTCATTCATCATCATCATCAGTTCTTGTCAAGCCCAAGGGCACATAAGTTCTCATCATGCCCATGGGCACATCAGTTCTCATCATGCCCATGGCAATCAGTTCTCATCATGCCCCTGGGCACATCAGTTCTCATCATGCCCAGGGCAGATCAGTTCTCATCATGCCCTGGCATCAGTTCGCAAGCCCAAGGGCATATCAGGTAGAGACAACAAATGTCCACTCAATTCAATTTTGTGTCTTTCTTTCTAATACATTTAGCAAGTTAGATAAATATATATCATCATCATTGAGTGCCGTGCCGGCTGGGGTATGCGATCATGGATCCCCACAAATCTGTGTCCCTGGTATTTGCTGTCAGCTCAGATGTTGACGCTCTTCCATGCCATGAAGTCAGGTTTTCTAATATTTTCTCACTCTGTCTCCCTCTATCTCATCTCCTTTCAATTTTACCGGTTGTCACAATGTGTTCTAAACCTCCCCTTCTCATCACGTCCAAAAAATAATGACTGCTAACTTTATATATGTATTAATAAATCAAGGCTTTTTATTAGTCAGGTGTCAATATATGTATATTTTGTATTTATCAGATATCGACTTCCCGTGATAATTATTATTTTCAACAATAATGGAATTGGCTTTGGCATTCAAGATGAAATGTGGGAAATGGCTGAGAAATCTGGAGACCTCCTTCTAACGTAAATATTATCACTTTGTCATTAAATTTTGTTGTATTTAGTACAACATTTTTATGTTTAAAATCGTTCAACAAATGTTTACCTTGATAGAAGTAGAAACAGTCATCATCATTCTATGTTAGCAAATACATTTGTGTTCTGATGTTATGTTATATGTTTTACAGTTTTTGTAAGCATGTTATGTTATTCAATTGATATCATGGCACTTTGGGTATTCCCATGCATGCTCCATCCTCCACTGCAACATCCATCCCCTTTTGGCATTCCCATGTGTGCTCCATCTTTCACTGCAGCAGTTATCCCCTTCAGACATTCCCATGTGTGCTCCACTGCAGTAGTTATCCCCTTTGGGCATTCCCACTCATTTGTGTTCTGTCCTCCGCTGCAGCAGTTATCCTAAATTTCACTTGCTCACTTTACCCATGAGAAGTTGATTAGTATATCATCTCTCTCTACTGTGAAGGCGACACATTTATGAGGATATGAAAGTCTTTACGATGAAATGTCTTTTATTAATTGCTAAGTTTCCTGTTGTGTGTATTCTTTTATTTTTGTATATCGGAAGTGGCATGAGTCAGCTCTGGTGGCCTCCCTTATAACCAATCAGACCTCATACCATACTACAGTATAACTCCAGATGTGGTACTTGAAAGTGCAGATTTTCTGTTTATTTAATCTTTGTTACAATTTTAGTTAACATTTATGCCCTATTGGATAATATACATACACTTTGGCCAAAATTTGGATGTGCAAAATTTGATACATGCCATAATGGTCTAACAGTGACACGACATGCAATCTCAACGTAAATCATAAAGACCACAAAGAGTGGTTAACTTGGTTGATGAGAACCAACATAAACACATAACCATACATCCTCTTCTTCTTTGCATTCGTTCTTTACGATCAATTTTAATCACTCTTTGTGATATGTTTGTTCTTTGCCAAGAACGTGTATACGTTGCACATTGGTTTGGTAGGCCCCTAAACGCATAACTTCTACACGTTTAGGCATATGCATCCGATTTCAGCCAAAACTCCTTAGTCGCCTCTTATGACAAACATGGCAGGTAACAGTGGTTATATTATTTACACCCCAAATTTGGGCCACGGTAACCACTTGTGCGAAACATACATCTGAAGTTAGTTGTATGCAAACATTTATCGATGTTCTGAAATTAATATTTGGCACTTCCATTTAGGATTCCTCCTACATCACTTCAGCCAAATACCAGATATGATAAACTAATGGAAGCTTTTG
This sequence comes from Arion vulgaris, assembly GCA_020796225.1. Classification (NCBI taxonomy): domain Eukaryota; kingdom Metazoa; phylum Mollusca; class Gastropoda; order Stylommatophora; family Arionidae; genus Arion; species Arion vulgaris. The sequence goes on along the minus strand of CM036753.1, from coordinate 110,468,704 downwards.
GTGGGAAAGGTTATTTTGCACACACATCTGAAGAATTGAGGGCAAGTTTAGAAGATGCATTAAAACATACCAAAGTGCCATCAATCATCAATGTCATGATAGACCCTGGAGCACGAAGGAAAACTCAAGTAAGTGGGATGATAATATACAACTTCACTATTTTAACAAAATGTTCATCTCAGGGATTTGAGATTCAGAGACCTTTGAGTCATGGTCAGGTAATGGACTTGACAGGATCTATGTTAGCTCATCAAGGATCTTCTTAATCTCTATTTACTAAGATTTTATCTCTTTAATTGTCCACATGTGTTTGAGGTTCTATGAGCACTTTGCAGTAAAAGATATTCTAGTTTGTAACATTGTACATACCATATTGCTGATCTCCCTTTTTTGTTCTTGTTCACTTGCTGTGAATTCAGACTTAGTCATCTTGTCTAACATGGCGCCTCTGATTTTTGTGTGAGAACTTGCTTTTCTTATCACCAGTGTCCCTCACCATTCAGGCAAGATTTACTCCAACTCCAGCGGTACTTGTAATTTAGATCCCCCCAAGTAAATGAAACTGCTGATCCTGCAGTAGAATACATTCTACTAGTTTGTCATTCTTTTCTCCAATCCTGTTTGCCTCACAGCATCAAATCAAGAAGAGATTTCTAAAACGGGCCCTTGTGTGCACTTCGTAGATAGTATCTTTCGTCGCCTCTGTTATCTCTGAGGTCCATTTTTTGTGTGGCCGGCCTTATGCTTTGTACCCATTGTATCGGAGCAGCATTGCTCTTTGAGGTGCAATGTTTGTTGGTAATCATTTTAGTTTGTAACACCATTAAACTTCTGGTGCAGCAGTAGAAGATCTTTGGCATTGTGATCCACCACCATAATATGTCAAATAAACTTGTATTTGAAAGAATGCGTTGGAAACTGAAAGTGTACATAATCTCATGAGAGATTTGTATATGACTTTACCACCATTCTTTGAACTATCTAACTTGATGATGATAGGACACAGTGATGAGACATGATCAGATGACTCTACCACCATTCTTTGAACTATCTAACTTGATGATGATAGGACACAGTGATGAGACATGATCAGATGACTCTACCACCAGTCTTCGAACTATCTAACTTGATGATGATAGGACACAGTGATGAGACATGATCAGATGACTCTACCACCAGTCTTTGAACTATCTAACTTGATGATGATAGGACACAGTGATGAGACATGATCAGATGACTCTACCACCAGTCTTTGAACTATCTAACTTGATGATGATAGGACACAGTGATGAGACATGATCAGATGACTCTACCACCAGTCTTTGAACTATCTAACTTGATGATGATAGGACACAGTGATGAGACATGATCAGATGACTCTACCACCAGTCTTTGAACTATCTAACTTGATGATGATAGGACACAGTGATGAGACATGATCAGATGACTCTACCACCAGTCTTTGAACTATCTAACTTGATGATGATAGGACACAGTGATGAGACATGATCAGATGACTCTACCACCAGTCTTTGAACTATCTAACTTGATGATGATAGGACACAGTGATGAGACATGATCAGATGACTCTACCACCAGTCTTCGAACTATCTAACTTGATGATGATAGGACACAGTGATGAGACATGATCAGATGACTCTACCACCAGTCTTTGAACTATCTAACTTGATGATGATGATAGGACACAGTGATGAGACATGATCAGATGACTCTACCACCAGTCTTCGAACTATCTAACTTGATGATGATAGGACACAGTGATGAGACATGATCAGATGACTCTACCACCAGTCTTTGAACTATCTAACTTGATGATGATAGGACACAGTGATGAGACATGATCAGATGACTCTACCACCATTCTTTGAACTATCTAACTTGATGATGATAGGACACAGTGATGAGACATGATCAGATGACTCTACCACCAGTCTTTGAACTATCTAACTTGATTTTAAACCGCAGTGGGTTCTTCTTACGTGCTCAAGCGAGGCGTGGGACCTACGTTTTGTCATCTGTCTCCGATAGGCCTAGGAACTCGATCTCACCTACAGTGAGATCAGGGATCTCTGAAAAAATATCCTGATGTCTCCACGAGGGAGCGAACCTAGTACCTTTGGAACGGGAAGCAAGCACTTAACCTCTACGCCACAGAGACATTTCAAAGTAGTAGCAGTAAAAGATCTGATTACATTCCATACTCTATATTAAGGTATACAGTGCATCTTTTCTTGGACCAAAGACATACGAAGGGCAATGGGGTCAATCAACATATTACCTGCTGTCTTTATTCCAGTGTTTCTCTGGTACTCAACTAAGACAACCTGAGAGCCATTTGAGGTCAGATAAAAAGCCATTTCAATTGGGGATTGAACATGTGACCACTTGTCTTTGAAGCAAGTTCAACAACCAATGTAATAACACAGCTCCCATTTATCTATATCTGTGTGTATTTCACATGATCATTATAATAGTAGTGGCAAACGCTATTAGTCAAGTAAAATCTTCACTAGTTATCACTTACCACCGAACTTTCAGGGTCCAAGCCAGGAACCAGAGATTTTTTATAAGCTATCGGCAAGCAGTTTTACTATAGGAACCAGAGATTTTTTATAAGCTATCGGCAAGCAGTTTTACTATAGGAACCAGAAATTTTTTATAAGCTATCAGCAAGCAGTTTTACTATAGGAACCAGAGATTTTTTATAAGCTATCGGCAAGCAGTTTTACTATAGGAACCAGAGATTTTTTATAAGCTATCAGCAAGCAGTTTTACTATAGGAACCAGAGATTTTTTATAAGCTATCAGCAAGCAGTTTTACTATAGGAACCAGAGATTTTTTATAAGCTATCGGCAAGCAGTTTTACTATAGGAACCAGAGATTTTTTATAATCTATCGGCAAGCAGTTTTACTATAGGAACCAGAGATTTTTATAAGCTATCGCAAGCAGTTTTACTATAGAACCAGAGATTTTATAATCTATCAGCCAAGCAGTTTTACTATAGGAACAGAATTTTTTATAATCTATCAGCAAGCAGTTTTACTATAGGAACCAGAGATTTTTTATAATCTATCAGCAAGCAGTTTTACTATAGGAACCAGAGATTTTTTATAAGCTATCAGCAAGCAGTTTTACTATAGGAACCAGAGATTTTTTATAAGCTATCGGCAAGCAGTTTTACTATAGGAACAGAGATTTTTATAAGCTATCGCCTTTATGCAAAACTCAGAAGCAATACCTGACTTCACCTGAATTCATAGGAGACAAGTGTAGAAGAAAGAAGATCATTATAATAATTGCTTAGTGAATCTTAAAAGAAAATAAATCCGTATTGACAAGTCAAAAAGTTAAAATTTGCTAAAAATTAAAGTATTTTCTATCTGTTTACAGGAATTCTTCTGGCTGACAAAGTCAAACTTGTAATCCTTGACAGAACAAGACTTTATGACAGTATTTTCATTTTTTTAATTATATTTTTATACTGTGCAGAAACAGCGTGCCGAATTGGCAGCCGTACGTCACAGAAACCTGAACCCAAAAAATTGTAAACATAACAGATAAACCATACTGACGGGTATTAAATATACTGAAAATTCAAATCCTACTTCTCTATAACTATATTTTTGAACTATTTTATCTGTTGTAAAAAGACAAAATGATTCATTTAATTTCTGTGATTTAATATTGTTTCTGTCACATTTGAGCTGTAATTTTATTATCAGTGTTACTTATTCACTCCAGTAGTAGCATGGAACCACAGATGATCGTCTTGTAAGAGCACTACACCAGATCATATATGTGTTTGTACATAGATACTTGCTGTAGTAGCTTACTTGTTATGATAGAACTTCGACAGACAAGACCAGGAAGACTTGGTTCTATAAAAGGTTCAGGATTGGGTGTCGATTCAGGCTAAATTTCTGGCTCGGGCATGATCGGTTCTATCATTTCTTTGATTGACATAATTGTTTCAAGTTTCGAACCTGTTTAACTTTGACATCATATTTTTCTCAGACTCATCATCATCAAATAGCTTGTCCTGAGCAGAACTTTGCCACCCCAACAGTCCTCCGGAATTTCTCTCTCTCATAGGCCAGATGTCCTGCCTCTGCAGCCGTCATGTTCAAACCATCAGTTACATCCTGGATCCATTTTTTCCGTGGTCTTCCTCTTCTTCTCCAGCCCTTCATGTCTTTTTATATGTCCAAAATATCTCAATTTTTCTCTTATTTGTAGCATCAGCCAGTTTTATTTGATTTTGAGTTCTTTCTGGATAGATCTATTTGTTCTCTTCTCTGTCCAAGATATACGAAGGACTCTTCTGTAACACTTATATTCAAAAGCACATATATGTTTTTCCACTGCTCAATTAAATGTCCATGCTTCACACCCATATGTTGTCACTGGGAATATGCATGCTCTTAGTATTCTGATCTTTGTTTTCTTATCAGGTGATACATAATAGGTGATATATTCAGTATCATGCCAGCTGCCTTGACTTCCTAGCATTTCTCTTATACCCAATTAAATTGGGTAGACCTGAGAGCTATTTCAGGTTTTTATAAACCCCCATAAAATTAGGGATTTTGAACTGTGACTACCCGCCTAGGAAGAAAGTGCACAAACCACTATGCTATAGTGGTTCTCATTTATAAGATTGTTACCTAAGCTTTGTCCAATCCATTCTGACTATATCTCTCTCATTTTTGACTGTATTTCGTGTCTTCTTCCATAAGTCTGTATCAAATCTATATTGACATTATTTACTGATTGAACTTGTTTGAAACATTCTCTAGTATAAATGATTGTTTTGTTTCTTACACACAATCTAAACATAATGCTAATTTTTGATCAGGAACTATTTCAAATATATTATCAAGTTATTTTAAAATTATTATGGGTGTTTGCGACAATGAGAGAGCGGGCAGGTTTGCATCAACAGCATTGATTGTCGGAGAGTTGAATATGAATAATGGAATGTTCTTCGGCCTCTTCACAGCTGTATGCTGGATGAAGACACTCAAATGGATGTTGACTCAATCCAGCAATTTAAGGAGTTTGGAGTTATTCGATGTACAAGTATAACTGGATGCCTGAGAAGTGATGAGTGTGTTTAGCCTGCGAGCCACTAGAACCGTCAATATGCATACCCTTTGAGTTATGTTGGGGAAGACTGAGCACCTATGGGTCTGCTTGATTGCAATGATGTCGGTTCAGTAACCAATTTTAAATTATTTACTCCAGAACATTTTTACATTATCGGATGCATTTCTTTTATTGATATAATCTAGCCAACATTGTCTATTACTTCAGAATTGTTTCTTTATTATTACATTTTGTTTGTTCATGATATGTAAACTATTTACAATTACATGCCAAATAAAGTCATGAAATAATGACATTTGACTTATGGTGGTATATATGTGTGAAAGGAGGGTGATGGCATCTTGTATTTTTGTAATATGAACACAAACAAAAATAAAATGGTTTTGTTCATTAGTTTACAGTTATTTATAAATATTGAAGATTTATTGCAGCTGTCATGCTTGCTCTCTTTCAGTAATTTTTCTCATTGTCATAGAGTTCTAACCCTTGTCTTAGCGTTACAAAAAAAATGTTGTTACTGCTGGTAGTACTGCTTTTTAGGACGGTGTAGGACAAGTGTGACGAGAGACTGAGGAAGTTAATGTCTGCATGGTTAGTGCAGTCACAGTGTAGGACAGGTGTGACGAGAGACTGAGGAATTTAATGTCTGCATGGTTAGTGCAGTCACAGTGTAGGACAGGTGTGACGAGAGACTGAGGAAGTTAATGGTCGCATGGCTAGTGTAGTCACAGTGTAGGACAGGTGTGACGAGAGACTGAGGAATTTAATGGCATGCTGTGTAGTCACCGTGTTCAGGTTAGGATTTTCATTTATACACACAACATAAAAAATCCTTGGCCTTACCATGAATTGAACACGGGTCTCCCATATGGGAGCCGCACTCTAATCCATTCGACCAGACACTCCTCCTTTATGCCTACAAATAATGATTGCTTCCTTTAGATGTTTTGTGAAGGTTGTTTTCATCAGTGACCTCCGAGGCTAAGTGGTTAAGCCTTTTCCTTCATTCAGAGGGTCATGTGTTTGAATCCAGACAGCACAGTTCTGTTCACAAGTGCATTTTTTCCAGAGACCTCTAGGATTGTTGCAGGAGCTATAGGCTTTGTGCAATAATCTTGGCAGGTTGCATGCCCTTTCTGTGGAGAGGATTGAGCCATATGGGGTAAAACCCGGCGCAGTGAAGTAAATCTTCAGCTTTAGATATTAGTCCTATTAGTAATCTATGGGATTCTCGATATGTTTCTATAAAACTATATCTTTGTGGCCTTCATTTTTATCTTGCTTTGTGAATCAATCAATTTGTTTTCATATTTTTACTTTACACTATTTGAATGGTGTAGTATGTGAATATCTCTTTGTCTATAGGTTTATTTTTTTTATTTTTTTTTATTTTCAATGACCTTCAGTGGGTTTTACTCCAGCAGATCGAGAAAGAATAAAGGGATGCAGAATAGGTTAAGAGAAGGTCATGAGGAAGGTGGCTGAGTAGAGAAGTTTTAGAAGAGACAAAGATAGTCTTGCCGTTAAGTATCTATACATTAGCCGCTGTGTGATGCAGACATTAAATCCATCATTGATTAAAATTGCAATGAAAGTGACATTGTGATTTATATGGATAGATCGATAGTTTGCCACGAAAAGTCAGCATGGACATTCATGTGGCAGAATGGTAAAGGAAGCCAGCAGTGCATTTAGTATGACAACAGGCAGCATGACAATGAAGGTACTGGGGGTGACTAAGGCACTACTCTGGCTGGAGTCATGAAACTATACTTATGCATGCATTCTGAGTGCTTCATTGAGTATGATCAGAAAGGTGGAGGCTGGTTCGGTGCGCAGGCAATGGACTGAATCACTACAAGAGTCAACAATTTGCAGAATTACACTTACTTTTGTTCTGGGGCACATGGGTGTTGTTGGCAATGAGAGAGCAGACAGGCTGGCTGGCTCTGCCACCACATCGGGGGACCAGCCAATGGATAAAGCTGACATTTTGAACGCTCTCATAGAGTGTGGCCGCAAAGAAGATTTTCACTTAAACCAATCCACATCAACTACTAGATTGCAAGAGCTGGATTTGAAGATTGGAATAGCAAGAAAAGAACAGCACAACAGGTATGTGAGTAAGCTCATCAAATAAAATCGAACTGGTACGGTCAGTCACTGGGCGCAGTTGGAGATATTGCGAAAAAGATCTGAGCACCTATGAACATGTCTGGATCGCAATGAAGGATAAAACAATTATGGCCTTATAGTGTCTTAAATGTAGAGTCTCTGTGGCATAGAGCTTAGGTGCTCATCTCTCGTGCCAAATTTACCAGGTTCGCTCCCTCATGAAGCCATCTGAATATTTTTCCAGAGATCCCTGATCTCAGTGTAGGTGAAATCGAGTTCCTAGTCCTATCAGAGATGGACGATTCACGTAATAGCGGTGAATCCACAATACTAACCAGACTGCAAGAACTCGAAGTTAAGTGTGGTGTAGCTCGACAAGAACGCTATGCTGGCAGACAAAGAAGAATTGTAAACCAACAAAGAACCGGTGTCGTTAGTGCCACACGCTGATGGACATACTGAGGGAGAGATCGGAGCACTTATGGACTAATTTGTTCGACGTGCAGTGATGGTGATCCGCGACTCGGAGCACTTATGGACTAATTTGTTCGGCGTGCAGTGATGGTGATCCGACGACTAAACTAAACTAAAGCGTAAAGTCAATGTTTAATTTGAGCTCGTAAAAGAACCCTTGGCAGTTCAAAATCAAGAAGAGCAGGCTGAAAAACTGCTGCCCTAGCAAAATTCATCAGCAAAGATTAAAAATAAAATTCCTACAAACAGATCTTCACCATCTTCAAAATTACATCGGGGACCCTCACCTGTGCTATGGAGTTTGTGCACTGAAGCTGAGATCTTCCTGTGTAAGAAAGAGATCGAAACACACATGCAGAAGCGCCATGAAAATTTTCTAGGGAGGGGGCAAAATATTTTTAGTAATGTTTTAATGTAGTTTTAATTTACTGTAGCGTATTTGTATGGTGAGACGAGACGGACAGGACATTGTAGTAATGAAGGGCATACTGTAGCAACAAAATTTTTATGAACACAATATATGTATATAACCAAAAATATTACAACATAAATTTAAAATAAAATGTATTCTTTAAACAAGAACTGGAGTCGTCTGTTATCGCTACCAAACATATCTACAATTTTGTCCATAAAGTCTTTTTGTTGCAGTTCACTTTGTCTCTGTGTACGCTTAACATGCACAATCCAGACAGACGTTCATCTGACATTGTAGATCTAAAAGCGTACATGTTGTCGCTGGTAATGTTAGCAAAACTAGTAAAGCATACCTGACACTCGGATAAAACTTTGTAAAAGGTAACAAGTCGATGAAATCTTGGCTACTTTTGTATTCTGCTTTTCCAAAAAACAAACCAACAAAGGCTTCAGTTTCAAAATTACCAATGTGGTATACCTGATTAATAGTAGACATTATATCCTTAAACTGTTTGACGATTCAGTTTGCACAATTTCGAAGGATGTAGCAACGCTAAGTTAAATTGTGCACTGTTGGCTTCACAAAATCGACTCTCCATTGAGTTAATTAGAGAATCTAAGTATGGAATGTAAACTGTTTGTCTGAAGTACTCTTCAACACTTATGGTTCCCGGATTATTTCGATGCTTTTGTCTTCCACAATGTCTTGGGATAATCAGTTCAATATCCACTTTCTGTGCGAGTTGTACTGTTTTCTCAAAAATATCCCTGAAATAGTTATCGGAATCACCTCGGTGAAGTTTTACTACACTGAGCAGGTTTTGAACTTGCAGTTGGACTTCTGGAAAATCAACTTGAACAGCTCTTGTTGAGACCCACGATGCCATGCTGAGCTGGTATGGTTTCTGGCACATTCATTAAATTCTTTGTACTTTGTACAAGGAGTAGTAATGAAAGTAACATTATTTGACTATTTTCAAGCAATCCAGGAGGGCCCCCTTGCCCCCTGCGGGCGCCCATGCACACATGGTTACTCACCGAAGTGCAATGATGATAGTCTTATCAAATCAATCAATAGTGTCTTAAATGTTATTCCACTTCCTGTTCGTTTGATGGTAGATGAGGATAAGTTATCTATGTGAAACATGAACTTCCTCACAACTAATTTGATACCAATCCTTTCTTCCTTTCATTTGTTCACTTGAAACATTGTCTATGTTTTCAATGTTATCTCTTGTATACATTTCACTGTCTTTTGTGTCTGACGCAAAGATTCATGCAGTTTTCTTTCCAGTGTTGTTTCTCTAGGCCAATGAGTTTGCATAAGAATATCATATATATTTATTGATGACTATGCTCTTGTAACTTGTCATATAAAAATAAGGGAACATGGCATTATCAGAAGCACTGAGCTTGCACTGATCAAAACCCTACTTCATCTTTACATGGTAACACTGGAAACAGACTGCTGCACTGCAGCCTATAAAAGTAGGTGGAGATCAACAGGGAAGCAACCATATGAGGGGGTTGCAGTGTAAATGCTGTGCGTAGCAAAAGAATGACCTACACATCAGACGAGCTATATCTCTAAGTGGCAACGACTACTTAAATTCCTTGGCTGACGTAGAATGGAAATCTGCACAAACATTGCCGCAGTTTGCAAGACAAGTGTGCCCAAAAGCCAGTTGAAATTTCAGGTCACAATGACAATCAACTGGTTAATATTGCCAGACTTACCTGGAATATACTGTCAATAGTTGTTTGTGTAGCCCAAACTAAAAGCTTCCATATGGAGATACAACCAACTTGTCCTACCCGAGTGGAGATACAACCAACTTGTCTACCCCTGCAGTGGAGATACAACCAACTTGTCCTACCCCGAGTAGAGATATGTGACATTGAAGTTGATTGACTGGTTTTATAAGTACAATCAATGGGAACCTATCTGTCTTGGGCTCACCGTGTGCACTGTCTGCACATGAAAATAACAGTCGAATGTCTTAATTCTTATTGGTAATGCAAATGTGTATGTTTCAAAGCGAATGAGTGAGCATGTTTCTTGTATGGAATAGTCTTGCAGAGACACAAGCTTGAGTGAGCATAAATGAGTGAGCATGTTTCTTATATGGAATAGTCTTGCAGAGACACAAGCTTGCTCAGGCTTTTCTTCTCAACTCGTATACAAGTTGCAAGGAATGGTTGGAATGCGGTCAATTAAAAAGTACACACATTGTCTGTACTAATAACATAAATTTATGGAAACCATTCAGTGTGAAAATTCAGTAGTTATATTAGCGAATGAACTAGAAATCACCACTATAATAATTTACATGAATCATCAAGCGCCACCTGGACAAAACAGAACTCCATCGAGATTTTTTTCGGGTTTACTCCCAGGACAAAAAAACAACCTGACCTACGGGAATCCATCTCACTAGACGAGCCATTGCCTCGTTAGTCTTTGACCTCGCGGTCAAAGTTTCCCAGTCTACACCGCTGGGAGATAGAGTTGACTTGCGTGTTCTGAGGGTCATCAGCAGGCTACTAATTTTCACTTTGATTTAATTTTGAATGCAGGGCTAGGCTCAGAACATATTACCAACAGGGTTATTGTTATGCTGATTTAATATCAGAAGGCGATGCACTTGTGCTGAAGAAAAAAGAGCTGCAGTCCTATCCCTGTCTTCTTCTTCTTTTGTCGTCACACTGCTACCGGGTTGTTGCCCAGTGTCGTGGTTTTCTGTTTTTGTCTTGCGCTGTTCTGGTGGCTTGTGTGATTGTTATCTTTGCTCTTTCACAGGATGCTGCCACGCCATCTAACCATCTTTTCCGTGGTCTTCCTCTTGCCCTCTTTCCCGATGTTCTGTTGTAGAAGACTCTGTATACTGTGGAGTTTGGATGCATTCTTATTAAGTGGCCAAACCACTTCATTCTTTGTTTATCTATATAATTCAAGCACGGTTTTGTGCCAACTTTCTTTCTTATGCTGATGTTGGTGATTCTGTCTTTTCTTGTGTTGTTGGTAACTTTTCTCAGGCAACACATTTCACATGTAGTTATTTTTTGTGACTGCGCTTTGCTCAATGTCCATGTTTGGCTCTGGTAACACAAAGTAGGTATAAAAATGCTGTTGATCATTTGTTTCTTAGCTGCCTGTGAAATTTTTGGGTGCCTTAACAATGGGGCTAGCTGGTAGGTTACAGCATTTGCTTTTGTACTCTAGCCTCTATCTCTCTATCTAGTTTTCCGTCTTCTGTGAATATGCTTCCTAAGTATTTGAATTCTTTCACTTGGTTTATTTTAGTGCCATTGACATGGATGTCTAGATTATTATGTTTTCTTCCCATATTCATTATTTCTGTTTTAGTGTTGTTGATTTTCATGTCATGTTTCACACAATTATTGTTTAAAGTGTCAATATGATGTTGTAGATCTTGTTCATTTTGATGTATCAGGCACTGATCATCTGCAAAAAGCAGTTCATTTATTTCATCATTATCTGAATTCGACTCTTGAGTTATTTTATCCATATATGCGATAAAGAGTAGTGGTGAAAGGACACAACCTTGTCTAACACCTGATGTAATGGAGAACCAGTCGGTCATTCCTTCTGTAGTTCTTACTGTACTCTGGCTATCTTGATATAAGGCCATGATGTTACCTAATAGTTGTCCTTGGACGCCATATTCTTCAAGGATCTTCCATAGTTTGCACCTGTTTACTCTATCAAATGCCTTTTCTTGGTCTATAAATATAAGCTGTTTACTTTGATTGTATTCAATTGTTTGTTCGCAGATCTGTCTTAGTGTAAATATTGCGTCTGTGCAGCTCTTACCCTCCTAAACCCAAACTGGCTATTGCTTAACTGGGGCTCTAATATATGTCTTGCTCTTCGCTCCAATATTTTTGCAAACATTTTTCCTATTTGGCTCAAAAGAGAATACCCTGTATGTTTCACATTCTCTTTTGTCTCCTTTGTTCTTCCATATTGGGACTATAATAGCTCTCTGCCAGTCATCCGGAACCTCTTGTGCCTCCCAGGCTATGTTACCTCTGTCACCTCTGCATAAACAAACACTTTTCTCCTTTCTTTCTCTAATCCTGGGTTGCATTACATTTTCAAGATAAGAAGATATTTATAGAACGGCTAAAACTAAAGAAAAAGTCATTAACCCTAGAGAGCAATGGCTCGCCTAGTGAGATGGACTCCCCTAGGTCAGGTTTTTTTTCTGTCCTGGGGAGTAAGCCAGGAAAAAAATCTCGATGGAGTTCTATTTTGTCCAGGTGGCGTTTGATGATTCATGTAAATTATTATAGTGGTGGTTTCTTGTTCATTCGCTAATATAACTACTGAATTTCCACACTGAATGGTTTCCATAAATTTATGTTATTTGTACAGACAATGTGTGTACTTTTTAATTGACCGTATTCCAACCATTCCTTGCAACTTGTATACGAGTTGAGAAGAAAAGCCTGAGCTAGCTTGTGAAAGAGGCAAGTGACGTATTGGGATATGCAGCCGCTACCAGCAGCATGAATGTAGTGGTCATGGTGGTTACAAAATCTCAGGAGTGGCTAAAGACACAAATGTTCACTCATGCATGTGTGCTCAACAACTCGATGAGCATTATACATATCAAGACCAGTTTTGTGCGATGGAAGTGGATACAGCTAATACAAAACGCAACAACTTGGGCACCCACCTTCATCTTTCTCCCATATCATTCTAAAGTTAATGGTAATAAGTGAGTGGATTCACTGGCAAGCAATTTTGTGAATGAGAGTGGGTCTTCTATGAACAAAATCGACATCATCAATGCTTTCACAGAAAGCACACGCTCTGAAGATTTCAACAATGCAGTTATGATTGATTGGACCCTCATCATTGCACTTCAGTGAGTAACTAAACTTGCTTTAATCACTTTCTTACACATGCACGATCTCAGTATCACGAACTCTGTAGCACTGGCAAGGGTCTCCAATGTAATTTAGAAGATGGTGAACATATTTTGTAGGAATTTCATTGTAGTTCGTTCCAAAATATGTGAACATATTTACAGACCAATATAAAATCATAGACTTTACAGAAATTGTTTTTTACATTTTCCTATTGATAACAGTTGCGACCTTCATAAATATTTTTGTCCGCTCAAACCTGTATATAAGATTTTCTTTATTTGTTATTAGTAAAATAATAGCTATGTTGATTTGGTATACATGTAGAAGTTTAACAGTATGTAGTCAAATATTTCTGTAACTATGCATTTGCGGGATAAACATGACATTTAGCACCAGTGAAAATCGGGAATCCCGTGCAATTCATAATTTCAAGCTTTATCCAAACGCTTTCATGGCGTATGCACACACCATTTATTTTTTATGGATAGAAGTGGAAGGTATCATTTGTTCACTAAATCACATTGCTTGTTGAAGAAATCCAGGTAGATACATTAACCAGCACATCATTGTAGTTGTTAGTTTAAAAACACTGAAAGGCCAGCTTAGAAGATCGGAGCAATTACGGACTTGTCCGATGAAAATGATCATACAATGAACAAAAAAAAATGCAATAATTGTGTATGGACCAGACAAATTTGGACAATATGCATGTGTACCAGCTCTTTTAAAATTACGGTACAACTGTCCCAGTCGGTCCTTCATTCTTGCAGGAGCAGCAAACAATATTATTATAGTTATAATAGTAGTCTAGTTAGTAATTTAATAAATCATGGCCGATCCAAAATACGCAAATCTTCCTGGTATCGTAAGTACACAGTGTTCATTTATATTGAACTGTTAGGCTATATATACACTTATAAAACAGGTTCTCATAGAACAATTAGATCATGTATGCGACAATTGATTCGTATAATTTACTAGTAGTATGGCTGCTTTTTACATTTCTAATCGGTGGTGACCGATTCAGATTACTAAGTTGCAAGAAAGTTTTGTTTAATTTAGTAGGAAGATCATCATCACTGCAGAGTGCACAACGAACCAGTTAGTCCACCATGACCATGGGTGCCCGATCTCTTTCTCTGGATTTCTCTCAGCTTGCGGCAACTTAACGACACTCGTTCTGTTTTGGTCTTCTTTGGCTAACAGTAACAGTCCAGTGCATATATACTATTATATACTAACTATACTATAGTATTATAATGATAATGATAGCACTTGCTTAGTTGCTAATTTGGATAGAGTAGAGACAGGGCATAGCATTAGCTCTCTTACTAGTTTTGAGAGAGAGCCAGTGCATAGCACTCTTGCTAGTCTTATAAGTCTTACTCTTGTCTAACACCATGTTTGATTTGATATTCTTGCAGTCTGTCTGGTTATGGTTGCAGATTCATCCTCATTCCTTGAATTGTTTATGTTTGGGCACCCTATCTCACGTGACTTAGACATTCATTCAGTCAGAATATTACCCAGACCCATTGCTCGCCCACTTTCTTGTAGCCTATCGGTCCGTTCTGTTCATTCCCCTTACCTGTGTGCACAAACACAAAAATGAAATTTTAATTTTTGGAAGCCTCGACCTCATCAGAGACTCCCAACCACTGCCTTTGAGCCCAGCCTATTTCAACCTTCCTGAGCATAGGCATATAATGAGTTAATTGAGAAAGCATGCATCAGTAACAGTTTTTTACTTCAGCCATGCTTTAAGTTCAATGCTCAGGCTGTCATGATTTCTATAGTCAGACAATATGTAGTAACAGCGAAAATATCTCAACATATCTCTGTATTAAAAATCTCAGTAGCATTGCACAAACTCTGTAGCTTTGTAAAGGGTCTCATAAATTGTTAATATTATAGTGAGTATAGGCCAACAGTATATATTTTAACTCTTAGAGGGCCAGGGCAAAAACCATTTTTACATGCCATTTAAAAAATAATACATTTTTATATAGACAGCTGTTATTAGTTTTGTTATAAAACTTATTTTTTTAAATATGAAACATGTACCATATATCAAAATGTTCATCTATTTTTCTTTTCTTCCAGGATGCGAACTCACCTGATGTTTTTGAATCAAATGATCTACCAGAGGCGGAACAGAATCTGACTCCAGCAGAACCAGTAAGTGAAAAAATGCTTACAAATGTAGATATTGTTATAGAATTAATTATATGCGCACAAATATGAATATTGTTATGTAATTAATTATATGTGTCACATTAGTACCAGTTCAGGGGTTGCTGGTAGCGAAGTTTAAAACAATGCACTAGTGACGATGTGCCTTAAAATTCAGGGTTCGAGGCCAGCTTGGCCAAAAATGATCGGTGTACACACCATACACTATTAGACTACAGGAAACCCTGATCTTTTACTTGGGGTCTTCTTGAACACTCCATATCAACCACTTGTTAACCCCTCTTTGTGATTTGTATGTGATCCAAGCGTAAGAGCGATTGTATATTGAGCCAGTTATACACCTACAAGTAGGCCAGCACATCTGATTTATGCGACATGTACTTGATTGGAGTTTACAGAACACAAGAAGAGTGGGGAAATTCAAAGAATACTTTACAAACAAAGGTAGAAGAGAAAATAGCTTAGAATATAATTTAGTGGAAAGCGATAGTTGAAACAAGATTCATTAAATGGTGTATGTGCACAATAGAGGGACTGAGTTGGTATGATAGGATCACAAGTGAGCATCTTATGAAAAGAACAATATAGATCTCAGTGAATCAAGAGGTGGAAAGTAGAGGCTGGATAGAACACATCTTGAAAAAACCAGAAGGAATATAACAAGAAGGCCCTTTCCTGGAACCAACAGGGAAAGCGAAAGAGGAAAGCCCAGAAATACATAAAGAAGATACTTTGAGGCAGAAATTAGTGAGATGTGAAATAGCTAAAGGGAGCTGCAAGAGCTAAAGATAGGATTACCTAGAATGAGTTTGTTGAGGGTCTGTGCTCCAATCAAGGTTCAAAATGCACAAGAGAGATAGATAGTTGCAACCCTATGTTCAACATGGAGCAAGTAAGTAGAAACAGAAAGTTTTTGCAGATGTTTTTTTTTTAATTCATAAAACTTTGTTGTCATTGCTTTTTAGGAAGAACTCTCCAGCGAAAGTGTTGAACGCATTTCTATCAGCACAGATACTGCTTTCAAAACTTTCAAGGGAAAATCTGTTGCTACTGGGAATACAGGTACATGGTGTACTTGTATGACATGATTGTAGTTCTTAACACTGATATGAGATGTGTGTTGGGGAGACTGGAGTTAATCTTAGTATCACATTGTGTAGGGGAGACTGGAGTTAATCTGAGTATCACATTATGTAGCGGAGACTTGAGTTAATCTGTGTATCACATTGTGTGGGGGAGAATGGAGTTAATCTGAGTATCACATTGTGTAGGGGAGACTAGACTTAATCTATCACATTATATAGGGAAGACTGGAGTATCACATTCAGCATCTACTGGGGACACTAAACACCTGTGGGTTTACCTGGAGTACTGTGAGGTAGTTCAGTAATCAATAACCAATCTTACAATGTGTTAGATATTTACCTATATTCTAAGTCATATCACTTTTGTGCAGATTTCTCCAGTGGTATTGGAAAGTCAAGCACCATCACTTATGTTACAGACAAGACAAAACTTGTAAGTGGCTGCTGTGTTTTTTGTGGGTAGAGACATGTATAAAATAAAGTTTGAAATGAAAGATTTGTTGGATGCAGTAATTTGTAATGATGAAGAGATTGTAGGAATCTAAATTATATTTCAGTGTATGGTGTGTTATGTTATGCGATCAACATCATGGCACATTGGACATTCCTTTGCTGCAGCAGCCAGCCAAAAGCCCACTTTCTCACCACACTCATGAGAAGTTGATTATTATATCTTTTCTCTTTACCATGAACATGACACTGTCTGGCATGTCCAGACTTAATGCATTATATTCACAATCATTGCAGTGTCTGAGACTCCATATATCCTATCAGTGAGTGTGTACTGCATTGTCATTCCAGTGTGTGTATTAGTAGACATATTTATGAAAGTATTAAAAATAGATTTATCAGCTACTTCTTAATTAAGACTTGATCCACAGTTCAAGTTGAAAATATAGCATAATGTTGGGAGAACAATTGTGTTGTACAATGCTCTTTTAGTGTACATGGTGACATGTTTGCATTTCAAAATTGGTGTCACATGGATAGAAGTAAAAAAAGAGAACCAGAAATACTCTCCAGAGATTTGAATAGTTACCTAGTGTATGAGGGGTAGAGATGTCTGATATGACTAGTGTCATTACATTGAATAACTCTTTCGTAAGAGGTATTGACACAGGCAGAGATCAGAGATATAACCTTCATTTTTTTTATATGAACACACCAAAGTTAGGGTAATGAACGAGTTGAAAGATTGACTGGCATGGCTATGGTATCAGAGGGCACTGCAATGGACCAAAATATCATTCTTAATGCATTGAGAGGAGTTTCAGGGTTGTGAATTCCATGTGCTGACCAGATTGAGAGAGATGGGTGTCGACATTGGTCCAGCCTGAAAAGAACAACATACCAGATATGTGAAAATTGATATATCATCTGACTGGCTTGTTGGATCAATGGACACTGCGGAAAACAGAAAATAACTGATCTGAGAGTTGTTCATCAAAAAATGAAAACTTGTATATTATATCTCTTCTCACAGTATGAAGATAAGGTTGTGCGGCACTGACTATTCTTTTTCTTTGTTCACTCTCAAATGTCAACATTGAATATCTTCAAAGAATGCAGTCATAATTCTCAGGCAGTCAAGATCACAGATCAGTTATATGAGAACTATCATCATATTTCTCAAGAAATTTGCATAAGTGCTCCAATCCTCATCTTAACAAATCCAGCTATCTTCTAAGGTCATGTCTATCTTGCATATATTGAAAAAGCGGAAGACTGCAGTAAAACTTGGTAAAATAGCGAAACACGTACAAAGTACTATAGTTTTACAAAATACAGAAACAGTGACGATAAACAGCAACGTTTGACCAAAAGGCCTTTATCAAGCAAGCGATACAACAGGCATGACGAATTTCACAGAACACTTACAAATGGACGATTACGGGAAGCATTCAAACGTATCTGAATAAACTATAGTACTTTGTACGTGTTTCGCTATCTTGCATATACAGATAATCTGCTCGTCTTAGAAAAATATTTTTATTACCGTGTTTGAAATTGTATTCTTAATGTGTGTATCCCTGCAGCTAGAAGATGGTGTCAGGCAAGAGACTCCTCATCAAAAGTTTCAACGACTACAGCATGAAATACAACAGCTGACAGACGAGGTTAAGAAAGTTAAGGTAATCAAGACATAATAATAAAGAGATAAAAATTTCATGAAATAAATAGTGAGGCAAAGATAATAATTTGAAAAGTTAAAGATAAACAAATGGGACAAAAAAAAAGTATTTTGGACACCATGAGACACATTCAAAAGAAGTGATGAAATCAAAGAAATGTCTGGTCAACCACTAGGGACAACTGTTATAAGAAGGAGAAGATGGAAATATGTAGGACACACCTTGAGAAGAAATGATCAATGAATATCAAAGCAGGCATTGAAGTAGAATGCAAAGGGTTCAAGAAAAAGAGGATGACCTAAGGAGACCCTGAAATGAACTTTGCTGAGAGAAGCAAGAAATATCAGTCTCAGTTCCATGGAGGACATTGAGCGAGTTGCCTAGGATAGAGCGGTATGGAGAAATTGCTTGCAGGCCCTATGTAACGTATAACAGTACACAAGGAATTATT
The DNA here is from genome assembly GCA_020796225.1 of Arion vulgaris. Taxonomy (NCBI): domain Eukaryota; kingdom Metazoa; phylum Mollusca; class Gastropoda; order Stylommatophora; family Arionidae; genus Arion; species Arion vulgaris. The sequence goes on along the minus strand of CM036753.1, from coordinate 110,449,812 downwards.
ATTATTATGAGGCACATACCATTGTTTGAAACTATAGAAGTAAAAGCTGAAGACAAGCAATCAAGGAAAAATGTATCACTATAACTGGAACCAAGAAAAATACATCATCCTGAGAGGAGCAAAAAAATACATCGCCCTGAGTAGAGACAAGAAAAATACATCACAATAAATCTTTGTCATCACACTGTTATCAGGGTTGTTGTCCAGTGTCATGGTTTTCTATTATTGTCTTGCTCTGCTCTAGTGGCTTGGGTGATAGTTATTTTCGCTTTTTGACAAGATTCTGCTATGCCATCCTACCAACTTTTTCATGGTCTTCCTCTCACCTTCTTTCCTGATGTTCAGTTTTAGAAGACTCTGTATACAGTAGAGTTTGGCTGCATTCTTGTTAAGTGGACGAACCACTTTATTCTTTGTTTCTCAATGTAATTCAAGCAAGGTTATGCCCCAACTTTCTTTCTTATGCTGATGTTGGTGACTTTGTCTTTTCTAGTGTTGTTTGTAACTTTTTTTGGGCATCACATTTCACATGTAGTTTTTTTTGCGACTCTGCTTTCCTCAATGTCCATGTTTGGCTCTGGTTATACATGAAAATTTGATCATCTGTTGTTTAGCTGTCTGTGAAATGTTTGGGTGCCATGGGGCTAGCTAGTAGGTTACAGCATTTTCATTTGCACTCTAGTCTCTATCTCTCAGTGTAGTCTTCCATCTTTTGTGAACATGCTTCATAAGTATTTGAATTCATGCACTTGTTTGATTGGAGTGCCATTTTCATGGATAAGTGGAGTCTGAACACTTTTCTTGGTGTACATCAAGGACCTGGTTGTCAAACTACTTCATGGAATAAAAGTGTCAATGTGTGCTGATGATCTGGTGCAAAGATCCAAGAAACTGCTACAAAGATCTATAGAAGCCTACATTTTATGGACAGACGATAAAAAAAATGAAAACATTTATGGAAAGATGGTGTCCGCATCAGCACAGATAAGTCCAGAGCTGCTGAGAAAAGACAAACCAACTATATCATAGTTACATTCAATGGTAGACTGACATGGAAGAGCACATTAATAATGGAGCAGCAAAGGCCAGGATAAAGTTGGTCATCCTAAGGAAACTAAGTGGAAGCACTTGGAGCCAGAAAATACTGAATATCTGTTAGATCCTGAGTTGGTATTGGATTTTCCTGACTGTGCATGTCCATCAGGTAAAACCTTCACCTCAATTTGGTGACCACAGAAATATTGGAAAGTATAGTTGGTTAATGTCATCTTGATCATATCCACCAATATACTATATTGTATGTTAACATGTTCTTTTCTACGAGATGTAGCTTTAGTAATGTGTTGCACTATAACAAGCTGTGTAGCTTTAGTAATGTGTTTGCACTACTAACAAGCTGTGTAGCTTTAGTAATGTGTGTACTATACTAACAAGCTGTGTAGCTTTAGTAATGTGTGTACTATACTAACAAGCTGTGTAGCTTTAGTAATGTGTGTGCTCTACTTACAAGCTGTGTAGCTTTAATAATGTGAGTGCTCTACTTACGAGATGTGTAGCTTTAGTAATGTGTGTGCTCTACTTACGAGATGTGTAGCTTTAGTAATGTATGTACTATACTTACAAGCTGTGTAGCTTTAGTAATGTGTGTACTATACTTACAAACTGTGTAGCTTTAGTAATGTGTGTACTATACTTACAAACTGTGTAGCTTTAGTAATGTGTGTACTATACTTATGAACTGAGTAATTCTCTTTTCACTTTTAGTTGTTGCAACACTTGTTTTTATTAGTGCTTTTTTCCTTCTATGACATGTTCTGTAGCTCTTTCAGTTGTTTATGTTCATATATTTCAATAGGAACATGTTCCAGCAACTGATTCTGGCGAGTCCATTCTTCCAGAAAAGCAACTAGAACATCTACAGAATCATTTTGCTGATCTCCATTTGGAGAAGCTTCTTGGCTCAGAAGCGTTGATAGATTTGGCTAATCCTCAGGAGACTTTGAAAAAGTAACTAGATAAATATGTTATTATTAGATTTCTTGTTGCTGATGTTGTTATTAAATGTGTGTCAATCACTGTGAGCTATTATGTCATGATCCTGGTTATCTTAGAATTGGGTCACTCTGATCTGGTTGCTTAATCAATAAGTATTTTCCAGATGAATCATAAACTTAAATTTACGTTGCCCTTAGTGCAGCAACAAATGTGCACCATTCTTATCTATCCTTGGCCATCCTCTTATTGTGTTCCAGCTGTGATGAATTTTTAAGTTCTTTTCTACTGTTCTCCTCCATGTTGTTTTGGGTCTTCCATGTTTTTGTCTACCTTCTGGTGTCCATCTCAGTGCAGTTTTCATGACAGAGTTAGTCTCTATGTGTATCACATGTTCCATCCATCTCAGTGTAGTTTTCATGACAGAGTTAGTCTCTATGTGTATCACATGTTCCATCCATCTCTAGCATCTCTTGAATGATGGTGCTCATATTCCTTTGTTGACACTGTGCAAGCAGTTCTTGGTTAGAGATAGTATTTGGCTTGAACACTAGTAAGATCTTTCACAGACAAGTTGTATGATGCACTACATGAAGATAGTTTTAAGTCATGCTTTGTATTCTAACTTTTAGAGTCACACAAGAGCAATATGTCACACAAGAACAACATTGAATCCCTCAAATATGTTATAAACATGTAGCTTCATTTCTCCTTTACTCAATTTTCTAGAAGGTTGTTGACTCAGTTGGAGAGCTTGAAGACTGGGATTGATGAGACAAGCAAAGCTACAGAAGATGCAAGTAAAAGTGGTCATATTCTATATGAGCTGTACTACAAACCAGAGCAGGCTCAGTTCAGCAGAAATACTAGAGTAAGTTGTGATAACTAGAGAAACTTTGAAATTACAGTACATACATTATGAAATTATATGTTTTTGTCAGACTGCACAATTGATCCTAGCTAGTTGGACCCACAGCTAGCAGGTAGGGAATGACCAGCCCCAGCTACACTCATCCACAGCTGACAGATAAATGAGTATGATTTGTAAAGTCAAAACAGGAATGATGAGACAACTGGTTGGAAGTACTGGTACAGACAGTTATCAGAAAAATCACCTTCATTTTTGTCCCTGGGCACGCAGGAGTCATGGGAAATGAGCAAGCTGATAGATTGTCTGGCATGGCTACGATATCGGAGGGAGTTGCAATGGACCTAAATGAAATTCTTAATGTATTGAGTCTTTCCAAACAGAGGAGTTTCAGGGTTGCGAATCCTAGTCGCTGACGAGATTGAGAAAGATGGTTGTCAATATTGTTACAGTCTGATAAGAACAGCATACCAAATCTGCAAAAAAGATTTACTGTTTGCTCCTATTGTACCTTCTACTTTTTCTCCAGTCTACCATCTGCTACTTTTTGATCATGATTCCCTACTTCATTCTTGTTGCCTCTGCCAGTTGTTCTTTTAGCTGTTGCTCATCACTTTTCCCTCAATATATTAATACACATCTATTGTTTGCAACATTTTCAGATAGCAACACTTGAAGAGAGACTAGAGCGACTAGAAAATGTTATTGGCAAGAACTTTGACAAGATGGTATGTCTGATTGTCAACTTTGAAAGACTTAGTTCTGCTATTTTTCTAACTGATCTACATGCAACAAATGATAAGTCTTCTATGGTTTATCTGTAACCCATTTCTGTCTAGAGACATGACACATTAATCAAAACCTTATTAGAGGGGAAATTCGAGACACAAGTGGGAAACATCAAGAGTTTGATCAATTATAGCCTCTCAGAGTGTAACATAAGGACAAGTGACAGGCGATGTTGGAGGTCCATTGCAGCCAACCTTTGATGCTCTGAGAACAATTGTTTTGAGAAATCAGAATTTTATCAGATAAAGATTTTATACTTGCATTATAATCATTCGATATTGTGTAGAATGTCATATAGTATTCGGTTTTTAAAGATAATTAGATAATTTTAATGCTAAATTAAAAAACAATAAACATGTGGAGGAAACAAGTGATAGAAAACAAGAAATACATAAAATGTAGTCTGACTGAATGGGTTAGATCGTGGCTCCCATGCAGATGACCCAGGTTCAACCCACAGTAAAGCCAAGAAGATTATTTCTGTCGGAGGAATAAAGAAAAATCCTAACCTGAACAGTGTCGTGGAACAGTTTTGTGAAGATTACTAGCCATACGGCCATTAAATTCCACAGTTTGTGAAGATTACTAGCCATCGTCATTACATTGCACAGTCTCATGTCCTCAGTCTTCATGTCTTCATGTTTCACGACAACTGCATAGCCATGCAGCCATTAAATTCACAGACATACCCCACCTCTGTCCTACACCACAAAAGTGTTATTGCTGGCAGTACGAGAGACAACAAAAGACACTATTTATAAAGTGCACACAAGGCTGTTCTATAAATATTTTTTCTTATCCTGACCTGTGAGGCAAAACAGGATTAGAGAAAAGAAAGAACAAGATTTTTTTAAACATATTTTTTTTCTAGACATACATCTTCCTCCATGTCTTGATAGTATGTTTGAAGTCATTCTAGTTGCAGAATATTCTTCTCTTGGTACTGAAAGAGTCTTCAAAGAGTACGCAAATCCAGCTCACTTGCTGTTAATCTTGAGTGTGTGTTCAAACCTCTAGAAACTAATGCTGTTTTTTCATATCGGGTACTCAAAACAACGCAGTAGGAACAACCCCCCATCTTCCCCAGGTACCTTAACTGAGAATGTACTGTAAACAAAGTTATTTATTTTTATGGAGAATTACAATAAAGGAAGACTCTTGACTGTTTAAAATACACTATTGTGTCATCACATACACTATTGTGTCATCACATACACTATTGTGTCATCACATACGCTATTGTGTCATCACATAGACTATTGTGTCATCACATAGACTATTGTGTCATCACATATACTATTGTATCATCACATACACTATTCTGTGTCACAACCAACTCTCATCTACACACATACTCCTCTACTGCTGGCTCTAGCAAACAAAAATAACACCTGTTTTCTGTATTTTCTTCTCTCTCCCTTTCTCTCCCTCTCTGAGCATAGAAATTGATATCACAAACACTGCGTGACCAACACTTATAAATATAGTAAAAGTAATGTGTGCATTTGAATCAATATATTCTTGGTATGATATGAATCACCATGTCTTCCTTTTTCTATGCCTCAAAGATTATACATTTTTTATACTAGGTGTTACAGTTTATGCATGATACAGTTTCTGCTCAGCTTTACAGTTTAAATGTTGCGTTATGCTAATACTTGATGTAGATTTTATACCCGAGATATTGCAACTAGTAATTAAATAATTTCGGCACAAGAATACTAATGATGTTCAGTGCATGAAAATCATGTGTGGCATGGTGTAGATGGTGCAAGCTGAGAGAGCAATTAACCAGGCGACCACAGTTGCTGGTCTACCAAAAGGGACAACAATGGATACCAATAAATGATAACATGACCAACTTTTGGAATGTTATCATTACTCTTGGAAGAGGATGTACAGATTAGGGTAACATGAAGGCTGAGCTGGCAGTTAAGCAGCTGATAGAAAATAATGCTAGTGATAATAATAATGTTGTTTGTACAGATGATCTGTGCATCATGGTGAGAATTCAGTTTTCCTGACTAAAGTGCATGGTAGAGTTGTTGCAGAGCAAAGTAGAGCAAGCAGGACAACTACTTTCAGTATGAGGATGGAGGCTGAGGCTGTTACTGCTGCCCTCCAGTGGCTCTCTGGGACATTTTTTTTTATTGGGGCCATTGTTGTATCTGACTCTGTCAATGCTTTGGAAGATCCAGAATGACAGGTTACAGTAGAAGTGGATATTTTCTATAGAAGTTTCCAACCTCCAGACACTCATGTGTATCATCTGTCCTGGACATGCGGGTGTCCTCTGCAATGAGAGCCGACAGGGTTGCATTGATTGTCCTGGAGTTTAGGATGAAAAGGGGAATGTTCCTTGTTTTATTGGCAACTTCCTGTTGAATAAGGACACTAATAAATTGATGTTGAATCTATCCAGCAATTTAAGAAGTTTGAAATTACACTAGACTAGATGCCAGAAGGCAAACACAGTGACATACCGTCACCATTATTAAAACATCCAAGCATTAACATGGCAGTCAAATGACAACTGATAAACTACATATTTATTCCAACTCTCTGCTATCAGTGCCAAACATGACCCCTGACTAAGACACAAGAAAGAAAGATTACAACGTATGAAATGAGATGTCTACGAAAAGCTGTCAATGTTACAAGGAGAGATAAAGAGAGAAACGAGAATATCAGAAGCATCATTGGTACTATACCATGCATACAGTACATCGAGCAGCAAAGAATCAAGTGGTTCAGCCATCTAATGAGAATGGAACCACATTTACTATCATCACGTGCCTACAATAATCAACACTCTGGGCTCAGAGCACGAGGCAGGCCAAGAACATGATGGATAGATAACATCTCAGAGTCACTGCAAAAGCATGGACTGACAACGTCAATGAATCACCATGAGCACAACACACCTGGCACAAGATAGAAAACTAACTCTCCCCACTATGCTTCACGGCAAATATGGTTAAGAAAAGATAAGGAATTACACTTTGTAAAAGTATAACTGGATGTCTGAGGTGCAGAGAGAGGAGTATGTTTATCCAGCGAGCAACAGGAACCATCAGTATGCATACCCTTTGACATATATTGCGGAAGACTGAGCACCTTTGGGTCTGCCTTGTGTGCTATGACGTTGGTTTAATAACCAATAACTAGTAATGATGTAAACAAAATATTGTTGATGTTGTTACTTGATTATGCAACTTACACACACACTAACTCTCTCAGTTGTACCAATCTCTTGTTATCAGAACACACTGACAACTGATGCTGAGAACAAGTCACTAATTGTAAGTCAGATTTCTTATAGTATATTGTTGTCTTTTGTGTACACTCTTATTTGTCAACTTAGTATGCTTCAGAAAAGTAGTGGTCAGTCAGAGACTGTTTGTATTTCCAAAGAACTTGTCTTGGAGTAGTTTTCAAGAAGTCGCAATGTTTGTCTGGGCCTCATGTCTGGAAAAACTAGCTGATGGCCGAGTTATGTGGAGAAAAACATTATGCAAAGGTGTAGAATCATTTGCGAGTGCAAACTCAGAAGTTGTTACAGTAAAACACTTGCCAATTGATGATCTGTAAAGATGAAATAGGCCATATACATATCTGGGACACCTTTGCAGCAGTGTGTAGTATAGTCAATGTAGCCAAGTGTAGAGAGCTGGATACTTGAACCAGATATATCATGACCATTGCTGGATTAATAAATAAATATATTCCCGTAGTCTTTTCAGTTATGGTTGTGAATCATGGACTATTACACAGAAATTAAGAACGAAAGAACAGAAAGATCCTACGAATACCATGGACAGAAAAAGAAAGAACACTGATGTCCTGAAAGAACTAAATGTTAAAGAGAATTGGCTGATAAACAACATACTATACATAAAAATTACATACTTTGGTCACATCAAACGTCACGATGGCCTGGAAAGAACAATACTAGAAGGCAGAGTCCCAGAACGCAGAGGCAGACCAAGAAGAAGATGGCTACAAGATATTAAAGAAACCATGAACATGACCATCAACAAAGTGGGGGAACTGGCAAGAGACAGAGTGAATTTCAGATGTGCTGCAAAGAGAGCAACGTCCTATAAAGGATACACACCTTGATGATGAGTCTTTTCAGACCATAGGGTTTGAAGTGCCTGTAACTTCACATTTCTAGACCCTAGTTTCCTAGAGGTAGAAGGGCTAATTCCTTTCCTCACACATGAAATATCAAGTATGGGATTGAACCCACAATTCTCTTAAATTGAAATCGATAGGTCAACGCTCTATACACTACTTTAATCTGTGCCACCATTGCTGGCTATGATCAGTAAATTAGTATATGGCTTACAGTCAGCAGTTGTACATAGCAACTGCAGAGAAGAGGATCTCTGTGGTGTAGAGGTTAGGTTCTTGTCTCTCATGCCAAAGGTTTCAGGTTCGCTCGCTTGTGGAGCCATCTGGATATTTTTTCAGAGATCCCTGATCTTACTGTAGGTGAGATCGAGTTCCTAGCCCCATTGGAGACGGACAATAAAACGTAGGTCCCCTGTTCAATTTGAGCATATAAAAGAACCCTTGTCAGTTTAAAATTGAGAAGAGCAGGCTGGAAAGCTGCTGCCTGGGCAAAATTAATTAGAAAAGATTAATAATAAAAATTTCTACAAAAATCTTCATCTTCAAAATTGCATAGGAGACCCTCGCTGTGCTACAGACTTTGTGCACTTCGCTGAGATCTTCCTGTGTAAGAAAGAGATCGGAGCACACATGGCTACTCACCGAAGTGCAATGATGATGGTCCAATCAATCAATAAAGATAACAACATTTGATGTTGTAATTGAACAATCCTGGGAATGGAACTGGGAATGTTCATCAGTTTGGTAGATTATGAAATGGCTGTAGATTGTGTGGATAAGAAGACCATGTGGAAAGTACTTAGATACTATTGGGATACAACTAAAGTACTTAGATACTATTGGGATACAACTCAAAGTACTTAGATGCTATTGGGATAACAACTAAAACTTAGATACTATTGGATAACAACTAAAGAAACTGTAGATACTATTGTGAGTAACAACTAATGATATTAGATACTATTAGGGATAACATATAAATACTTATGATATATTGGATAACAACTAAAGTACTAAGATACTATTGGATAACAATAAAGTAACTTTAGATACTATTGGGATAACAACTAAAGTACTTAGATACTATTTTAGGATTACCACTAAAGTGGTTAACTTGTTTAGCAACTCATACTTCAGAGTAACATGTAGAGTGTTCATTGAAGAACTGACCAGTAGAGGCAAGCAATAATGAATTGAAGACAACTGTAAGATATTTTCTGTTCTTGTTAAGTCAAAATGAATGAATATATAGACTATTATTAGTGATAACAGTATGAGAATCTTATCTGAGAGGTTTGTCAAGTCAGAATTGATGAATATATCTTCTTTATTCTTGTCTCGAATCCTGTTTAGCCTTAGTGTCGGACAAGAAGAGATTTCTAAACAGGCTTTTGTGTGTACTTCATAAAGTGTTTTTCATCGTCTCTGAGGCCCACCTTCTGTGTAAGCTGCCTTTTGCTTTGTATTCACTGTATCAAATTAACATTGCTCTTTGGACTGTCTGTTAGTAATCTGTTTATGTGTCAGAATTAGTGATTTCTTGAAGTTCAGTCACTGATGTTGTACCCACTTTTTTTCTGAATGTCTTCATTTCTAAACTGGTCTCTTCTTGATACTCCCAGCATTCTACGTAGATACTTCATCTCTGTCAGGATTAGTTTTCTTTTATCGCTTTGCCGTCAGCATCCAGGTAATGAATATATAGACTATTATTAGTGATAACAGTATGAAAATATGTCTCGCTCTGGTAGGTGCAGTTGCTGCATTGAGTTCCAAGCTATCTTTGCTGGATGCTGTCAACACCGAAACTGTGGAAGCTCGTCTGAATGTGGTGTTACAAAAGATGCAGCATGTTTCTGAGAAGAAGACTGAGACACCAGTTGATACAGATAACCAGACCAAGGTTTGATATAAATCCTTTAAAAATTTAATAACTTACTGAAATTTTGTGTGTTCATGTGTGTGGGGTGGCTGTGTGTTCTATCTTGCCTAGTCTGATATGCAGTTAGGAGGGTTGCAGAATGCTATACTGTTAGAGAAGTTGCAGAATGCTATACTGTTAGAGAGGTTGCAGAATGGTATACTGTTAGAGGTTCAGAATTCTATACTGTTAGAGAGGTTGCAGAATGCTATACTGTTAGAAAAGGGTTGCAGAATGCTATACTGTTAGAGAGGTTGCAGAATGCTATACTGTTAGAGAGGTTGCAGAATTATATACTGTTAGAGGCTGCAGAATGCTATACTGTTAGAGAGGTTGCAGAATGCTATACTGTTAGAGAGGTTACAGAATGTCAAGAAGAATTGTGTTAATGAGCCCTAGTTGTTTTCATCTTTATTCTTCACGCCTAGGGAGACAAAGCCAAGGTCTTCCAAGCCCGTTTATCCAAGCCATCTTTTCCAGATTTCTCCACTCTCACTTCATTTTCTTGGATTTAGTCTCCAACTCCCATCTCCAGATGTTCCTGAGTCTTCCCTTACCTCTATTGCCCTAGGGGTTTCATCGGAGAACATGTCTCGTGATGCTATCAGGGGGTCTCCTCAGTGTGTGTCCTATCCATCACCACCTACTGCCCATTATCTTGTTCCACTTGCTGTTGTCTCACTCTATGCCACAGATCCCTGTTTGTGGTCCTGTCATACCATCGCAGATGGAGTATCCTGCGCAGGCATCTTTGATCAATGTCTGCAACTTTTGGTGTTCCCCTTAGTTGTTCTCCATGTCTCTGCTCCATATAGAACAGCCTTGACATTTGAGTTAAAAATCATTATCGTAGTTTTATTCCTGATCATTCTTGAACTCCATATGTTCTTCAGAATAACAAAGGCTGATCTTGCCTTTTGTGTTCTATCTTCATCTGAGCCACCTTGAATGTTAATAACACTTCCCAGATATGTCAATGTGTCCATCTCCTTTAATGCTGATCCTCTCAGTATCATCCGGTCTACGGAATTAGCATTTAATCTCATAATTGTTTTTTCCCCATGAATAGTCAGACCCAGTTGCTGTGAGATTGTTTCTAGTTTAGTTGTTTTCTCTTGCATCTGTTGATGGCTGTTGGAGAGGAGTGCTAGATCATCTGCAAAATCTAAATCCTCTAATTGACTAGTTGTTGATGTATTTATCCTATTCTCTTCCTCAGATCTCTGACTTGTATGATTTAGTTAAGAAGTGGGAGACGACAGTGGAAACCTTACCTCAGATTGTGGACAGACTCTTATCCTTAAAGGAGTTACATGAACAAGGTAAAGTTTGGCAGAGTGTAAGCAGATTTGACTTTGATGAAAATTTTTAACATTCTAGACCATAGGCTCCCAGCGTTGGCAAACTGTTATAATAGGAGGGATGGGGGAGTGTTGCAAAGTGGGCGGTGGGTCGAAATAGTTTGAGAACCTATGTTCTCAAGTGTATTATGTTTGGATAGTATGTAACCTTACTTCCGATGAGTGTTAAGTCATATTGTTGTTTGTTTACATTCTCTCTAAAGTAACCACATGGTTACTACTTTTTCTGATTTGAGCCAGAGTGTAAATACATTGTACTGTTGGTTAAAGTGGTCAAGTTGTTATATTTTGTGATGGTTTCTTTGTTAATTAAATTTGTTTAATTAATGTTTGCTCACATTTCCTTAATATTCATTGTCTTGGATTCAGACCATGTCTCATGGTCAAATATATGATAGTCATCTTTCAACATCTTTGCGTATTATTTCTGATTGTCATTTGAGAAGCAGAGATGACTAACTTTTTGTACCAGAAACCTGGATCAGGGCATACAATGACTGTGATATCGCTTCACCTCCCCCATAGTGCATGCACTTCTGTAATACTTTCATCTGGCTAACATAAGCCAGGATTGACATGTTCTCAGCTGTGATGAAACCTGATGAGATCCTATGCTTGTCTCATTGGAAGGAGTAAATCCTTCCATATTCAGAATGCCTTTGAGGTTGTAAGAGTGTCTTGACAATGTCCTCCTGTAGCTAAGAGATAACCCAGTTTGTGGCAATATATCTTACACTGCACTAAGTCAAACTGTCCACTGTGATTTGAAGGAAATAACTACAATATAATTCCATTCAAATATGTCGACAGAAAACAACCTTTTCAGAGTGAAGAATAAAAGGGTTGAAAGATGAAGAATTGACTTCATTGCACCAGGTTTCCCTATATGGCTGGGTCCCTCTCAGCATAAATAGCACACCACCTACAGATAGTATTGCTCAAAGCATGACCTCTGTAGCTTTAACATCAATCCTAGAGATCTCTGGAAAAACAACACTGGTGGGGTCTGGATTTGAACCAACAACTTTCAGAAGACAAAACAAAGCACAGCTACAAAGATTACTTAAAGTGACACAAATATTTGCAAGAATTAATGAGTGCAAATGTACTCCATCTGTGATTGAAAATAACTTTCAGAACACAAAACAAAGCACAGCTACAAAGATTACTTAGAGTGACACAAATATTTGCAAGAATTAATGAGTGCAAATGTACTCCATCTGTGATTGAAAATAACTTTCAGAACACAAATAAAAGCACAACTACAAAGATTGCTTAGAGTGACCCAGCTTAAATCAATCTAGAATCTATGAGTGCAAGCACTTGATCTGGATTTGAAAATAACTTTCAGAAACAAAACAAAGCACAGCTACAAAGATTACTTAAAGTGACACAAATATTTGCAAGAATTAATGAGTGCAAATGTACTCCATCTGTGATTGAAAATAACTTTCAGAACACAAAACAAAGCACAGCTACAAAGATTACTTAGAGTGACACAAATATTTGCAAGAATTAATGAGTGCAAATGTACTCCATCTGTGATTGAAAATAACTTTCAGAACACAAAACAAAGCACAGCTACAAAGATTACTTAGAGTGACACAAATATTTGCAAGAATTAATGAGTGCAAATGTACTCCATCTGTGATTGAAAATAACTTCAGAACCAAACAAAGCACAGCTACAAAGATTACTCAGAGTGACACAAATATTTGCAAGAATTAATGAGTGCAAATGTACTCCATCTGTGATTGAAAATAACTTTCAGAACACAAAACAAAGCACAGCTACAAAGATTACTTAGAGTGACACAAATATTTGCAAGAATTAATGAGTGCAAATGTACTCCATCTGTGATTGAAAATAACTTTCAGAACACAAAACAAAGCACAGCTACAAAGATTACTTAGAGTGACACAAATATTTGCAAGAATTAATGAGTGCAAATGTACTCCATCTGTGATTGAAAATAACAACAATAATATGATTGATAGATGGGACCATCATCATTGTACTTCAGTGATTAACCATGTGTGATCAGATCTCTTTCTTACACAGGAAGATCTCAGCTGCTGTGCATGAACTCTATAGCACTGGCATGGGTCCCGAATGTAATTTTTTTAAGATTAAAATATCTTGTAGGAATTTTTTATTTTTAATCTTTTCTAATGAATTCAACAAATAATAATATATTATTCTAGACTTGATTATAATATTTCCATTAACAGCCTTGCAGTTTAGTCAAGTTTTGTTATACCTGGACACAGCCCAACAAGAAGTTCAGGTTACTATTGTTTCCCATGGGGATATGCTGAAGCAGGTAGAGACAGGCTGTCATCATGAATGTGTCTGAATGCAACTGTGTATTTCAATTGTCAAAGTAAAATTTATTTTTTTAACTGTTTCAAAGCTGGTCTTATAGTTCTGTACACATGTGTACACACTTTTGTCTATGCTTATTTTAGTCATGTACACGATTTTATACAAGTTTCAGTGTTTATCTTGTTGTCATTTATACATTTGTAAACACCTTTATAGAAACGTAGATGCTTATAATACAATCATGTACACATGTGTACACATTTTTTAGAAGTTTCAGTGCATATCTTTAAGTCAGATACACATGTGTGTTGATTGATTGATTGATAGCACCATCATCAGTGCTCTTCACTGAGTAAGCATGTGTGCTCTGATCTCTTTCTTACATAGGAAGATCTCAGCTGCAGTGCACAAACTCCATAGCACCGGTGAGTTACATAGGAAGATCTCAGCTGCAGTGCACAAACCCCATAGCACCGGTGAGTTACATAGGAAGATCTCAGCTGCAGTGCACAAACTCCATAGCACCGGTGAGTTACATAGGAAGATCTCAGCTGCAGTGCACAAACTCCATAGCACCGGTGAGTTACATAGGAAGATCTCAGCTGCAGTGCACAAACTCCATAGCACCGGTGAGTTACATAGGAAGATCTCAGCTGCAGTGCACAAACTCCATAGCACCGGTGAGTTACACAGGAAGATATCAGCGACAGTGCACAAACTCCATAGCACCGGTGAGTTACATATGAAGATCTCAGCTGCAGTGCACAAACTCCATAGCACCGGTGAGTTACATAGGAAGATCTCAGCTGCAGTGCACAAACTCCATAGCACCAGTGAGTTACACAGGAAGATCTCAGCTGCAGTGCACAAACTCCATAGCATCGGTGAGTTACATAGGAAGATCTCAGCTGCAGTGCACAAACTTCATAGCACCGGTGAGTTACACAGGAAGATCTCAGCTGCAATGCACAAACTCCATAGCACCGGTGAGGGTCCCTGATGTCATTTAAAAGATAGTGAAAATATTTTGTTGAAATTTTATTATTTAATCTTTCTTATGAATTTTGCCCAGGCAGCGGCTTTCCAGCCTCATCTTCTAGATTTTGAACTGCCAATGGTTCTTTTACATGCTCAACTTGAACACAGGACCTATGTTTTATCGTCTCATGATTTGACTAGGAACTCATGGATCTCTGGGAAAATATCCTGATGGCTACACAAGGGAGCGAACCGAGTACCTTTGGAATGAGAGACGAGCATCGAACCTCTTCACCACAGAGACTACATGTGTGTACAAGAGAGTGTGTACAGTTTTGTACAAGTTTTAATCTTGATCTATAAATCACCTACACAGATTTACATAGTTTTAAGAGAAGTTTCAGATCTTATCTTACAATAATGTACACATGTGTACACAGTTATTATAAAAGTTGAAGTGTTGTACTTAACCAACTTTTGTTGTTTCTCTCCAGTTGCAGTCTAGTCTGACAGAGAACAGTAAGATCATTCAACAGAATGTGCAGAGCCTGGAAAAGCGTTTGAAAGCTCTGGAGAAGTCTTGAGTTCAAACTGACTGACAGTATATTTTACATTTATATATATATATTCCTCTTTGTTCCGTGTGGAGCATAGGGTCGAAACAGTTGTTCTCCACTTTCCCCAGTATCTGGCAGTTTTCTTTATGGCAAACTTGTATTTGTTTTTAATTCATTTAGTCATAAACCTATATATTTATCATGTCTGTCACCTGGGATGCAAAATAAATCAATCAAGTGTCATGCCTGCCGGCGTATGCAATCATGTCTCTCCACAACTCTCTCTGCTTGGTGCAGTTAATCAGTTCTGGTGTTAATCTTTTCTCGAATCATGATGTCAAACCATCCAACATCTCCTCTGTCTTCCACGATCTCTCCTTCCCTGAATTTTACCTGTAGTCACCAAATGCTCTAAACCTCCTCTTCGCATTATATGCCAGATGAACCTTGATTGTCTGATTCTTATTCTTTTGATAAGCTTTCTTTGTGTGCAGGTCTGTTGTAAAACCTCATCCTTTGTTTTCTTTGCTGTCCATGGAATTTTCAGCATTCTTCTATAAAACCACAACTCTCTAGCTTCCAACAATCATATTGATTGTTTCTTTATTGTCCATGATTTGCTGGCATACATAAGTATTGATTCAATATAGACTTGTGGGTACTTCTAGACTTGTGCTTCTAGACTGTGGTGCTTCTAGACATGTGGGTGCTTCTAGATATGTTCTGGGTGCTTCTAGATATGTGTCTCTAACTTGTGGATGCTTCTAAACTTGTGGGTGCTTCTAGATGTGTTTTCTACTTGTGGGTGCTTCTAGATTGCTCAACTTGTGGGTGCTTCTAGACTTGTGGGTGCTTCTAGACTTGTGGGTGCTTCTATAACTTTTTTGGTCATAGAACTGTGAATAGTTCTAGAACTTATTGTTTGTGTGAATAGTTGTAAAACTTATTTTTGGTGAATCAACGATTAGACTGATGCTAACAATAGTATAGACAACTAAGGAGAAATGTGCATATTGGAACAAGTTACAAACTCATGTTATACAGATTGCTATTTTTCTTGTGATGGAATCATATATGTTCATTGTAAGATTCATATTCTTATTTGTCAATGTGTTTGTCTACAGCATTCACTTCCAGTCTAAGATTCCTTTTCTTACTGAACATTGTGTTTGTCTACAGCATTCACTTCCAGTCTAAGATTCCTTTTCTTACTGAACATTGTGTTTGTTAAAAAAATAAATGTTTGCCAAATTTAAGCAAGGCTTTCGTAGAATGTTTGCCAAATTTAAGCACAGCTTTCTAGAATGTTTGCTGAAGTTGGGAGAAATGTTCTGATTATATTATTCAATTTTTATATCTTATATTTTACTTTGTGCTTTCTGCCTGTATGTTGGTGTCATCATTAAAATGTTTGTGATATATTTATGTTGGTTATTGATTACTGAAGTGAGAGCATTACACACAGTGAGGACCTATAGGGCTGAATCTCCTCAGCAGCTGTTGAAGGGTATCCTTGCTGATGGTTAGCATAAACATTTAGATGTTTGTACATTTGTTGTCAATATGACTAGTTTCTTGATCTCACCTATTATGAGATCAATAGAAAATAGCTGGATCGCCTGACATGGGACTTGAACTGATTACTGTTGATGCTCGAGGTAAACACCAAATGTTAACACCACATAGACCTCTTAAGTACACATAGAAAAGACATCAGAATATTGAATACAATGCTAGGATGGAGTGCTGAGTGCAAGAGAAAGACACCTGCATTAATAGTGGAAATAAAACATTAAGAGGTGGACAAATTGTAGTCAGTTTCAGTTTGGAATATCTTCATTGCATTCCGGACAAGTACATATCTGCTCCGATCTCCATAACAATATATCCAACAGCGTCCAGTGACTAACCGTACCAGTTCGATGTTGATTGATGAGCCTACTCATAAATCTGTTGTGCTGTTCTTTTCTCGCCACTCCACTGTAGTCTCTCAGAACATACTTCCGAGACAATTAGTTACAGTCAAACTTTCATGTGGAGATGACACTTGATCTGATTCTTGTAACAATCTATGCAGTATATCTATATCTTGTAATTCTTATATTGCAATGGTTTGGAAATTTAATGAGAATGGAATACAACCAACCACCACTAACAGCATACAATAAAAATGGATCAGGTACTATAGCCAAGGGAAGACCAAGAAAAGATGGATAGACAACAGATACTAAATAAACATGGATCTAACACAACAAGGGCAATTCATCTGGCTCTGGAACGCAAATTAAAACTCCCACCCCTACGCTTAACGGCAAGAGTGGACAACCAATACCATCATCTACCTGGGGATAGACAATATATTTGTATATAATATAATTTATCACACATCATTTATCTGTTCAACTTGTCAACATTGTTCCTGTTTTTCATATCCTTTGATGTAATTTGTATGTTCACACTCTAGTGATTTCACAAGTTGTGCCAATAAATATACTTTCTTATTATTTCTAACATCTATTTTGTTATTGATCTTTTCTTCTTCTGTAATCAGTTTTCTATGTTCAGATATCTAAACAGAAATAGTTTTCTATGCTCATATATCTAAACAGAAATAGTTTTCTATGCTCATGTATCTAAACAGAAATAGTTTTCTATGCTCATATATCTAAACAGAAATAGTTTTCTATGCTCATGTATCTAAACAGAAATAGTTTTCTATGTTCATATCTAAACAGAATAGTTTCTATTCAGATATCTAAACAGAAATAATTTTCTTTTTATATTCTAAACAGAAATAGTTTTGTTTCTGATATCTCTAATTTTCTATGTTAGATTCTAAACGAAATAGTTTTCTATGTTCAGATATCTAAACAGAAATAGTTTTCTATGTTCAGATATCTAAACAGAAATTTTCCATGTTCAGATATCTAAACAGAAATAGTTTTCTATGATCAGATATCTAAACATATTTTCTATGTTCAGATATCTAAACAGAAATAGTTTTCCCATGTTCAGATATCTAAACAGAAATAGTTTTCCATGTTCAGATATCTAAACAGAAATAGTTTTCCCATGTTCAGATATCTAAACAGAAATGAGTCACCTCTATGAACACATTCATCAGCAGGAGGTTCTCGCTGGTGCTCCTTACAGGGATCTTAGCCCAGATGCATGACTCAATCTCATAGGCAAGGATCCTGGAATATGTTCTTGATATAACATTACCATTTCTTTGGGGTCTTTGTGGTTAAGTGGATTGTGGTTTTCAAATCCAGATCATGTCGTTCTGCTCATGAGTGCATTTTTTCCCAGAGACACCTAATATTGTTGCAGGATCTATGTAGTTCGTGCTTTGTGCAATACTATCGGCAGGTGGCGTACCATTTCTGCGGATAGGGCTGAGCCAATGGGGTAAAACCGGTTCAATGAAGTCAATCCTCAGTTTTAAAACCCTTAAACTTAATTACCGTTCTATCCACATCACATCAAAGAAGCTAATAGAACAAGTTTGTGCTATAGTGAATACAGAGATCAAAACATCATCACACTCAAAGAAGCTACATAGAACAGTTTTCTATAGTGAATACAGAGATCAAAACAACATCACACTCAAGAGAAACTACATAGAACAAGTTTGTGCTATAGTGAATACAGAGGCCAAAACAATGGTGGTTGAATACACATGGAATGTTGATGTAGGCTACAGCGGTGGCTCAGTTATTTGAGACAAGCGGAGTGTATAGGCATGTACTGCGAGATCAAAATGCGAAACTGTCAAAGAGGACAGCTGTGCCTAGGATGTAACAATGAGCAGTCTCTCCTGTGAGTCAAAAGTCATCACGACATAATACCCACCCATCGCATGTTCACTCGCTAAATATACTTTGTGCTTGATTCATGAGAAATTCAAGATTCCCTTCCTCAATAAATTTGCATTGCACTGGATGTACGAAGTATGTGCACTGCAGCGGGCATGTTCATATTTAATAAAAAATATCGGACCACATGTGGTTATTCATCAAAGTGCAATGATGATATCCCAATCAATGAGGAACATTATATAAATTCTGTATCAGGACATAACCTGCGATGGAATGCTCAGTACTGTTCGTCCACTTAGCTTTATCCATTAGACTGACATGGTTACTTGGGTTGAGTCAGACCTTTAGACAGATCCAGATGAACTGGATTAGTAGAATATTATATGTGTCTTGTCGCATTCTATAAGACTTATAGCGTGTTGCTGGTAACGTTGTCTTACTTGCTAAATCTAGTGGTTTCCTCCCGTCATCTGTGAGTTCAATCTTCAAATGCTGCTCATGGGATCTCTAAGTTACTGATTGGTTTATGATCATATCGGATAACTTTACACGCCTTTGTCAGCCTTGTCAATATTATCTGGTGGGGGGCTGCTGTTGCAATCTAACACCTGCCATAAGTCAAAGCTAAGAGTTATAGTAAGAATGTAGTCTATTGATGTTGCTCTATCCATTTTCTGCCTATCTACTACACTACATAGCACATTACTGTAACTGATCACTTTATAGGTAGCCTGCGTCAATGACTGCATATTTCTCCAGTCCTTGTTTCATTGTCCTTGCTGTCATGATGATGTTAGTTTGTTTCATTGTCCTTGCTGTCATGATGATGTTAATTTGTATCATAGAATGATTGTTAGAGTGTATCACTTATGTTTGTTATTCTATTCTCTCACACTCTCCTAAGACAAACATAAGATATTATTCCCTTCTCTACACTCTCTAAGACAAACATAAAGATATTATTCCCTTCTCTCACACTCCCTAAGACAAACATAAAGATGTTATTCCTTCTCTCACTCTCCTAAGACAAACATAAAGATATTATTTCCTTCTCTCACACTCTCCTAAGACAAACATAAAGATATTATTCCCTTCTCTCACACTCTCCTAAGACAAACATAAAGATATTATTCCTTCTCTCACATCCCCTAAGACAAACATAAAGATATTATTCCCTTCTCTCACACTCTCCTAAGACAAACATAAAGATATTATTTCCTTCTCTCACACTCTCCTAAGACAAACATAAAGATATTATTCCCTTCTCTCACACTCTCTAAGACAAACATAAAGATATTATTCCTTCTCTCACACTCTCCTAAGACAAACATAAGATATTATTCCTTCTCTCACACTCTCCTAAGACAAACATACAGATATTATTCCCTTCTCTCACATCTCTAAAAAACCCTAAACTTATTACCCTACTCTCACATCATCAAACAAGCTAAAGAACAAGTTCTTCCTCTAGTGAATACAGAGACAAAGAATACATTCCTCAAACAGAAGCACATAGAACATATTTGTGCCTATAGTGAAACTAGAGACAAAACAAATATCTTACACTCAAGAGAAACTATAGAACAATTGCTTCTCATTAAACAAGAGTCAAAGATATATGGTGTCTGAATACAACATGGAATGGTGATTACTCCTGATCTCATATCTCTAAGACAAGCGATGTACAGGCATTACTCAGATCAATCTAAACTTCAAAGAGACAGCTGTCCTAGGATGTTATTCAATGCAGCCTCTCCTGATCAAAGTCATAACGATTAATTCTTCCCACACTCATCCATGTTCATAACATAAATATATTTGTGCTTATCCTAAGAAAACTCAAAGATTTCCCTTCTCAATAAACTCTCTGACACATAAGATGTATCCATTTCACTTCAAGACAACATGTTATTTTTAATAAAAATATCGATACAGATAGTTATTCATCAATCTGTGAATCTCCTAATCAACTAGAATATTATTCATTCTTATCAGGACAAACTAAGATGGAATGCCTCATCTTCTGTCAGACACATAGTTCATTCCTTGCTCACAGTTCTCTAGGCAACATGAAGCAGTACCTTTACAGTTCCAGATGAAACGATTAGTAGAATATTATTGTGTCTTGTCATCTCTAAAGACTAAGTTGCGGTTAAGTTGTCTTACTTGCTAAATCTAGTGTTTCCTCTCTACCTCTCCTAACATCATGAGACGTTAGTTCAATCTTCAAATCTCTCATAGGACACTAAGTTACTGATTGCCTTTTGATCATATCGGATAACTAAGATGTATGCCTTTCTTCAGCCTTGTCAACATATCTAAGGTGTGTGTTCATTCTCTACACTCTGCCTAAGTCAAATAAGAGTTATGTAAGTTCAGTCTATTATGTATGCTACTAGTCATTTTCTCCTATCTCTACACTCCAAGCATATACTGCAAGTAGATCCTTTACTAGGTACCTCTAGCAAACTATCATTTTCTCATCCTTTTTCCATTCCTAGACTAAACATGATGATGTTAGTTTGCTTTCATATTCCTTAGCTATGATGATGTTATTTTTCATAATGACTTTCTAGAGAAACTAAGTATGTTATTCTTCTCTCACACTCCCTAAGACAAACATAAGATGTTATTGCCTTCTCTCACACTCTCCTAAACAAACATAACGATTTATTCCCTTCTCCACACTCTCCTAAGACAAACATAAGATATTATTCCTTCTCTCACACTCTCCTAAGACAAACATAAAGATGTTATTCCCTTCTCTCACACTCTCCTAAGACAAACATAAAGATATTATTCCCTTCTCTCACACTCTCCTAAGACAAACATAAAGATGTTATTTCCTTCTCTCACACTCTCCTAAGACAAACATAAAGATGTTATTCCCTTCTCTCACACTCTCCTAAGACAAAGATAATGATATTATTCCCTTCTCTCACATCTCCCTAAGACAAACATAAAGATAGTATTCCCTTCTCTCACACTCTCCTAAGACAAACATAAAGATATTATTCCCTTCTCTCACACTCTCCTAAGACAAACATAAAGATATTATTCCCTTCTCTCACACTCTCCTAAGACAAACATAAGATGTTATTCCTTCTCTCACACTCTCCTAAGACAAACATAAGATTTATTCCTTCTCTCCACACTCTCCTAAGACAAACATAACGATGTTATTCCCTTCTCTCACACTCTCCTAAGACAAACATAAGATATTATTCCTTCTCTCACACTCTCCTAAGACAAACATAAAGATATTATTCCTTCTCCCACACTCCCTAAGACAAACATAACGATGTTATTCCCTTCTCTCACACTCTCCTAAGACAAACATAAAGATATTATTCCCTTCTCTCACACTCTCCTAAGACAAACATAAAGATGTTATTTCCTTCTCTCACACTCTCCTAAGACAAACATAAAGATGTTATTTCCTTCTCTCACACTCTCCTAAGACAAACATAAAGATATTATTGCCTTCTCTCACACTCTCCTAAGACAAACATAACGATTTATTCCTTCTCTCACACTCCCCTAAGACAAACATAATGATGTTATTCCCTTCTCAAACACTCTCCTAAGACAAACATAAAGATATTATTCCTTCTCTCACACTCTCCTAAGACAAACATAAGATATTATTCCCTTCTCCACACTCTCCTAAGACAAACATAAGATATTATTCCTTCTCCACACTCTCCTAAGACAAACATAAAGATATTATTCCCTTCTCTCACACTCTCCTAAGACAAAATAACGATGTTATTCCTTCTCTCACACTCTCCTAAACAAAATAATGATATTATTCCTTCTCCACACTCTCCTAAGACAAACATAAAGATATTTTCCCTTCTCCACACTCTCCTAAGACAAACATAAAGATGTTATTCCTTCTCTCACACTCTCCTAAGACAAACATAAAGTATTATTCCTTCTCTCACACTCCCTAAGACAAACATAAAGATATTATTCCTTCTCTCACACTCTCCTAAGACAAACATAAGACATTATTCCCTTCTCTCACACTCTCCTAAGACAAACATAAAGATATTATTCCCTTCTCCCACACTCTCCTAAGACAAACATAATGATGTTATTCCCTTCTCTCACACTCTCCTAAGACAAACATAAAGATTATTCCTTCTCTCACACTCTCCTAAGACAAACATAAAGATATTATTCTCTTCTCCACACTCTCCTAAGACAAACATAAAGATATTATTCCTTCTCTCACACTCTCCTAAGACAAACATAAGATATTATTCCCTTCTCTCACACTCCCTAAGACAAACATAAAGATATTATTTCCTTCTCCACACTCTCCTAAGACAAACATAAGATGTTATTCCTTCTCTCACACTCTCCTAAGACAAACATAAAGAGTTATTCCTTCTCTCACACTCTCCTAAGACAAACATAAAGATATTATTCCCTTCTCCACACTCTCCTAAGACAAACATAATGATGTTATTCCTTCTCTCACACTCTCCTAAGACAAACATAAAGATATTATTCCCTTCTCCACACTCTCCTAAGACAAACATAATGATATTATTCCTTCTCTCACACTCTCCTAAGACAAACATAAAGATATTATTCCCTTCTCTCACACTCTCCTAAGACAAACATAAAGATATTATTCCCTTCTCTCACACTCTCCTAAGACAAACATAAAGATATTATTCCTCTCCCCTCACACTCTCCTAAGACAAACATAAAGATGTTATTCCCTTCTCTCACTACTCCCTAAGACAAACATAAGATATTATTCCTTCTCTCACACTCCTAAGACAAACATAAAGATAGTATTTTCCTCTCTCTGCACACTCTCCACTAAGACAAACATAATGATGTTATTCCTTCTCTCACACTCTCCTAAGACAAACATAAAGATATTATTCCCTTCTCTCACACTCTCCTAAGACAAACATAAAGATATTATTCCCTTCTCTCACACTCTCCTAAGACAAACATAAATGATGTTATTCCTTCTCTCACACTCTCCTAAGACAAACATAAAGATATTATTTCCTTCTCCACACTCTCCTAAGACAAACATAAGATATTATTCCCTTCTCCACACTCTCCTAAGACAAACATAAAGATATTATTCCTTCTCTCACACTCTCCTAAGACAAACATAAGATTTATTCCCTTCTCCACACTCTCCTAAGACAAACATAAAGATATTATTCCCTTCTCTCACACTCTCCTAAGACAAACATAAGATGTTATTCCTCTCACACTCTCCTAAGACAACATAAGATATTATTGCCTTCTCTCACACTTTCCTAAGACAAACATAAAGATATTATTCCCTTCTCTCACACTCTCCTAAGACAAACATACAGATATTATTCCCTTCTCTCACACTCTCCTAAGACAAACATAAAGATATTATTCCCTTCTCCACACTCTCCTAAGACAAACATAAGATGATTATTCCCTTCTCTCATACTTCCTAAGACAAACATAAAGATATTATTCCCTTCTCTCACACTCTCCTAAGACAAACATAAAGATATTATTCCCTTCTCTCACACTCTCCTAAGACAAACATAAAGATATTATTCCCTTCTCTCACACTCTCCTAAGACAAACATAAAGATGTTATTGCCTTCTCTCACACTCTCCTAAGACAAACATAACGATATTATTGCCTTCTCTCACACTCCCGAAGACAAACATAAGATATTATTCCCTTCTCTCACACTCTCCTAAGACAAACATAAAGATATTATTTCCTTCTCTCACACTCTCCTAAGACAAACATAAAGATATTATTTCCTTCTCTCACACTCTCCTAAGACAAACATAAAGATATTATTCCCTTCTCTCACACTCTCCTAAGACAAACATAAGATTTATTCCCTTCTCTCACACTCCCTAAGACAAACATAAAGATATTATTCCTTCTCTCACACTCTCCTAAGACAAACATAAGAATTATTCCCTTCTCTCACACTCCCTAAGACAAACATAGAGACGTTATTCCTTCTCTCACTACTCTCCTAAGACAAACATAAGAGTTTCTCAAAGTTGTAATAAATAACACAATATGTTGTTACCTATCACCTACACTTAACCTTTCTAACTTAACAATACATTGAAAACACCTGGACGTACCTGTCTCAGGTAAAAATACATTCACACGTAAGAAAAAAAACACCTGGTTAATGAAACAACTCAGTCCTGTATTGCCTTCATTTTATTGAGCAAATCTGTTATTTCATATTGACTGCGCCATTTGCCAACGAAGGCGATACAACATGAATGAGGAATACAACATGAGTTGATGATTTTAACTTCTTCTTCTTCTTTGCGTTCATTCTTTACGACCAATTTTAATCACTCTTTGTGATATGTTTGATCTTTGCCAAGAACGTGTATACGTTGCACATTGGTTTGGTAGGCCCTAAACACATAAACTTCATGATTTTAACCTTTAGAGCAGTGTTCCTCCATCTCACGGTGGTTGTAGACAGTATCAGGAGCAGTGTTCCTCCATCTCACAGTGGTTGGAGACAGTATCATGAGCAGTGTTCCTCCATCTCACAGTGGTTGGAGACAGTATCAGAGCAGTGTTCTCCATCTCACAGTGGTTGGAGACAGTATCATGAGCAGTGTTCCTCCATCTCACAGTGGTTGGAGACAGTATCAGTAGCAGTGTTCCTCCATCTCACGGTGGTTGGAGACAGTATCAGTAGCAGTGTTCTTCCATCTCACAGTGGTTGGAGACAGTATCAGAGCAGTGTTCCTCCATCTCACGTGGTTGGAGACAGTATCAGGAGCAGTGTTCCTCCATCTCACGTGGTTGAGACAGTATCAGTAGCAGTGTTCTTCCATCTCACAGTGGTTGGAGACAGTATCAGGAGCAGTGTTCCTCCATCTCACAGTGGTTGGAGACAGTATCAGGAGCAGTGTTCCTCCATCTCACAGTGGTTGGAGACAGTATCAGTAGCAGTGTTCCTCCATCTTACAGTGGTTGGAGACAGTATCAGGAGCAGTGTTCCTCCATCTCACAGTGGTTGTAGACAGTATCAGGAGCAGTGTTCCTCCATCTCACGGTGGTTGGAGACAGTATCAGTAGCAGTGTTCTTCCATCTCACAGTGGTTGGAGACAGTATCAGTAGCAGTGTTCCTCCATCTCACAGTGGTTGGAGACAGTATCAGGAGCAGTGTTCCTCCATCTCACGGTGGTTGGAGACAGTATCAGTAGCAGTGTTCCTCCATCTCACAGTGGTTGGAGACAGTATCAGGAGCAGTGTTCTTCCATCTCACAGTGGTTGTAGACAGTATCAGAGCAGTGTTCTCCATCTCACGGTGGTTGGAGACAGTATCAGGAGCAGTGTTCCTCCATCTCACAGGTGGTTGTAGACAGTATCAGAGCAGTGTTCTCCATCTCACGAGTGGTTGGAGACAGTATCAGGAGCAGTGTTCCTCCATCTCACAGTGGTTGGAGACAGTATCAGGAGCAGTTTCAACATCTACATGGTTGGAATTTACTCATAGCGTGTTTCCACTCAATTTGCTGGTTGAAAGCATATCAGAATGTAAGTTCTTTCCATTCACAATGTACTGTAGACATTGATATGGAGCATGTTACCTATCTCACAATGTTGAGAAGTAATCATTAGTGTTCATTCTCATCTCAAAAGTGGATTGGAACATGTTATAATGCTAGGAACAGTGTTCTTCATCAGTTAACGGTAGGTTGGAAATATCAGGAGAGTGTCTTCCATCTTTACAGTGGTTGGAGACAGTATCAGCTAGCAATGTTCTCCATCTCACGGTGTTGGAGACTAGTATCAAGAAGTGTTCTGTCATCTACAGGGTTGTAGACAGTATCAGAGCATAGCTTCTCCATCTCACAGTGGTTGAGACAGTATCAAGTGTTCCTCCATCTCAAGTGGTTGAGACAGTATACATGAGAGATGTCCTCCATCTCAGTGAGTTGAAGACAATAAAAGTAGAATGTCCTCCATCTACAGTGAGTTGAGGACAGTATCAGTTAATGATGTTCTCCATTCTTCAGTGTTGCAACATATTAGATATTTCCTCCATCTCACGTGGTTGAGACATATCAGCTAACGAAATGTCGATTTTCCATCTGAAACTGTGGTTTGAGACAAGTACAGGAGCAGTGTCATTCCATACTAAACAGTGGTTTGGAGACAGTAACAGTAGCAGTGTTTTGCCATCTAACAGGTGGTTGGAACAGTACAAAGGACAGTGTCATTCTCCATCACAGTAAAGGTTGAGAACAGTATCAAAAGAAAACTGTTGATAAACAAGTAACAAATGACTGCAATTTTACTAAGGTATCAATAACTCTATTTTACGTTAAAATGCATTTTTAAGAAATGTAATTCAAATATACTGACAAATAAACCAAGTAAAATGCATAAATCTGAGCATACACTTTCTCAATGTCTGTCTAGAAATAACAGTCATATTTTTAAGTTTCATTTCTACTATAAGATGTTATTGATTTATGAACATCGCTGTTATATGACCGTCGGTAAAAATCAGATGATTGCTTCATTCATGAATTACAGTTAACTTTGGTAGAGAATCAGGCAATCCACTAAGGAGGAGGTTCGTAATGGAGTCTTGTCTCAAGGAAAGGAATGTCAGCTTAAAAAATTTATCCGATTCTGGAACTAGAATAAACAACATCATTTCAATTATGAAATTCAAGACGGTGAACTAAGATCGATAGTGTCTTCAGCTAACTTAGATGTGAGCGCAAATAACATACATCAAACCAATGTGAGACTGTAGAGACAAAATTACTGAGTTACAAGGTGAAAATGCTACCATCGAAACGATATGAATTAACTCAAAATGAGCCAATAAAAGATCGAAGATCCATTACAGGCTATCTTTGTGCTGATGATGGCATATGCATTTTAATGAATTTTTTTCATAGCATGCATGTTCAGAGCTTCTATATCAAGTCAAATGCCTGCTGTTAGGCGTCATGTCTCCCAACTCTTTGCTTGAGTATGTAATCGTTCTGACGTGATATTGTCGAACCATGATTCAGGCATCAACATCGTCTCTCCTTGTCTCCAGATCTCTGACTTCCTGATTTTTACTCTGGTTCAGTTGAAATGTTCTAAACCTTCTCGCATTAATGCCAAAGAACCGTTGATGTCGGATTCTTATTCTTTAAAAGGTTTCTTTGTTCAGGCCTGATTTAAACCTCATCATTTGTTTTCTTTGCTGTCCATGGAATTCTCAACATTCTTCTGTAAAACCACATCTCTGTGGCTTCCAATGATCGTATTGATTGTTTGTTCAGTGTCCATGATTCGCTGCCATACATAAGAATTGGTTCAATATAGCATTGGAGTACTCGGTTTCGCAGTGTCATTGGTAGTGAGTTCACGCATAGTGTGTTCTTCATTTTCATAAAAGCTGCTTTCGTTTGAGCTATTCTACTCCTAATCTCTGTTGTACATCTTCCATCTGGTGTTAAGAATGTTCCTAGCTTCTATATGCATAATATATTTTGTCTGTTTTCCTTCATCCTCACTTTCTGCGTAACTTTTATACAGCTAGACACCGAAAACTGTGCACGATTTTGAAACCAAGTAACAAATGAAAACTGTGCACGATTTTGAAACCAAGTAACAAATGAAAACAGTGCACGATTTTGAAAGCAAGTAACAAATGAAAACTGTGCACGATTTTGAAACCAAGTAACAAATGAAAACAGTGCACGATTTTGAAACCAAGTAACAAATGAAAACAGTGCTCGATTTTGAAACCAAGTAACAAATGAAAACAGTGCTCGATTTTGAAACCAAGTAACAAATGAAAACTGTGTTAGATTTTGAAAGCAAGTAACAAATGAAAACTGTGTTAGATTTTGAAAGCAAGTAACAAATGCAAACTGCACAATTTTGAAAGCAAGTAACAAATGCAAACTGCACAATTTTGAAAGCAAGTAACAAATGCAAACTGCACAATTTTGAAACCAAGTAACAAATGCAAAAAATCCTGGCATATCCTTTACAGGACGTCGTCATCAACCACAGTAAACGAGTCGATGATTTTCTAGGCATCACTTACACGTACAGTAGTGTGCCATTGCTTTCTGAGCTGTGAGGTTTATTTTTGACCGTTCGTAAAAAGTCTACAGGGACAGATATGCTTCCAAATTGCACGCCGTGGAGTTTGAACCAGTTACTCTTGTGGTGTGATCCAGCTCAATACCACTAAGCCACAGACGTCTACGTAAAACTAGGTACTTGTAGTTAAAACTAATGAGAAGTCAACCCAAAATTTAAAAACAATTTTAATCCAGATTTCGAGATTAACGTAAAACAACCTATTCTATTTCTAAATTATGAATATTCAACCCGTAATTAAGCATCGTGAGTGTCTGTAGCTCAAGCGGTAGTGAGCTCGATCACAAACCCAAGCGTATCTGGTTCAAACCCACGGTGGGCAAGTTTGGAAGCAAATTCGTTTCCGTGAGTTTTTACAAAGGTGAAAAATAGACCTCACCATTCAGAAAGCAATGGCAAACTACTGAATTTATAAGTGATGCCTAGAAAATCAACGACACGTTTACTGCGGTTGATGGCCACGTCCTGTCAAGGGTATACCGCGATTTTCATTTTTTTTTTTCAATTAAGCAGCTGGGGCAAATGTATAGCAAGAAAGACTACATTTAGTCAAGTCAAAACGCCTGCTTTATATTATGAGCTGTAATAGTCTGCGCCATAGCTTCTTGAAGATATTAACGATTATGTATGTGTTGTCTGTAACAAATATTATTAGCTATAACTCAGTGGCTCTCAACTTGTTAGACAGTACCAGGGAATGCGTGAAACGTGAAAATGTCGTGGATTTTGTACTAACTGGTTTTTTTTTCCAGTTGAAATATTTTTTTTTTAAATGTAAGCTCGCAATGTCTTTTAAAAAATAACAAAGAACATCATAGGTTTTGACTCGTGTTGACATTCTTCTCAAAATTCTTGTCAAGAATTAGTTTTTCAAAATGATTACATTTCTTACTGTCAATGTTATTGTCTTTATGGGGACAGTGCTGTTGTATTGATAAACAATTTTTTTTCCGTTTGCTCTTTGGAATTATGTCGAAACACGTAAAATCAAAGTACTGCCGTTTTAGAAAGTACAAAACAATAAGAATACACAGCGACATTTCGACCAAAAGGCCTTTATCAAGCAAAGGATACAACAGAAGGGAAGACATTTACTTCTTAAACGGCAGACATAACATATACAATTAGATAATAAGTCCATAACAACTGTTGTTATTGCAGCGTGTAGTGTTGCTTTTTAGTACGGTGTAGAACAGGTGGGACGTGACAAGTGGGACGGTGTAGAACAGGTGGGATGTGAGACTGAGGAATGTAATGGTCGCATGGTTAGTGCAGTCGCCGTGAAGCTGTTCAGGTTTTAATTTTTCATTTATGTCCACAACAGAAAAAAAATCTTTGGCTTTATCGTGACTTGAACTTGGCTTTATCGTGACTTGAACTTGGCTTTATCGTGACTTGAGTTGCTTATCGTGACTTGAACTTGGCTTTATCGTGACTTGAACTTGGCTTTATCGTGACTTGAACACAGGTCTCCAGCATGGGAACCCCGATCTCTAATCTATTTGGATCGTAAAATCCATCTTCTTCTTCTTCTTCTTTTGTCGTCACACTGCTACCCGGTTGTTGCCCAGTGTCGTGGTTTTCTGTTTTTGTCTTGCGCTGTTCTGGTGGCTTGTGTGATTGTTGTAAAATCCATAACGGCCCTAAAATGGAAATACATTTTTGTGGAATTACAGTTAAGTTGGGAGGGATGGGACCACATGGGAGTCTTGCCTCATCTTTGGTAGATAAGAGGAAGGGGGGCAGGGTACCAGCTGAAACAAAGTTGAGAACCACTATTAGAACTGGTTCGATAAAATACAATATTAGAAATAGAAGCCCTTGGGCAATTCTATGTTATTTTTCAACATACGATCTGTATCATTGTTAGATGTCAGATATTAACCTACCTTGCACGTGTATGTAGATGGGTCATGTGCGTGCTCATGGATGCAATAATGTGTAGACACAACGACTAACTTGCAGGTTCATCCAGCCGTGCACATGCACATTGCTGTCTCCACCCCAGGTTCTTTGACTGTGTGTGACGTGTTCAGGTCACAAGGAAGTTCTAACCACGATTATTGTTATGTTGTGGTATGTGTGTCCAGCAGTTTGGTAATTTTTAACTATTTATTGTATTTTTGCAATTACTTTTCAAATATAAGTGAGAATAATGATTAATTTACAATAATAATTACTTTCTGTATCAGTACACGAAGATAACATGTTATTGTGTGTGTGTGTGTGTGAGTATAGTCTCGTTGTGACATGAACGCTCAAACATATATTCTTTATAAGGTAGAGCTGCAAATGATGTTTTCATTTTCTTACTAACGTCAATATTTCTTTCTTCTTGTCTCGCTATTTTAGGCATCGAAGATTAAACTTTCGTTGTTAGGTCAATCTTAATTGTGATGTTGTTGTGAGCCCATTTTGTTGTATTTCTTCTTGACCTTCTCATACCAGACCTTCTATTGTTCAAAGCACATAGTTGTCTTTGAATGGACTTCATTAGCACAAGTTGCGGAATCATTTCATTTTATTTCTTTCTGCATACTTATGTTTTCTACATTATCTAACGGCATATATGTGTTTTATATTATTTACTGACATATGTGTTTGTAACATTATTGAACGACATGTGTATTGTTCATGTTATTTAAGACATGTTTTTGTCTTCTACAACATATTCTTCTTCTTCTTTTTCTTATTCAACTTCCTGATTTACTGAGGTTCGTTGCTTCAGTTATAATGCGCATCCATGCATCTTTTTTCGTAGCAGTCACTACTCAGCTATCAACTATTGGTATTTTTTATGTCTGCTTCCATATTATCTCTCCATCGTTTTCTTGGTTCTGTCTCGTGGTCTCCTCAAGGACAGAATGAAGATTGCGTTTAACCTGATAGGTACTGGAAGTTTTTCAATTTTTGAAATCAAATAGTTTTGAAATCAAATAGTTTTGAAATCAAATAGTTTTGAAATCAAATAGTTTTGAAATCAAATAGTTTTGAAATCAAATAGTTTTGAAATCAAATAGTTTTGAAATCAAATAGTTTTGAAATCAAATAGTTTTGAAATCAAATAGTTTTGAAATCAAATAGTTTTGAAATCAAATAGTTTTGAAATCAAATAGTTTTGAAATCAAATAGTTTTGAAATCAAATAGTTTTGAAATCAAATAGTTTTGAGTCTAGAAATGCCCATGTGTTGCGGGTTCTCAAAGGAGCAAAGAATAGTAACACTGCGACCTACAAGGCATGTCTAAGAGACGACTGAAGTAGGGTCTAGGAAGCTGCCCTAGTAAATAAAAAGCGGCGCAGAAATATGATGTGCTGGCCTACTTGTAGGCGCATAACTGGCACAATGTACAATCGCTCCTAGGCTGAGATCACATACAAATCACAAAGAGTGGTTTACGAGTAATCGATATGGAGCATTCGAAGAAGAAGAAGCAGAATCAGTCTAAAATAAAGTCTAAAGGCGAAGAATTGACTTCATTGCGCCGGTTTCACATATGGCTCCGCCTCTGTTAGTAGAAATGTCAAGTCATCTACCGAGAGTATAGCACAAAACACAAACTCCATAGCTCCAGCAGAAACTCTAAGGATCGCTTGTGAAAATTGCATATGTGACTCAGTCCTGATTCTAACCCTAAACCTTCAGAACGATAGGTAAACGTCTGAACCACTTTGCCATAGAGACCTCCTTAGTTTTGAGTATGTCTGGGCACCTCAAGGACAGATAGAAGAATGTTCTTAACATGATAGGTAATAGGAGCTCTGATACTGGAAGCTCTTTGATACCTGATTGGGGAAGGTGGGGGCTGTACCTATGGACCAGTACAAAGTTCTATAATCTATGCCTATGTCCAGAGATGTCGTTTTAAATAACTATTATCAATATATTGTTCATGCTGACCCCACCATGATGTTATAATTGTATACTGACCGTATCATGATTTTATATCTACTTTTTTGCTCCATTTTGTGTTTTTATACAGGATTATTCGTCGTATCCGCTTACGATGCCACGGCAGATCACGTGTCACAGCCATTGCCCTGTCTATCACATTGCTTGTGTTAGTGATTGTGACAATGCGAAGCTCACCCCCTGAACCCGTGTATGATGAATCTCAAAGATCTCTGTGGCTAAAGCGATCACCTGAGGTGGATGACTTGCTGAACCCTATCGATGGCGGTAGGTGTTGCCTTGAATATTCCGTAGTCGTCTTTCTTATGTAATAATTAAACAATTTCTTAAATAATTACTTTCTCTTTGCTATTACATTTGATTGATTGATTGTTTGATTAAATGATTGATTGATTGTTTGATTGATTGGCTGTGATCCTTGAGGAAGTAGGAGTTTTCACTTATTTTTCGCAATTATTTTCATTGTGCAAGATTCCTTGCACCCATTCCTCGTCTTAAACATTGTGTTTTCTGTGAACACATTTCAATAAAGTAATGTTTCTCAGAAAATGAAAACGATGACCTAAACATGCATGGCGACAGCTTCGGGTAAGCGTCCATAATTCCTTTGCCCTATAAATCTTCAGAGTACTCTCAGAAATGGGAACGGACCGTTGTAGTTCGTTGATTCTTGAGACAAATCTTCTCCAGAACAAGGAAGTGTTGCCTCGCTGTTCTTTTGCCAGTAGCTAACTTATCAGTATAAGTTCTCTTTAGTGACCCCACCGTCGTCTGTCCGCGTCAGGGGACTCATCAATCTTAGATGACATTGACAGATACGGGTAGCTCTGCTAGGAATATCAGCATATTCCACAGCAACAGATACAGGCAACTCATAACTACTAAGGCTGCAGGCTTTAGTGAAAAAGATGGGATATAATACCAGTACTCTTTCTACAGTCAAATTCCATCTCTAGTGTTGTGTCTTCCTTTCAGCACTGTCTTATTGTAGCACTATGTTCTATTCTAGCACTCTTACTTCTTGTGTCTAGAACTTTGAAATATCCAGTAGTGTAGCACTCTGCTCTATTCTAGCACTCCTCCTTCTAGTGGGTATCACTTTGAGATATCTAGTATTGCAGGACTGTGCTCTATACTACTAGCAATCAGATTTTTGTTGGTAGCCCTTTGAGATACCTATTATTGTAGCACTCTATTCTAGCACTTCTACTTCTTCTGGCTAGCACTGTGACGTAAACCAATTCGTCATTAAGTGCCGATATACTAGCTCGTGCTATTTTCTAAGCTGACACACAACCAGTATACTTGTTAATTCGGTACAGATTACAATATAGGGTTTACGAAGGTTAAACAAATTACGGAGTTAAAGGATTAATCTAGTTTTGTACAAAAAAACTACACTACCACATTGTGAAGCATTACATATTATATTCACAGGTATCAACTCTTCGCCCCTATTGAACGACAAACCGGAACTTCTCATTGATGGCTCCGCCCCACAACTTGGACCTTTCCTATCACCGTTTGTTATTCCTGCTGAAGCGGATTTCTCTAAAACAACGTGAGTGGTTACAGTTTCTTGCCCTTGTGCTATTGTATTCTCTATAAGAAGTTAATTTTTGTGTGCATGCTTATTGATCTTCAAGTCCAGATATACCCAAATAAGAAGCATTCTTAACTTGGAAGAGAGGGCCTTGAGCTAAATAAACTTTAATATATATAAGAAACAAACTTGAACTAGATGGCAAAAATGTTCTCAAATTAAAACAAAGCACTGTGTGTGTGTATAAACATAAAGGCGCCTCACTTTGTCGTGTCTTGCAAACAGCGTCGACTACACAACATGGAAATTCAGGTCAGATTCAAACAGTGCTGGCACAAGCACAAACAATTAACCGTTTTGATTATACATATATTTATATATATTATATATGTATGAAAATCCCATGGACTGCGAACAAGCAAATCATGAGGTTTTAAAACAAGTTTGCACACAAAGAAACCTTATCAAAAGAATACGAATCAGACAATCAAGATTCTTCGGACATAAAATTCGAAGAGGAGGCTTAGAACATTTAGTGATAACGGGTACAATTCAGGAAAGGAGAGATCGTGGAAGACAGAGGAAGAAGATGTTGGATGATCTGACATCGTGGTTCGACAACGATCGATGACAGAACTGATTAACTGCACCAAGAGAAAAGAGAGTTTGGAAGACATGATCCTACACCGGCGGGCCTGTCAATTAATTGATTGAAATATGAAACGAAACAATCACATACATACACACAACTATAAACATATCACATACATACACACAACTATAAACATATCACATACATACCTACATCATTCCTAGCTAGTTTGAAGTATATATGTAACAAGTCAATAAATTGTTCTAAGAACTCACGGTGAAGCACCAGAGCCAATGAGTATCATAGATTCTCGTAGAATGTTAACTTCTTCTTCACCTTTCAACTCCCAATGGAGCACAGGTCTTCAACAACTTCTTCCAGTTCTTCCTATCTCTTACCTTTATTTCCAATTATGTCCACTTCTTGTCCATCCTTTTAAAATCAGATTCCCATATCTCTTCTCCGGGTATATCTAGGCCATTCCCTACTCCTCTTTCCCTGCGGATTCCAAAACAGTGCCTGTCTTGCAATGCTTCCGGTCGGTCTTCTGAATCTGTGTCCTATCCATCGCCAGCGTTTCTTCCTTAGCTCTTTCGCCACTAGTATCTGCTTAGTTCTTTCTCTGAGTTCCTCGTTCATAATCTTATGGTACCATCGTTTCCCTCTATTCTACGAAAACATCCAATTATGTTAACTGACCATATCATACAGTCTGTAAGAACAACACAATGAAAATTAAAAAAATTAAATTAAAAAGAACAATCAACATGATTTTCCCAGCCGATGTCTGAGTTTTGAATTTGTGTGTGTGTGTGTGTGCTGATGTGATTGCTTATGGCGTTATTGCAGTATAGTCATCTTTGAAAGGTTTTACCCAGCGTCTTGCTGTACACACGTCAACACACTGATCACCACGTGAAATGTGCTCTACATGGACTACTGTGTGAGCTACAAATGACAATAAGGTTCATACATGATACAACATTAAATATATAGATCACAGATTCCCAAACTTTTTCGGCCCACCGCCCACTTTGCACAACATAAACTTTGTAACGCCTCCCCGCCCCCTCCTCCCTCCCCACATTATAACAGTTTGCCAACGCCCCCTCCCATATACATGTGCTCTTTTTCTCTTTGACATAGAAAATTGATATATATTTCTGTCATACATGGTCAATTTTCAAATGTTTATATACATGAAATAGAAAACTGATGAAGAAATGGATCGTGTAAGACGGGCATAAGATGAATTAAAATGAAGAATTCAAATTTTAAATGATTATTCAATCGCAAAATCACAAAAATAATTTATGTTAAAATATTTATTATTAATTTCTTCTTTAACCATAGGAGTCACCGACCCCTAATCTCAAGAACACCCCCAACATTTTTCTGAACCCACTATCGCCCCCCCCTAGAACGCATCAGCGCCCACTGGGGGCGGTGCCGCCTACTTTGGGAAACACTGATATAGACAATATTTCAAGCTCGAACGAAAGGAAGAAAGGAAGATGTCTCAAGGCGGCAGTAGTCATTGACAAGATTATGTACGTGTGTGACTGACATTGACTAAATTGTATAGATCTGTGATTGTAAGCTGACTAGGGAAAGAGGAGGAACCATTTTTCATACCACGGGGTATATTGAGTAATACAGTGTTAGGCCCGTATTAGTCATTGGCCGTCGTCACGCGATGAGTGATGTGTACAAGATCTCACTGGTTGCCTTTAATTTCCAGTGCTGCTTCTGGTAACCAATAGAGGCTGGGTACTAAAGCATGATATATTCAACATTGCATATGGACGGCACTCTAAGTCGACTTGTGACATGTCATCAGACATTTAGCATCTAACTATCTAACTGTTGATTTCTGTTTTTTTTCTTACTCAGGTATTTGGTAAAGAAACCCGTGGGTGTTGTTACGTACAAGAATATATCTGTATGGGACCCCCCAAACGAATTGAAAGCTCTATCCTCTGTGAGTTTTTCAAAGGTATGTTATTTCAATTTTAAATAATGAAAGTAAATGAACGTTCTTTATTCTTCGAGATATATTGGGTAATAAGGAGTTAGGGCTGCAGTTTTCATTGACCATCGGCACACGATGGGTGATGTGGTCAACATCACGCCGGTCACCTTTACTTCTCAGTGCTTTCTCTTTTTTAAGCTATCCTCTGCCATTCTTTCAATATTCCTTATTCCTCATAATCTATTAACCTTCATAGTGAAGGCAGTTAGAGCTTATTAACCTTCATTGTAAGCAATTAAGTTATTACTCATAGTGACAAACTCTATTAACTCATAGTGAAGAATTAGAGCTCTATTACTCTAGTGAAGGCAGTTACTCTATTAACCCTTTATTGCTGGCGTCTGTGATGTGGCGTTGTGGCTGGTTATGACTGGTCTATAACTGACGTTCTGAGTTCGAATCACGCTGCGGACAGTTGCTTGCAAATTGTTTCCGTTGATTTTAACAAAAGGACGATGGCGCCACCCGTTCGAAGCAATGGCAACTACTGAAGCTATATGTGCCTAGAAAATCAACGACTGTTTCTAGTTGATGGCTACGTCCTTTGGGATATGCACGATGAAAGTGAGGCATTAGAGCTCTATTACTTCATAGTTGGCATGACTCTTTAACATTCATGAAGGCAATTAGAGCTCTATTACCCTTCATGTGAGTCAGTTGAGCCTCATTAAACCTTCATAGTGAGGCAGTTAAGTCATTTAAACACATTGTAATAATAATTTTTACCTAAATAAATCTGGAAAACACTCTAAGAACACAACCGGTTGGTTGAAGGGCATCAATAAGTACACACACACACACACACACCACACACACACACACACACGCACACACACACACACACACACACACACACAAACAAAGTTTTACGTGTTTCGCTATTTACCAAGTTTTACTGCAGTCTTCCCCCTATTTCGATATACATACACACACAACTAGGTTCCAAAATATCATGTTCATCGTTCTTTTGAAGATCATCTTCATCGCACAACGTACATGTCCATAATTGCTACAATCTCCTCCCTAGCATGTATTTCAGTGTGTTTAGACTGACAACTCCCGTCCTGTGTTGGTTGATGTATCTACTGGGGTTTCTCTTGTATATCGTTTCACAATGTTTAAATACGTGTATACACACATACAGCCACACCTTCGTTACACAATGCCTTAACAGTGGTAGTTGTTTGTTCTGTCCATCTATAACAGTGTGAGTACAGCAAGTACAACATTACAATGAATCACAACTATTGTTTGTTCTGTGCATCTATCACAGTGTGAGTACAGCAAGTGCAACATTACAATGAATCACAACTATTCTTTGTTCTGTCCGTCTATAACAGTGTGAGTACAGCAAGTGCAACATTACAATGAATCACAACTATTCAGACGCTGTGCTCTTCATGGCGGAAAAGCTTGTCAAGGCAGATAAGTTGCCAGATTTTCAGAGAAAACCTGGCCAATAGTAAGTCGAATCAGATATTCTCGTATTACCTCTGCCAGAAATGTATGTACCGTAATTTATTTTAATAGAAAATTGGAATATGGTTTTAGAGTTGAGCGTTTCTCAGTCTATGATGATTCTAAATAGTATTCATAACAAAATGTATATATTAACCGTCTAGCTCCGTCTGGAGCATGGGCCTCTAGTCTTGACTTTTTTTTATTACTCTTCGTACCTTGTGGAGCATGGGGTTTCAACATTTATCTTCCCCTTGTACCGGTCTCTGGCCGTTTTCGTTACAGCCTCTCATCATAGTCTAGCATCCTTCAGTTCCTTAAGAGGACTCAGTCTCCAAATCTGTTTAGGACGTCTGCTTTACAGTTTTTCTAGTGGGTTACACTAACGTTCTTGTCTATTAATATTCGACGGTGTCTTCCACAGAGTATGCCCGACCCATCGCCATTTTCACCTCCTGAGAAAGTTACTGACATCCATACAAATTACAAACAGGCTAAAAATTAGAATGATCAAATGCTATATATATCCTATATTAATGTATGGCTCGGAAACATGGACAATGAACAAGCAGTTAGAAGACAGAAT
Source organism: Arion vulgaris (assembly GCA_020796225.1). Classification (NCBI taxonomy): domain Eukaryota; kingdom Metazoa; phylum Mollusca; class Gastropoda; order Stylommatophora; family Arionidae; genus Arion; species Arion vulgaris. The sequence goes on along the minus strand of CM036753.1, from coordinate 110,410,795 downwards.
TGATGCATTTGAGATGTGGATATATAGAAGAATAGGCAGAGTTTCATGGACAGAAAAACAGACAAATAAACACGTTTTAGGAAAACTAGGCATGAAGAAACAATTATTAAGAGAAATAAAATTCAGACAAGTAAAGTATTTTGGGCACATAAAAAGGCATGACACCATGATAAAACATTTACTAGAGGGGAAAGTTGAGGGGAGAAGAGCAAGAGGAAGACCGAGAGATAAGTGGGAGGGAAACTTTAGGAAATGGACAGGTTACAGTCTGGCAGTGTGCAACACCAAGGCGAAAGACAGAGGATGCTGGAGATTCATTGCAGCCAACCTTCGATGTGGAGACAGCACCTGATGATGATGATGATGAGCTGAGTCATCATGGGTTCCTGCTCTATTTCCATACACAAGTCTGTGTTTGTCACTCTGTTATACCATCTCAGTCTGCGATTTATAGGTTTCATAAATCTATGCAATTATTGTCTATCTCGTGATTACTGTTCCAGGTCTGTCTATGTTTTCTCAGTGTCTGTGATATCTTACGTGATCTGTTCTTGTCAGTATATTCTATCTAAGATCTTTCATATGTGTGTCTTGCAGATCTACCTACTATCTTTATCTGTCTATGTCTTCCAAACCCTCCGTGATAACATTTAGTGACTCCATATACTTTACTCAAAATTATGTCAGCTATAAAACATTACCTCAGTTATACCTCAAAGATATTGGGGACCTCAGAGCGACGAAAAACACTGTTTTCTGAAGCGCACACAAAAACCCGTTCTTGAAAACGTTTCTTATTCTGGCGCTGTGCGCTCAAACAGGATTCGAGAAAGAAAGAAAAAGAAGAAGATTCAACATTACGTGTCAGCAACATAGCAATATGTCAACAACATAACAATATGTCAACAACATAGCAATATGTCATCAACATAGCAATATGTCAACAACATAACAATATGTCAACAACATACAATATGTCAACAACAGCAATATGTCAACATATCAATCTGTCAACAACACATATGTCAACAACACAGCAATATGTCAACAACATAGCAATATATCAGCAACATAGCAATATGTCAGCAACATAGCAATATGTCAACAACATAGCAATATGTAAACACCATAGCGATATGTCAATAACATAGCAATATGTCAACAACACAGCAAGATGTTAACAACATAGCAATATGTCAACAACATAGAATATGTCAACAACATAGCAATATGTCAAAACAACACAACATATGTCAAACAACTTTAGCAATATGTCATTTAAAATTAGCAAATATATCAGTTGTTACTATAAACACTATGTAAGTTATACAACATTATGTCAGTTATACAACAATATGTCAGTTATACAACATTATGTCAGTTATATAACAATATGTCAGTTATACAACAATATGTTAGTTATATAACAATATGTCAGTTATACAACAATATGTCAGTTATACAACATTATGTCAGTTATACAACAATATGTCAGCTATACAACAATATGTCAGTTATACAACAATATGTCAGTTATACAACATTATGTCAGCTATACAACATTGCATCAGGTATAAACCATTCTGTTAGACACATAAAATTATATACAGTTATCAATATCATTTATTTAAAAAACAATTGACAGTTGGGTCTTCAGGACAATGGAAGCACCATCCAGGTTCAGCTACTTTGTCTTCCTCAACAAAACTGGATATAAAAGTCAGTTTAACTGGACGATGAGCTACAGGATGGATTCAGATATACCAACACCATTTGGAAGATTGGTGGAGAAATATTTGACAACATTTAAAGATTACGGTAGGTCACTCGTGATATTTTGTACGTGCTTCTACTTAATCTCGTCTCTTTGTGCTATATATACGAGTATATCTTGTTCAATTCTCATATTGTGTGATATAAATCTTGTCAAATTTTCATATTGTGTGATATAAATCTTGTACAAATTTTCATTTATTAGTGTATATATATTTTAGTCAAATTCTCACTTGTGTTGATATATATCTTGTCAAATTCTCACATTGTGTGATATATATCTTGTCAAATTCTCATATTGTGTGATATAAATCTTGTCAAATTCTCACATTGTGTGATATAAATCTTGTCAAATTCTCAATTGTGTGATATAATCTTGTCATCAAATTCTCACATTGTGTGATATAAATCTTGTCAAATTCTCACATTGTGTGATATAAATCTTGTCAAATTCTCACATTGTGTGATATAATCTTGTCAAATTCTCACATTGTGTAATATAATCTTGTCAAATTCTCACATTATCTCATATTATCTCTTCTCAAGCTATTTGCTAAGATCAAAGTGTAGTGCTGACTTGATCGCGGTCAAAGGGTGGGAGCCTTTGTAAAATATCAAATGACACAATAAAGCCCACTGAAACAAACTCCGATCAGCTCTCATTCGAAAGAATGACGACTCTCGGAGTTTACACGTTCAATCTAGCTGGGTCCATCAATTGTGGCACTTCCGGTACCCCCCCTTTCCCCGTCCCAACCAAAAAAAACCTCAAATTAAGGAGTACTTATTGTTCAAATGTTGTATTGTGTTCTGTGTGAAAATCTCTCACTAAGTAACGCACATCTTTCATTTCTTCATACAATATATTTTCTTCAATTATCCCATTGCGTAATATCATCACCAAATTCTTCTTTGTGTGGTATGTTTCGTCCAGCTCTCCTCCAGAGTGACCCATTGTGTGCTGTCAAATTTGTTGCTGCATTTTCTACATTGGCACATTCTATGATGTCTTGTTTTTTCAAGACCTTCCTCCTTCCGTGAGATCTGTCTTACCGGTTATTTGACTGAATCGTGTATTTCTAATGCTCCTTCTGCTATATCCAATGTTGATATCACCCTCTATCGATATTTGCATACCTAATGTTCTACCTTATATGATGTGTTTTTTAAATTGTTCTGTAATGCAATGTCACTTTATCTGACTCTCACGTTATTTCCCTTACTTGTCTTTTTTTCTTCTTCTTCTTCTTCTTCTTCAAACGCACCATATCGACTACTTGTTAACCACTCTGTGTGATGTGTATGTGATCTGAGCCTAAGAGCAATTGTACGTTGTGCCAGTTATGTGCCTACAAGTAGGCCAGCACATCCGATTTCTGTGATGATTTTTATTTACTAGGGCAGCTTCCTTAAGTCCTACATCATACGCCATTTACGACATGCCTTGTAGGTTGCAGTGGTACTATTTATTGCTTCCCTTGTGGGCCCTGGCATACCACGAGCGGCTCCTTAATGTTTCTAATTCTTACATTGTTTCAATCGCCGTTTCCTACCTATGTTTTCCTTGTGTGACTGTTTTATTCAATGCTCAACCTTTGTTTCCTGTATTTTTCAAGAATAATTGCTCGTGCCGTGTATTATCTAACGATCACCATGTGTTATTAGTTACTGAATCAACGTCATTGCACTCCATTCAGACTCATAGGTGCTCAATCTACCCCAACAGATCTCGAAGGGTATGCATACTGATGTTTCCTGTGGCTCGCTGGTTAAACACACTTCTCACTCTGCCCCGTCAGGCATCCAGTTCTAGTTGTACAACGAGTAACTTCAAACTGCCCTGTATACATAGTGTTCTATAACAGAACATCAGAAAAGAAGACGAGTGATAGACCACAATAAAGATGGATAGATGACATAGCAGAATCATGTCAAAAAAGAAACAAAAGAAAATATCACATAAGCAACTATAGCAACACAAGACAAAAACAGAAAACCCTGACACTGAGCAACAATTCGGTAACAGTGTGACGACAAAAGTAGAAGAAGATGAATGATAAATATTGAGCATCTTAGATCCACATGTTGATCACATAATCCATCTAGAACTGTTGGTCACAGAAATATATGGGGGCAACATCACATTTACTAATTAATTTACATTGTGGTATATAAACATGCTTTCTACTTTCACCGCTATTGTTTATCCTAAACTTGATGTTATCTCTTGCAGATGCACTATACACAGGAAAGACAAAAAGTGTGGCAATCTTCACAACTTACTGTGAGATTCGTTCTAAGAGTTTGGATTTTGTAAAAAAAATGGCAGAACGGTAGGTAGCACTTTCAATATTATCAGACCTGTTGTAACCACAGAAGCGTTGATGATTTTTAGTAACTCTCTGATAAGTAATTTTACAGTTTTAGTTAACAACAGGAAATTGTTGTCCTTTTTAATGCAACTATATATGTTGCTATATATGTTGTTATATTTTTATGTAATGATTAATAAATAAATACATGTAAAAGGTCACTCACGCAAAAGGTGGATCACAGAAATATTAGATAAAGTGAAAGACATAAAGTACGAAGCACATTTTTCCTGAATGCACATTTCACACCTATAACTACATAATAATTCTACATACCAAAATACATAATGTACGAAGCACATTTTTCCTGAATGCACATTTCACACCTATAACTACATAATAATTCTACATACCAAAATACATAATGTACGAAGCACATTTTTCCTGAATGCACATTTCACACCTATAACTACATAATAATTCTACATACCAGAATACATTGTCATGTTTTGTGTTTAGAATCGATGTGGATATATTTGGACCATGTGGGACAAAACAATGCTCTCCAACTGGTCCCATAGACTGGGACAGTACCAAACATAAAAAGTTGGAAACTAAAGATTGTTTTCCAATGTTATCAAAGATATACAAGTAAGTGTATCTGTCTGTTTAGTTTCTCTGTTTATCTATTAAGTTTGGTTGTCTATTAAATCTATCTCTTTTTATATCAAGCCTATTAGAGTTTCTATCAGTCTGTCTGTCTGATTCTGCTCTAATACTTGCGCATGTCTATTTTAAAGTTTATTTTCTGCATTTTAAAACCTCGAAGCTTGTTTATGAAATATATTCAAAACATTTTCTCTATCTAAAAATATTGTGTATCTACTAACAATTTCAGTTTGTCTAATTTAATTATCTATCTCTAAAATAGTTTTTGACTAAAATCGAAATGTCTATCTCTAAAGCAGGTGGAGACTGCAGTAAAACTTGGAAAAATAGGTAAACACGTAAAAACAAAGTACTACAGTTTTACAAAATACATAAACAGTGACGATAAACAGCAACGTTTCGACCAAAAGGCCTTTATCAAGCAAACAATACAACAAGAATGACGAATTTCGAGGAACACTACAAATGGACGATTACATGTGGAAACATAAACCTATCTGATGAAAATCTGGGAATAAAAACGAACAACGAAATGAGTGCAACACAAAACCGAAAGTGGAAAAGGAGAGGAACAATAAACAATATAGTGGATAAATGACACATATATGGAGCAAACACACATATAGATAACAAGGCACGAGATAAGACAGTACTAAGAAGCATAGGAATGTAATGCGTTGAGTCCAAGAGGTCGCAAAGTGCCATAGAATGAAATAAAACGGTTCTCCAGGGCGAATCGACTGCGATCATCGGAGGAACATGATCGGATGGCTGTGACCTGGACATCGTCAACTCCTGAATGGCCAGTATCATTGAAATGAGTGGCCACAGGAGTCATAGAGCATTGGCGAATATCGCGTAAGTGTTGGGCGAATCGGTCACTGAGCCTCTTACCGGTTTAACCAATATAGGCCTTATGGCATCGTTTGCAGGTGATAGTATAGATGATATTGCGGGACTCACACGTGAAACTGTCTTGAATGGTATAGGTAGCTTTTGGAAAGAGACAGTACGGGTCTGTATTACATATGCACATGTATTACAGCGCCGACGGCCACATTGGATGGTGCCAAAGTGATTCTGGATGTTAGGCTTGAGGCGACTGTGTACCAACAAATCCTTGAGGCTTCTGTCCCGTCTGTACGCCACCAAAGGATAGTGTTGGAAGACTGAACGTGTCTCAGGATCAGACTGAAGAATGGGGAGATGATGGAATAAGACCTTTTCACCAGGGAACTATGAGGGTGGAAAGTTAAGATAAGTTTAACCCTGTCAGACTTGGGGGTTCTAAGTATGTGAGAGAGGGCCTCCTGGCGAGCAATTAGCTGAACCCGATGCATGGCAGATGTAGTACATTCTCCGGTATAGGCGCTGGCGGAAGAAATCAAGACTTATCGCCTCTTCCTCCTTGGTGTCTGCTCACTGTATACCTCTATACCTCATTCTGACGGACTTCAAGCTCTCCAGTTTTTTCTCGACAGGAGAACTAACCCTCTTGTCTCCACCTCGACTCTCCTTCGTCTTGCAGAACTAGTTCTCACTCTCAACTCCTTTCAGTTCAATGACCAGTTCTTTGAACAGATTAGTGGGGTCGCCATGGGTACTAAAATGGGACCCAGCTATGCTTGTCTATTCATGGGTCATCTTGAACACTTAGTATGGAACACCTATGATGGCCTTCTTCCGTCCGTGTATCATAGATACATCGATGATTGTATTGGAGTTACCGATATGTCTGAAGCCGATTTGTCACGCTTCATTACCTTCATCAATGCCTTCAATCCTGCTATTCGGTTCACCTCTCACATCTCTACCTCCTGTGTCAATTTTCTTGACATCACTATCACCATCAGCCTATCCACTATCACTACATCAGTATACTACAAGCCTACTGATACACATAGCTTTCTTCTGTATACCTCTTCCCATCCCCAGGCTTGTCGTGACTCTTTACCTTTCTCTCAACTCTTACGCCTTCGTCGCCTCTGCAGTGAGGACAACGATTTTCTTGATAGAGCTCATGAGATGCTTGATTTCTTCCGCCAGCGCCTATACCCGGAGAATGTACTTACATCTGCCATGCATCGGGTTCAGCTAATTGCTCGCCAGAGGCCTCTCTCACATACTTAGAACCCCCAAGTCTGACAGGGTTAAACTTATCTTAACTTTCCACCCTCATAGTTCCCTGGTGAAAAAGGTCTTATTCCATCATCTCCTATTCTTCAGTCTGATCCTGAGACACGTTCAGTCTTCCAACACTATCCTTTGGTGGCGTACAGACGGACAGAAGCCTCAAGGATTTGTTGGTACACAGTCGCCTCAAGCCTAACATCCAGAATCACTTTGGCACCATCCAATGTGGCCGTCGGCGCTGTAATACATGTGCATATGTAATACAGACCCGTACTGTCTCTTTTCCAAAAGCTACCTATACCATTCAAGACAGTTTCACGTGTGAGTCCCGCAATATCATCTATACTATCACCTGCAAACGATGCCATAAGGCCTATATTGGTTAAACCGGTAAGAGGCTCAGTGACCGATTCGCCCAACACTTACGCGATATTCGCCCATGCTCTGTGACTCCTGTGGCCACTCATTTCAATGATACTGGCCATTCAGGAGTTGACGATGTCCAGGTCACAGCCATCCGATCATGTTCCTCCGATGATCGCAGTCGATTCGCCCTGGAGAACCGTTTTATTTCATTCTATGGCACTTTGCGACCTCTTGGACTCAACGCATTACATTCCTATGCTTCTTAGTACTGTCTTATCTCGTGCCTTGTTATCTATATGTGTGTTTGCTCCATATATGTGTCATTTATCCACTATATTGTTTATTGTTCCTCTCCTTTTCCACTTTCGGTTTTGTGTTGCACTCATTTCGTTGTTCGTTTTATTCCCAGATTTTCATCAGATAGGTTTATGTTTCCACATGTAATCGTCCATTTGTAGTGTTCCTCGAAATTCGTCATTCTTGTTGTATTGTTTGCTGATAAAGGCCTTTTGGTCGAAACGTTGCTGTTTATCGTCACTGTTTATGTATTTTGTAAAACTGTAGTACTTTGTTTTTACGTGTTTACCTATCTCTAAAGCAGGAAGTCTGTCTACAACGTTAAGTGCATCGGTCTGTCTAACTTTTCGCAATTTACTAACTAAATTGGTAACGGTATCCACTTTCAGCACAAACGATAAAACCTCAGACTAGTGTTACGATAAAACCTCAGACTAGTGTTACGATAAAACCTCAGACTAGTGTTACGAAAAAGTGAACTATATTTTCTCGCATTTGGAAAATATATTCTTTTTAGCAGTGGCTAAATTCTTTAGATCTTTTTATCCGTATCCTTAATCCTTAATCCTTAATGCAAGATGTGCTGCAATCTGAAAGTAGTATCCTTAATACAAGATGTGCTGCAATCTGAAAGTGTATTACTCTACGTATCCTTAATACAAGATGTGCTGCAATCTGAAAGTAGTATCCTTAATGCAAGATGTGCTGCAATCTGAAAGTAGTATCCTTAATACAAGATGTGCTGCAATCTGAAAGTAGTATCCTTAATGCAAGATGTGCTGCAATCTGAAAGTAGTATCCTTAATACAAGATGTGCTGCAATCTGAAAGTGTATTACTCTACGTATCCTTAATACAAGATGTGCTGCAATCTGAAAGTGTATTACTCTACGTATCCGATGTGCTGCAATCTGAAAGTGTAATACTCTACGTATCCTTAATACAAGATGTGCTGCAATCTGAAAGTGTATTACTCTACGTATTCTTAATACAAGATGTGCTGCAATCTGAAAGTGTATTACTCTACGTATCCTTAATGCAAGATGTGCTGCAATCTGAAACTGTAATACTTACGTATCTTAATGCAAGATGTGCTGCAATCTGAAAGTAGTATCCTTAATGCAAGATGTGCTGCAATCTGAAAGTGTAATACTCTAGTCAATCAATGTTTTTAGAATGACTTTCACACAATCAATGTTCATTTTAATGTATTACTATTATTATTATTATTATTACTATGTCTAGTGCATGTGAGAAGAATGGACAATTGTCGCATACCAAAACAAATATTGTTCTATGAAATTTCGGAAGGGAAGAGACTTCAATGTAGACCATTGCTCAGATATAGGGATGTGCAAGTCCTCAATGAAGAACTTTTCTATCAGTTCCAACAAATAGGAAAAACTAGCTAATCACCGAGCTATGTGGAAAACAACATTACACAAAGATGCAGAATCTTTTAAAAAGTGACTTACGGATGAGTTGAGAAGCAAGAGAGAAGTGCAAACTCAGAAGTTGTCACAGTAAAACATTTTGACAACTGACTGTCTGTAAAAGAAAAAGGACATATATATATTATGACTATGCAATGTTAATAAGCAGTATATTTATTGTAGTGGTTAGAGAAAGACGTAGAGCTGGGGTATTCCTTTATCATGAACATTGTATATCATGTAGAACTCTTTCACAGCTGTGATGTCACCTCATCATGAACACAGTATATCATGTTCACAGCTGTGATGTCACTTCATCATGAACACAGTATATCATGTTCACAGCTGTAATGTCACTTCATCATAAACACAGTATATCATGTTCACAGCTGTGATGTCACTTCATCATGAACACAGTATATCATGTTCACAGCTGTAATGTCACTTCATCATGAACACAATATATCATGTTCACAGCTGTGATGTCACTTCATCATGAACACAGTATATCATGTTCACAGCTGGGATGTCACTTCATCATGAACACAGTATATCATGTTCACAGCTGTGATGTCACTTCATCATGAACACAATATATCATGTTCACAGCTGTGATATCACTTCATCATGAACACATTATATCATGTTCACAGCTGTGATGTTACTTCATCATGAACACAGTATATCATGTTCACAGCTGTGATGTCACTTCATCATGAACACAGTATATCATGTTCACAGATGTGATGTCACTTCATCATGAACACAGTATATCATGTTCACAGCTGGGATGTCACTTCATCATGAACACAGTATATCATGTTCCACAGCTGTGATGTCACTTCATCATGAACACAGTATATCATGTTCACAGCTGTGATGTCACTTCATCATGAACACAGTATATCATGTTCACAGCTGTGATGTCACTTCATCATGAACACATAATATCATGTTCACAGCTGGGATGTCACTTCATCATGAACACAGTATATCATGTTCACAGCTGTGATGTCACTTCATCATGAACACAGTATATCATGTTCACAGCTGGGATGTCACTTCATCATGAACACAGTATATCATGTTCACAGCTGTGATGTCACTTCATCATGAACACAGTATATCATGTTCACAGCTGTAATGTCACTTCATCATGAACACAGTATATCATGTTCACAGCTGTGATGTCACTTCATCATGAACACAGTATATCATGTTCACATCTGTGATGTCACTTCATCATGAACACAGTATATCATGTTCACAGCTGTGATGTCACTTCATCATGAACACAGTATATCATGTTCACAGCTGGGATGTCACTTCATCATGAACACAGTATATCATGTTCACAGCTGTGATGTCACTTCATCATGAACACAATATGTCATGTTCACAGCTGTGATGTCACTTCATCATGAACACAGTATATCATGTTCACAGCTGTGATGTCACTTCATCATGAACACATATATCATGTTCACAGCTGTGATGTCACTTCATCATGGACACAGTATATCATGTTAACAGCTGTGATGTCACTTCATCATGAACACAGTATATCATGTTCACAGCTGTGATGTCACTTCATCATGAACACATTATATCATGTTCACAGCTGTGATGTCACTTCATCATGAACACAGTATATCATGTTCACAGCTGTGATGTCACTTCATCATGAACACAGTATATCATGTTCACAGCTGTGATGTCACTTCATCATGAACACATTATATCATGTTCACAGCTGTGATGTCACTTCATCATGAACACATTATATCATGTTCACAGCTGTGATGTTACAACATTGATATCATCTTGCCTTACAATTATTCTGTCATCCTTCAGTCAAATGATGCTCTTCTATTCAGGTTCTACATGGTCTTTGAGAACTCTATCTGCCGAGATTATGTCACGAGATTTTTTCAATCATTTGGTGACATCGACTGTCCCAGTTGTCAGAGGAGGTAAGTTACTCATTTTTCTCTTCATTATTTTATCAACTCATTTTTCTTCATTATTTTATCAATTCATTTTCTCTTCATTATTTATTCATCTCATTTATTTGCGAATTATTTTTATGATCCCAGTTATCAGGGTATTTTTTTAAACTACTTGTTTTTTTTATACTCATTGTTCGCTATTTCACTGGAACAAATCATTGCCATTTCCATACATTTACCCCAATATTAATTAATTTTTCTTATCTGTTCGCACATCACTATTTTATCTTTGTATTAATGAAGAATCGTTGTATCTATCTGAAAAATAAGCTATTGAACAACACTTGATACCAGGCTGTAAATACACTCTGGATACAGGCTGTAACAACTCTGATACCAGGCTGTAAACAACACTCTGGTACCAGGCTGTAAACAACACTCTGATACCGGCTGTAAACAACACTCTGGATACCAGGCTGTAAACAACACTCTGGATACCAGGCTGTAAACAACACTCTGGATACCAGGCTGTAAACAACACTCTGGATACCAGGCTGTAAACAACACTCTGGATACCAGGCTGTAAACAACACTCTGGATACCAGGCTGTAAACAACACTCTGGATACCAGGCTGTAAACAACACTCTGGATACCAGGCTGTAAACAAATGACCAGAAGGAAGATAATAAGAGATGAACAATTATCAAATATGAAGATGACACCAGTGTGGTTTCTTTGTGCTAACGCATATTCTTTGTAGAACTTTGTTCTCATCACATCCCATAACTCGATAATTTGGTTTCTTTGTGTTAGCACATGTAGGTTGCAGAACTTTGCTCTCCTTACAGCCATCATCTCAGTCTCTAGTCAGTTTCCTCATCTCACCGATCGTTACCTTTAGTATTTCCTTAATGTTTTACAGCTCCAGTCGTCCTGGTCGACCCTTGAAATGTCTTCCATGGAGCTTGTGCTACATTATTGCTATCTAGAAACCAATGTGAGATTTAAAGTTAACCAAATACTTCAGTTTCTGAGATATAATATTGTGTAGGAGTCAATGGTCTTTGATGTCAAGGTGTTGCAGAATGTCTATATTATTTTCTCATTCCTCCAGGACGTTCTAGCAATTGTTCAGCTTGACTTTCTATTGAAAGAATCGATTTTGAAAATACAGGTCCATGGTTCACATCCATATGTTGCAACAGAAAATATATATGTTCTTGAGCGACTTGACGAAAGATCAAAATGTTGGAGATACATCAGAACCAACTTTTGATGTTGTTAAAATCTTGCAGCTACATCCTTGTTAACTTTTGATGTTGTTATTACACGGATCTAAACAACTGATATCATCATAAACAGGTACTGTATCTGTTTACAATATTAGTTTTAAAAATCCCCATAACGCTTTATTTCTAAAAATGCAAATACAATTTCCATGTTGTACATCATTAGGTGCGGATTACAAGAACTATTTCCCTTCTGGATCTCTTATTGACGCCTCTGACTACGCAAGCCCTGCTGCCCTAGCGGATTTCCTGGCTGATGTTGGCAAAGACAAAGATAGATATCTGCAGCTGCTAAAAACAAAGCAGAAGTAAGTATTGATGAAGTTGATGGAGGATTTTCTCTCGTCTACCATTTAAACATTACAGTTTCAGTTTTATTTTCAGTGTGGGATATCTTCAACGCACTTCAGACATGTACATAGTTGCTACGATCTCCTTAGTAATATCTTCTACAGCGTCCATAAACTAACCGTAATTCTACCAGTTCAATGTTCATAGATGAACCCACTCATACGCCTGCTGGGCTGCTCATTTCTGACGCCTCCAAGCGTCAATCTAAGAAATCCATTATAAAATGAAACTGATAGGAAAATTAATATCAGAATATTTCGAACATGAATATTAACAGTGGGAAAGAAGTATGGGTATGAAACATGGACATTCAACAAAGGCAGTGGAAAAGCGTATATGTACGTTTGAATATAAGTGTTACAGAAGAGTTCTTCATATAACACAACAGGAAGAGAACAAATAGATCTATGCAGAAAGTACTTAACATTAAAGAGAACTGGCTGATGGTACAAATAAGAATGTGAAATTGAAGTATTTTTAACATATTTAAAGATTTGAAAAGTTGGAGAAGACCATTATGGAAGGAGACATTTTGGCAAAGAATAGAAGAAGAAGACCACGGAGAAGATGGATTCAGGATGGGACTGATGACTTGAGCATGCCGACTGCAGAGGTGAGACATCTTGCCTATGTGATTAATTCAAAAGGACTATTAGAGTGACAAATATCTGTTCATGGCAATCTATTCGATGTTGACGATGGATCTACTCGAAGTAATATTAGATCAGATCAATAACTAATAATCAATCACAAATAAACATGTCTGACTAATCCTTAGAACATCTATAAACTAATCCATAAACCAAATTGTTGTTTATATTTTACTGATTGGTTGATTTTGCTCACTTTTCTTACCGATAGCTACGTCGGTATCGCAGAGTTTCCCGACTGGCAATGTAAACTTTGTGAGAAGTTACACACATCCAACGCTACCAAGACATACGCTGACATTCATCAGTGGTGGACCCAGATACCATGTCGCGATCCAGGCACAGATGTACCAGCACTCTAGTCGAAATACAGTGTGGATGTGAGGAAATGATATGTATATCTGTGACAGTGTGGTTGAAAGACATGAGAGAGAGAGAGAGAGAGAGAGAGAGAGAGAGAGAGTTGGTGAAAGAAGGGATGAAGGTAAACTGTCCAGAAATAGTGGGCATAATTCAGTTTGGGGTCAGTGATGGTAATTAGGTTAGGGAGAAGTCGTGACTGTTATGTTAGATAGGAGTTGGGGCAGTTATATTTGGGAGGAGGGGTGGCAATTTTGTTAGATATGAACTGGTGGCAGTATTGCTAGATAGGAGTGTTGGCAGTTATGCTAAAGATGATTGGTGGCAGCTACTCGCCTTGTCATGTGCTGACATTTCAAGGAAATTCATGATTTATGTTCTCAGTGATAATCAGTAATCAATTGATTGATTGATTTGCCAAACAGTTTCAGACTTTCTTAGCCATCAACGAATAATTTACGTTTGAAAAATTACTTTCCGTAAAATCGACTGTCTTACAGGAGGACAATTACGTACTAAGAATAGCTACAACATATCTAAAAATAGCTGACCCTTTCTAAAAATAGCAACACCCTTGTTTGGGGTGAATTAAAACGATAGTATCGGCAAGTTTGTTAGGCAGAAGGGGTGGCAATTAAGTTAGAACGGAATAGTAGACATTACAATATGCCGTTTTTACTCCAGACTTTCTGAAAGCAATGGACAAGAAGGTGGGAACTATGAAGGATAAATAGAAACATATCTTTATACTTATTTATACTTGTATGTTTGCTGATGTGTATGGTTACGTGTGATTTGTGTGATTGAGAGAACGAAGCAGAGAAAAAAAGAGAGGAAGTTGAATAGGAAAAGAGAACTCGTGAAAGTATATAACAGACGATTCAGTTATCTGTTATAATTATAACATAGTAAATTACTTGAATGTGTCATAAAGTAATGATTGCGTCATACGTTACTGAATGCGTCATAAATTACTCAATAAATTTATTTTACATCGCCTCAAAGCTTCTGAGTTATTTGATTACCGTTCTGTGCGATTTTTGCCATCTTCAACTGTATATGTGTCTATATATGTGTTAGCATGTGTGTGTATGTAGGTATGTATGTTTGAGAGTGTGAATATTTATGTATATATGTGTATGTGCGAGTATCTGAATAAATATGTAGTATATGTGCGTATGTGTAGTTGTATGCCAACATATATGTATGTATTCAAATATGTGTATTCATGTTTGTATGTGTATATACTACCTTTTTTGTCTGTACAGACGATCAATGGCGAAGTGGTCAAGTCGTTTGCCTGACGTACTGAATGTTGCGGGTTTTAATCCGGACTGAGACACATGTGCAATTATTTAATGAGATCGCTAGGATTGTTGCCGGAGCTACTGAGTTTGTGCAATGCTCTCAGCAGATGGCATCCCATCTCCGACAGGGGCACCTGATGGAGTCATTTGGATACCTGATGTAATGAAATCAATTCTTTGCCTTTGGACCTTCTTTTTTTGAACAGACGGGCATTCGGCAAATCTATTACTGTGACAAGTTCTGAACTTGCGTTACCTTCAAGCTCATTTGTCAAATCTATTACTGTGACAAGTTCTGAACTTGCGTTACCTTCAAGCTCATTCCTAAATCTCTTTTCAAATGATTCTGAACCTTTGTGTAATCTTGTTTTCCACATAACTCGTTCATTAGCTAGTTTTTCTCATTTGTTGGTACTGATAGAAATGTTCTTCTTCATTGAGTCCTTAATAATAATTCATCTCGTACCGTTATACGTTACATAGGGCCTGCAAGTAATTTCTCAATACCACTCTATCCTGGGCAACTCGCTCAATCTCCTCCATGGAACTGAGACCGATATTTCTTGCCTCTCTCAGCAAAGTTCGTTTCATGGTCTCCTTAGGTCGACCTCTCTTTCTTGAACCCTTTGCATCCCACTTCAATGCCTGCTTTGATATTCGTTGATCATTTCTCCTCAAGGTGTGCCCAACATATCTCCATCTTCTCTTTCTTATAACAGTTGTCACTAGTAGTTGACCAGACATGTCTCTGATTTCATCACTCATTGAGTCCTTGCAGACATCATTATATTTGAGTAGTGGTCTACTCTAGAGAATTTCCTATCCGAAAGTTTAAAGGACTAGACCTGTTGGAGGTATTCGGTTATTTCGACTAGACCTGTTGGAGGTATTCGGTTATTTTCCTTTCTTTTCATGTCCAAGACATTCTAGTATTCTACTCTTAAGTTTATGTTGGAACAGCTAAATCAGTCTGTCAAAAAAACACATTGAAGATTGGAACCTTTTTCTGAATACAAAGAAAACTAAAAATGATGTCCACCGACAAAGTAAAATCTCAACCCAAAATGACCATCAATAATGAAGACATTGAGAACGTTACAGATTTTGAAAATCTTGGATCTGAAATTACCAACAATGGAGATTGTACGAAAGAAGTTAGAAGAAAACTAGCCATGGCTTTCCAATGTTGTCAGTATGAGGAAATGATGGCACGACACAAGCAAAGAAACAAAAGTAAGACTTCTGAGAACATGCATATTCCCTGTGCCAACATGAATGTGAATCGTGGACCTTAACACAAACATTACAGAACACAATTAAAGCTTTTGAAACAAGGTGTTACATAAATGTTCTTACAACATCGTGGACAGAGAAGAGAAAAAAACAAAGACATCCTACAAGACCTGCATATCAAGGAGCATTGGCTCATAAATAACTTCATGTCTCGGAAAGTGAAATATTTTGGACACGTTAAACGTTTGAAAAAAAAACGATTTCTCAACATCTTGTTTAATTCACATTTAACTAGCGTGCTGGGCCACTGGAAGCTGATAGATTTGTTGAGACAGAGATCGGAGCACCTAGAGACATGTCCGGAATGCTATGATGATAGTCCTGATATAAATGATAACTGATAACGCTTTCTACAAATGGGTAAATTTAAACTGAACATAACCTATCTTACAATACATTTCTAAACAAAATTGATTTTTTATTTCTTAGTCGTAACAAACTGTAGCGGCTCGACATGAAATCTATATTCTGTTTTAGATGTATGGCTTAGAAAATATTTATTAGAAATTGTGTATCACGTGAATAAGTATGTGTATCGATTGTTCAAACATTAGAAGGTTAATTTATAAGTTGAGAGCGTCAGAACCCAACAGATGTTGAGATATTTACACCTGAGAATGTATCACACAGATGTCAGTCAAGTTTGACGTGACGGCTGGACGTAACTAGACATCTATCATCTTAATAAAGTTTGAGCTAACAATTGTAAGAATGGTACAGATAGATAAGACTTAATGTAACAGTTGGTACAGATAGATAAGACTTAATGTAACAACTGGTACAGATAGATAAGACTTAATGTAAACTGGTACAGATAGATAGACTTAGTAACATCTGAAGATAGATAAGACTTAATGTAACAACTGGTACAGATAGATAAGACTTAATGTAACAGCTGGTACAGATAGATAAGACTTAATGTAACAAAAACCAGTGTAGAGTTTTTCTTTTCTCAAACAAAAAAACCCACAAAAAACAAGAATCCACACTGACTATTGTTACATGAAGTCTTATATCTCTGTACTAGTGTAGAAGTGTAGAGTAGCAATATACAAATTAATGTGGAGCAGCACACACATACACACACACACAAACGTACTAGTGTAGAAGTGTAGAGTAGCACTATACACACACACACACACACACACACACAAACGTACTGTGTAGTAACTCTATAAGTATTACAAACTTCATGTTTGGTTACATTATAAAACGTCATGTTTGGTTACATTATAAAACTTCATGTAGAGTTGTATACTAACATTTAATGAGGACAAGTTGGGGATATATGTGACGTGAACGTAAGGTGGTGACCTCTTGTTACAAAGGTACTCGGTTCTCTGTCCCTCATAGAGAGGTCGGAATATTTTTCCAGTGATCCTTGTCCCCAACGTGGTGAGATCTGGTTCCTAGTCATATTGGTGACATTATATCAGATGATCCTTGTTGAAGTTAAGCACTTATAAGAAATATTGACATGAGACAGCTGCAAAGACGATGCCTGAACAATTTTCATTATAAAGATTAAATAAATATTTCTGCAAAAAAACTTGCCATCCCGTGCTGACGAGTTCGCCCACTGTAGCTGAAATCTACCTGTGTAAGAATTCAATCACGACTCACATGATTATTCACCGAAGTGCAATAATAATGGTTCAATCAATCAATGTAGACAATTAATTATAATGTTATAATATACGCTTCTATGACAAGGAAAATGAAGAAATAATGAGATATGTTCCAAATATAAAAATGGACAGAGAATAGTAACCTATCACCTGAAGGTCAGAACTGACCCACGTAGTAATTGTGCATGATACCAGAGGTTGACTAAAAAATAATATACGCTCCGGCTCCAGAGTTAAAACGAAATAATGAAGAATAATTAACAACAGAAACGAGCGCCATTGAGATAAATGTAAATAACATTAAGAAAGAAAACAAAAGCACACCAAAATAAAATCAACAATTATCATCATCATCAGGTGCCGTCCCCACATCGAAGGTTGGCTGCAATGAATCTCCAGCATCCTCTGTCTTTCGCTTTGGTGTTGCACTCTGCCAGACTGTAACCTGTCTATTTCTTAAAGTTAGAGTTAACAATTATAGTTACTTATAATTTTTTTTTTTAAATGATCGTGCAAATTGAACACACTAACTCAGACATGAAATAGCAGTGTCGGTGTGTGACTTTGCTAATCTGAACCAACGATTTTGTTTTACGATGATCAAGATAGTGAGATATAAAAATGTATTACAGCTCCAATTGTGCTATATATCAAGATGGGTAAAAAAAATATCATATATATATATATATATATATATAGGTGTATCGTAGGTACATTTGAATAAAGAAGTCTTTGAAAGTTGTTAACTATTTGTTACAAGTTATTTATAAAGTTACAATGTCACACAAAAGACGGCTATCGGATACAGAATGTCGTACTTTTAAGAAATGATGAGCAGCAGATATTTTCTTTACTTTGTTTTGTGGATCTAAAGCCGAAGGATTGACTTCATTTGATCGGTGTTTTTGTTTACTCCATATGTTTCAGTCTCCCTCCGCAGAAATGACACGCCAGCTGAGAAGTAAGTTTGGAAAAGATTAAACTCTTTGGCTATGACAACAATCCTAGGAGACTCTGAACAAAACGCACCCATGAACAAAACGCACCCATGAACAAAACGCACCCATGAACAAAACGCACCCATGAACAAAACGCACCCATGAACAAACCCACGGTCTGGATTCAAACCCACGGCCTTCAGAATACGCAAGCTGATGGAAGTTGAGAAGCGATGTGATGTAACTTAACAAGGAATGTTAAGAAGAATAGAAGTTCATAGTGGATGTGATGAAAACGGAACTCTACAATGGTCGGCTTTATATAACAAATTATGTAGTATGTTACAATGTTGTCTAACTCAGATTTGAGACAAGTTTGTGTTTGAGACATAGTATGTGGACATTTATTAACCTGATCGATATATCACTGTGATGTACATGACAGCTCATCAATAACCAGGCTGACATTTGGTATTTGGCTACAGAACTATTGTTCAATGTTCTATCATAACGGGGGTTCATTGGTACTTGTTCTTAATGAAGGTATGTCTGCAATTGTTCATGTTATATATATACATATATGTATATTTGGAAGGCAACACAATATCTGTTATTTGAACTATAAAAGTATGGTTTCTTTCTTTATCTCTTGGCACATAAATGTGAAGTAGGTTGCTTTATCTCTTGATACATAAATGTGAAGTAGGTTGCTTTATCTCTTGATACATAAATGTGAAGTAGGTTGCTTTATCTCTTGATACATAAATGTGTGGTATGTTTCTTTATCTCTTAACACATAAATGGGAAGTAGGTTGCTTTATCTCTTGATACATAAATGTGAGGTAGGTTGCTTTATCTCTTGATACATAAATGTGAAGTAGGTTGCTTTATCTCTTGATACATAAATGTGTGGTATGTTTCTTTATCTCTTAACACATAAATGGGAAGTAGGTTGCTTTATCTCTTGATACATAAATGGGAAGTAGGTTGCTTTATCTCTTGATACATAAATGTGAGGTAGGTTGCTTTATCTCTTGATACATAAATGTGTGGTAGGTTGCTTTATCTCTTGATACATAAAGTTGTGGTAGATTGCTTTATCTCTTGATACATAAAGTTGTGGTAGATTGCTTTATCTCTTGATACATAAATGTGTGGTAGGTTGCTTTATCTCTTGATACATAAATGTGAGGTAGATTGCTTTATCTCTTGATACATAAATGTGTGGTAGGTTGCTTTATCTCTTGATACATAAATGTGTGGTATGTTTCTTTATCTCTTAACACATAAATGGGAAGTAGGTTGCTTTATCTCTTGATACATAAATGTGAGGTAGGTTGCTTTATCTCTTGATACATAAATGTAAGTAAGGTTGCTTTATCTCTTGATACATAAATGTGTGGTATGTTTCTTTATCTCTTAACACATAAATGGAAGTAGTTACTTTATCTCTTGATACATAAATGGGAAGTAGGTTGCTTTATCTCTTATACATAAATGTGAGAGTAGGGTTGCTTTACTCTGTTGAACATAAATGTGGATGGTAGGTTACTTGTCTCTTTTGAAAACAAATTATGTAGTATGTTACATTTATCTACTTGATTGAGACAAGTTGTGTGAGTAGATGTGACTTTATTACTGATCATAAATGTGTGTTGAGTCATAATGGTGCATTTATATTTGGCTACAAACATTGTTCATGTTCATCATACGGGTTCTTGGTACTTTGTACATTAAAATATGTGCAAGTTGTTTATTTATATATATATAATGTAATTGGAAGGTACATATCTTTATTTGATACTATAAATGTTGGTTTTTCTTTATCTCTTGTACATAAATGTGGTAGGTTGCTTTATCTCTTAATACATAAAGTTGTGGTAGTTCTTTATCTCTTGATACATAAATGTGTGGTATGTTGCTTTATCTCTTGATACATAAATGTGTAGTAGATTACTTTATCTCTTGATACATAAATGTGAGGTAGGTTGCTTTATCTCTTGATACATAAATGTTGTAGTTTCTTTATCTCTTGATACATAAATGTGTGGTATGTTGCTTTATCTCTTGATACATAAATGTTGGTATGTTCTTTATCTCTTGATACATAAATGTGTGGTAGATTGCTTTATCTCTTGATACATAAATTGTGGTAGTTGCTTTATCTCTTGAGTTATAAATGTGTGGTAGATTGCTTTATCTCTTGATTCATAAATTGTGGTAGGTTGCTTTATCTCTTGATACATAAATGTGTGGTAGTTGCTTTATCTATTGATACATAAATGTGTGTAGATTACTTTATCTCTTGATACATAAATTGTGGTAGTTGCTTTATCTCTTGATACATAAATGTGTGGTATTTGCTTTATCTCTTGATACATAAAGTGTGGTATGTTCTTTATCTCTTGATACATAAATGTGTGGTAGTTGCTTTATCTCTTGATACATAAATGTGTGGTAGATTCTTTATCTTTGATACATAAATGTGTGGTATGTTTCTTTATCTATTGATACATAAATGTGTGGTAGATTGCTTTATCTCTTGATACATAAAGTGTGGTAGTTGCTTTATCTCTTGATACATAAATGTGTGGTATGTTTCTTTATCTCTTGATACATAAATGTGTGGTAGATTACTTTATCTTTCTTGATACATAAATGTGTGGTATATTCTTTATCTCTTGATACATAAATGTGTGGTAGATTACTTTATCTCATTGATACATAAATTGTGGTAGATTCTTTATCTCTTGATACATAAATTGTGGTATGGTTACTTTATCTCTTGATACATAAATTGTGTAGGTTGCTTTATCTCTTGATACATAAATGTGTGGTAGGTTCTTTATCTCTTGATACATAAATGTGTGGTAGTTGCTTTATCTCTTGATACATAAAGTGTGGTAGATTGCTTTATCTCTTGATACATAAATTGTGGTAATTGCTTTATCTCTTGATACATAAATGTGTGGTAGATTACTTTATCTATTGATACATAAATGTGTGGTAGATTACTTTATCTCTTGATACATAAATGTGTGGTAGGTTGCTTTATCTCTTGATACATAAATGTGTGGTAGATTGTTTTATCTCTTGATACATAAATGTGTGGTAGGTTGCTTTATCTCTTGATACATAAATTTTGTGGTAGATTGCTTTATCTCTTGATTAAATTGTGGTAGATTGCTTTATCTCTTGATACATAAATGTGTGGTAGATTGCTTTATCTTTGATACATAAATGTGGTAGGTTCTTTATCTCTTGATACATAAAGTTGTGGTAGATTACTTTATCTCTTGATACATAAATGTGTGGTATGTTGCTTTATCTCTTGATACATAAATGTGTGGTATGTTGCTTTATCTCTTGATACATAAATGTGTGGTAGATTGCTTTATCTCTTGATACATAAATGTGTGGTAGTTCTTTATCTATTGATACATAAATGTGTGGTATTTTGCTTTATCTCTTGATACATAAATGTGTAGTAGATTACTTTATCTCTTGATACATAAATGTGTGGTATGTTGCTTTATCTCTTGATACAT
This sequence comes from Arion vulgaris, assembly GCA_020796225.1. NCBI lineage: Eukaryota > Metazoa > Mollusca > Gastropoda > Stylommatophora > Arionidae > Arion > Arion vulgaris. Next base: position 110,388,499 of record CM036753.1, on the reverse strand, counting down.
AAATGTGTGGTAGTTCTTTATCTTTGATACATAAATGTGTGGTAGATTGCTTTATCTCTTGATACATAAATGTGTGGTATATTGCTTTATCTCTTGATACATAAATGTGTAGTAGATTACTTTATCTCTTGATACATAAATGTGTGGTAGATTGCTTTATCTCTTGATACATAAATGTGTGGTATGTTGCTTTATCTCTTGATACATAAATGTGTAGTAGATTGCTTTATCTCTTGATACATAAATGTGTAGTAGATTACTTTATCTCTTGATACATAAATGTGTGGTAGGTTACTTTATCTCTTGATACATAAATGTGTAGTAGATTACTTTATCTCTTGATACATAAATGTGTGGTATGTTGCTTTATCTCTTGATACATAAATGTGTGGTAGATTGCTTTATCTCTTGATACATAAAGTTGTGGTAGTTTGCTTTATCTATTGATACATAAATGTGTGGTATGTTTCTTTATCTCTTGATACATAAATGTGTGTAGTTACTTTATCTATTGATACATAAATGTGTGGTAGGTTACTTTATCTCTTGATACATAAATGTGTGGTAGATTACTTTATCTATTGATACATAAATGTGTGGTAGGTTTCTTTATCTCTTGATACATAAATGTGTGGTAGATTACTTTATCTCTTGATACATAAATGTGTGGTAGTTTGCTTTATCTCTTGATACATAAATGTGTGGTAGATTGCTTTATCTCTTGATACATAAATGTGTGGTAGATTGCTTTATCTCTTGATACATAAATGTGTAGTAGATTACTTTATCTCTTGATACATAAATGGGGTAGGATTGCTTTATCTATTGATACATAAATGTGGGTAGTTGCTTTATCTCTTGATACATAAATGTGTGGTAGTTCTTATCTTTGATACATAAATGTGTGTAGTGCTTTATCGTAGTCTTTATCTATTGATACATAAATTGTGGTAGTTGCTTTATCTCTTGATACATAAAGTGTGGTAGGTTACTTTATCTCTTGAGTTATAAAGTTGTGGTAGATTGCTTTATCTCTTGAGTTATAAAGTTGTGGTAGATTGCTTTATCTCTTGAGTTATAAAGTTGTGGTAGATTGCTTTATCTCTTGAGTTATAAAGTTGTGGTAGATGCTTTATCTCTTGATTTATAAAGTGTGATAGATTGCTTTATCTCTTGAGTTATAAAGTTGTGGTAGATTGCTTTATCTCTTGAGTTATAAATGTGTGGTAGATTGCTTTATCTCTTGAGTTATAAAGTTGTGGTAGATTGCTTTATCTCTTGAGTTATAAAGTTGTGATAGATTGCTTTATCTCTTGAGTTATAAAGTTGTGGTAGATTGCTTTATCTCTTGAGTTATAAAGTTGTGATAGATTGCTTTATCTCTTGAGTTATAAAGTTGTGGTAGATTGCTTTATCTCTTGAGTTATAAATGTGTGGTAGATTGCTTTATCTCTTGAGTTATAAAGTTGTGATAGATTGCTTTATCTCTTGAGTTATAAATGTGTGGTAGATTGCTTTATCTCTTGAGTTATAAAGTTGTGGTAGATTGCTTTATCTCTTGAGTTATAACGTTGTGGTAGATTGAAATGTATCTGTCTGGTAGGATATAAAGGATTGATTGATAGGTCAATCATCATTGCACTTTGGTGAATAGCAATGTGTGCTCCGATTTCTGTCTTACACAGGAAGAATCTCAGCGGCAATGCCCGAATTCTGTAGCACCGGCGAGGATCCACGATGTCATTTAGAAGATGGTGAAAGTATTTGATAGAAATCGATTTAAACAAATATTTAAAAATAATTTTGCCCGGCCACAGCTTTTCATATTGCTCTTCTCGATTTGGAACTGTCAAGGTTTCATTTACGTGTTCAACCTGAACACGGGGCCTTAGTTGTATCGCCCGTCTTTGATAGGTCTAGAAACTCGATCTGGCCTACACTGAGATCAGGGAGCTCTGGAAAATTATCCCGATGGCTCAATGAGGGAGCAAACCGAGTACCTTTGGCACGAGAGGCGAGCATCTACCCTCTACGCCAGAGACCCCCAGGATATAAAGGGGATAAACGTTACCTATATCTTTTACTTTGATCTATAACAGTGGAGAAACTGAAACTAAATTATCTCTTCCCATGCTTTGTAATCTCTATGGGTATATGTTGCATGTATTACATTCTTATGCTTCTTAGTACTTTCTCTTCCCATGCTTTATAATCTATATGGGTATATGTTGCTTGTATTCAAGTTATATATTTACTAGATGTTTCATTGTTTCTTTTCTATTTCTAGTTTTTATGTGTGTTTTTGTGTTACATTTATTTCGTTATTCGTTTTTATTCCAGATTTTCCTTAGCTACGTTGGTATTTGGTCGTCCATTTGTGTTTCATTTTAATTTGTCACTCCTGTTTGTTCGTTTGCTTGATAAAGGCCTTGTTGGTCGAAACGTTGCTGTTTATCGTCACTGTTTATGTATTTTGTAAAACTATAGTACTTTGTTTGTACGTGTTTCACTAGAAACTGAAACTATATTTATAGCAAACTAAAAAAAAGTGATGACGTTTGAAAAGTATTTTTATTTTGGGTTATTTCGGTATGATATAATTCAATTTATACTAAAATTCATACTAAAATTCATACTAAAATTCATACTAAAATTCATACTAAAATTCATACTAAAATTCATATTAAAATTCATATTAAAATTAAAAATATTGAGAGCATGCATTTTCCCAGTGGCTACTTATGGTTGTGAATCATGGACTATTACACAAAAATTAAGAACGAAAATCCAGTCCTTCCAAACTAAATGCTACAGAAAGATCCTACGAATACCATGGACAGAAACAAGAAAGAACACTGATGTCCTGAAAGAACTAAATGTTAAAGAGAATTGACTGATAAACAACATACTATACAGAAAAATTACATACTTTTGTCACATCAAGCGTCACGATGGCCTGGAAAGAACAATACTAGAGGGCAGGGTTCCAGGACGCAGAGGCAGACCAAGAAGAAGATGACTACAAGATATTAAAGAAACCATGAACATGAACATCGACGAAGTGGGTGAACTGGCAAGAGACAGAGTGAATTTCAGATGTGCTGCAAAGAGACAACGTCCTATAAAGGATACGCACATTGATGATGATAATTCAATTTATTTATGATCTGTACAAGTGTTTAACGTTTACATTTATATTGATATGTATATAAATATTAAACACAAAAATTGCTTTTTCTCTGTTCAATGAACGTGTTGTTGTGTAACTGGATGTTTTGATATCACTGGCCTCTTTATCTCAGGAGACAATCGGTTTTGGTATTATCATCACTGGCCTCTTTATCTCAGGAGACAATCGGTTTTGGTATTATCATCATTGGCCTCTTTATCTCAGGAGACAATCGGTTTTGGTATTATCATCATTGGCCTCTTTATCTCAGGAGACAATCGGTTTTGGTATTATCATCATTGGCCTCTTTATCTCAGGAGACAATCGGTTTTGGTATTATCATCATTGGCCTCTTTATCTCAGGAGACAATCGGTTTTGCGTCACGCAGTTTGTTCGGCACTGAATTATGAATTACGTCTGTAATTATCAGTAGCTCATGTATATATTACAAGAAAAGTTGCAATTCATAATGAAAATCTTCAGTGAATTCTTTAGTGGACTAGGACGCGTTCAAACAACTGGTCATTTCTCAATGTAAAACCAAAAGATGATCCTCAGAGAAAACAGAGACTATGAAAAAAACACTGTTTATGAAGCGCAAAAGTCTGTTCTAGAAATCTGTTACCGGTTATATTCGTAGATATAAGTAGAAATAGGAATGTTGAGATGAAACTATGTGGAGATAATGTTACAGACAGGGATCAAGAAAATTACGGTTACCGGTTATATTCGTAGATATAAGTAGAAATAGGAATGTTGAGATGAAACTATGTGGAAATAATGTTACAGACAGGGATCAAGACGAATTACGGTTACCGGTTATATTCGTAAATATAAGTAGAAATAGGAATGGTGAGACGAAACTATGTGGAAATTCTTAATCAGTGTGATGACAAACGGTATATCAGAGATATAAAGAAAGAAAGAAAAATCTTAAAATCTTCAAGAAAGAAGAATTAGGTTACGGTTATATTCGTAGATATAAGTAGAAATAGGAATGGTGAGACGAAACTATGTGGAGATAATGTTACAGACAGGGATCAAGAAGAATTAAGGTTAACGGTTATATTCGTAAATATAAGTAGAAATAGGAATGGTGAGACGAAATTATGTGACGATAATGTTACAGACAGGGATCATGCTTCTTCTTTCGCGTTTTCACTAAATTCGGACTTCGGATTCTCTAATAAAGGCAAACGTCTGCCTCAGATTATCAGCCACGCCATACAGTTTGTCTTGGACGCTAGTATAAGTGGGCCACCTCTTTCTTCTCAAGTCTGCATACTGGGGCAGTTCTGTAGGATATAATTCCTATGATTTCTGCTTCCCCGTTTGTGCCGACCTCTTCTCGCAGTAAGTTTTGGCCACCCTCGTGATGGTAGGTCTGACATTCTACAACGCGGCTAAATCTCCGAGGCAGATTGACGACCGTAGAATCCGTTATACCATTCCTCATTGTGAGGGGTCGTTGCACCATGGTATGCGCCTTACGGCCTGGAGCATCCGTTTTCTGCAAGCATTTGTTTCGGGTTAGCATTCCCTAGCGGACACATGCATCCGTTTTCAGCCAAACCTCCTTAGTCCTCTCTTACGACATGCGTGGCAGGTAACAGTGGTTCTATTCTTTACACCCCAAATTTGGGCAACGTAACCACTCGGGCGAGACAGGGATCAAAGAAATCACCTTCATTTTTGTCCCTGGACAAGCAGGAGTCAAGGGTAATGAACGAGATGACAGATTGGCTGGCATGTCTACGATATCAGAAGAAACAGCAGTGGAGCGAAATAACATTCTTAACGTATTCAGAGAGTCCTTCCGAACAGAGAAGTATCAGGGTTACAAATCCCAGTCGATGACTAGAGTGAGAGAGAATTGTGTCGATATTGGTACAGTCTGAAAAGAACGACATACCAAATATGCAAAAAATCAACATCGAACTGGCGTGTTGGGAAGCTGGACGCTGCTGAATTTGTTGAGACGGGGTTTGGAGCACATATGGACATGCCCGGAGTCTTATGGTGATAATCCATATATAACTGAATAATTGAATAAATGTCACACACAGAACACGGACCTAATATTTATGTAATGTTCCGTTTTATTTCTAAATCTAATTTTGCTTTTATTATTGAATTTGTGAAACTAAACTTTGCTTTCTTTGTTTTCGTTGGATTCAAAATAATATATATTCTTTCTTGTCGTGTTTGCTTTATTCTCCCACTATTTCCTGTATGTCTAAACTTAATCTTGGTCTAGTAAACAATAAGTGTATGTCTAAACTTAATCTTGGTCTAGTAAACAATAAGTGTATGTCTAGACTTAATCTTTATCTAGTAAACAATAAGTGTATGTCTAAACTTAATCTTTATCTAGTAAACAATAAGTGTATGTCTAGACTTAATCTTTATCTAGTAAACAATAAGTGTATGTCTAAAGTTAATCTTGGTCTAGTAAACAATAAGTGTATGTCTAGACTTAATCTTGTGTAGTAAATAATAATGTATGTCTAGACTTAATCTTTGTCTGAAACAATAAGTGATGTCTAGACTTAATCTTTATCTAGTAAACAATAAGTGTATGTCTAGACTTAATCTTTGTGTAGTAAACAATAAGTGTATGTCTAAACTTAATCTTTGTGTAGTAAACAATAAGTGTATGTCTAAACTTAATCTTGGTCTAGTAAACAATAAGTGTATGTCTAGACTTAATCTTTGTGTAGTAAACAATAAGTGTATGTCTAAACTTAATCTTGGTCTAGTAAACAATAAGTGTATGTCTAGACTTAATCTTTGTGTAGTAAACAATAAGTGTATGTCTAAACTTAATCTTGGTCTAGTAAACAATAAGTGTATGTCTAGACTTAATCTTGGTCTAGTAAACAATAAGTGTATGTCTAAACTTAATCTTGGTCTAGTAAACAATAAGTGTATGTCTAGACTTAATCTTGGTCTAGTAAACAATAAGTGTATGTCTAGACTTAATCTTTGTCTGGTAAACAATAAGTGTATGTCTAGACTTAATCTTGATCTAGTAAACAATAAGTGTATGTCTAGACTTAATCTTGGTCTAGTAAACAATAAGTGTATGTCTAGACTTAATCTTTGTCTGGTAAACAATAAGTGTATGTCTAAACTTAATCTTGATCTAGTAAACAATAAGTGTAAAGATATTAACTTGTACTTACTTGCTACTATATTATCTTGTACTTACTTGCTACTATATTAACTTGTACTTACTTGCTACTATATTATCTTGTACTTACTTGCTACTATATTATCTTGTACTTACTTGCTACTATATTATCTTGTACTTACTTGCTACTATATTATCTTGTACTTACTTGCTACTATATTATCTTGTACTTACTTGCTACTATATTATCACTTATTTTCTTAGATCATAGAAAAGTGTATGGACAAGAAAATGAAGAAATCTTGCCGACCATCATCGACCAGTTTCCTTATCTTCATCATCTGTTTGTTGATGTTAGGAACGATGATGATTACACTGCCCCAGGCATTTCTACGTTTGATCTCTTCAAGAGCTGTTAGTACGCCTTCAGTTTGGGTATTCCAATCCCAAGATGGATTGTATACAGTGCCAGTTCAAGAAGGTCAAGGATAACTTGAATAGAAATTATTATTGTTATTATTGTCAATATATTTTTCTTCTTTTGTTATTCATTGTTGGTTCTATGATAACCATTTGTAAAATCACTCTTTGTGGTCGATATGTAATGTGAGCATTAGAGCATGAGTTTCTTGTGTTAGTTAGGCACATAGACACTATACACCCATAGGCTTGTATATTCAGTTTTTGAATTTAAAAAAAAATCGTGTCGTCTCTAAAAGCTGGAACATATATACAAGCTGACCTAGGGGAGACCATCCCCATAGGCGAGTCAAAGCTCCGTTTGACTTTGATCTTGCGGTCAATTTTGTCTGGTCTACACTTCTGGGTGGCGGGGTTGATTTGTGTGCAGGACATGGTCTTGTGTCTGTTCCGCTTGTTGATATTGACAGAGAGCACTTTGACTTATTCTTAGTATATGTAAGTGTCTGTTTAGTCTTCAGTGTCCGGTACGTAGTCGAAATATAATGACCTGGTCTGTTCTGTTGAGGTATTTGAGTCTTTTACATAATCATATCCATTGTTTGTCTTTCAATCTACTGCGTATTTTATCTTTATGAGCGTTTGAATTTGAAAGACAGTGGTTGTTTGATTGCTATTTAGCATTGCCTTCTAGCAAGACATCAGCACTGTCATTGCTTTTAGCCAAGACATCAGCACTTATTGCTTCTTAGCAAGACATCAGCAATTTCATTGCTTTCTTAGCCAAGACATTAGCAATCTCATTGCTTTCTTAGTCAAGACATCAGCACCTCATTGCTTTTTTAGCCAAGACATCAGCACTCTATTGCTTTCTTAGCCAGACATCAGCAATTTCATTGCTTTCCTTGTAAGACATCAGCACACTATTGCTTTCTTAGTCAAGACATCAGCAATCTCATTGCTTTCCTTAGTCAGACATCAGCACTTCATTGCTTCAGCAAGCATCAGCACACTCATTACTTTCCTTAGTCAAGACAACAGCACTCTCATTGCCTCTAATGTCACAGAGAGATGGAATTGACTGCGGGTGAATTTCTCCCTTTTCTGAAAGCTGAGAAAGTTATTTTTTTATGTTCTGTACTGTGCTGTCAGCGGAGTAAGCATCAGGAGGGCTGAGAGTTCCGCTTTGTAGTTGGAGCATATTCGTCCATTGGGGCCCGCTAGAGACACAGTAGTGGCATTTGGGTACTTAATGTAAACTTCTGCTACATTATTTATGATTTACTCCATATCCGAACTGTGTTAATAATTTTTGAAAATAGATGTCTGCGAAAAATAATGAACATAAAATGAGACGATTTCAGGAGAAGGGATGAAATCAGAGAAATGTCTGGTCAACCACTAGTGACAACTGTTATAAGAAGGAGAAGACGGAGATATGTTGGGCACACCTTGAGAATAAATGATCAAAGAATATTAAAGCAGGCATTGAAGTGGGATGCAAAGGGTTCAAGAAAGAGAGAGCGACCTAAGGAGATCCTGAAACGAATTTTGCTGAGAGAGGCAAGAAATATCGGTTCCATTTCCCCATGGAAGAGATTGAGCGAGTTGCTCAGGTAGAGAGGTATGGAGAAATTGCTTGCAGGCCCTATGTAACGTATAACGGTGCGAGAAGAATTATTATCATTATTATTATTGACTATATGTAGTTTTTATTTATAGAACTATTAGGGAGCCTGAATCCCAGTGCAGACAAGTTTAACCCTTCAAGATCTCCATTTATGCTTCCTCCTGATAGCGATAAGTCTGGGACAGTGTAAGTGTTATATGTTTGTTTTATATGTCTGTCCTTGTATGTAGGTTAGCGAGGTTCGAATCTCATGGGAAGAGTCAACGAATATCTATAAAATTAAAGTCGATGAAATGCGATAGTTGAAGACCTGTGTTTCACGGGGAATAAGAAGGTTTAGTAGTAGTAGTAATAATAGTAGTAGTTGTAGTAATAATAGTTGTAGTAGTAGTATTGTACTAGTAGTTGTAGTAGTAGTTGTAGTAGTAGGAGTAGTTTCATTGTAGTAGTAGGCGGTAGTTGTAGTAATACATGTAATAGTAGTAGTAGTATCAGGAATAATAGTAGTAGCAATAGCAGAATATAAAGCATTAGTATCAGTAGTAATAGGAGTAGCAGTAGTAGTAAAAGCAGGAGTAGTAGTAGGAGTAGTAACAGTAGCAGTAGTAGTAGTAGTAGTAGTAGTAGTAGGAGTAGGAGTAGCAGCATAAAGAGCAACGGCAACAGAAACACCAGTAGTAAGAGCATTAGTATTAGTAGTAGTAACAGCGCGTAGTAGTAGTAAGAGCATTAGTAGTAGTAGTAGTAGTAGGAAAGAGTAGTAGTAGTAGTAGTGCTGTGCTGTGCGTAGCAGGCAGCAGTGGCAGCAGCAGTAGCGAGAGTGGTAGCGAGCAGTAGCAGATAGCAGCGGTGAGTAGTAGCAGCAGTAAGTAGTGTAGTAGTGGCAGCAGCAGTAGTAGAGTAGAGTAGTAGCAGCTAGTAGTAGAGTAGCAACAGGCAGACAGGTAGTAGTAGTAGTAACGAGTAGTAGTAGAATGTAGTAGTAGTAGAGGTAGCAGTAGAGAGGTAGTAGTAGTAGTAGCACAGGTAGTAGTAGTAGTAACAGTAGTAGTCAGAGTAGTAGTAGTACAGTAGTAGTCAGTAGAAAGAGTAGTAGTAGTATGTTCTCATTTTTCCATACGTATAACTGCAGATATTCACAGAAAAAACCAGAGAAAAGCACTAAGATGTACACCGTCGGATATTACGATCCTGAAAACGAACTTCAATTTCTTGGAAAGACTGATTTTCGTCAGGTTAGTGTTGGAGGGTCAAGGACATAAGTCCCCGAACATGTTTTATTTGTTTGTCGTATGTGTGATTAATACTGAGACAGGTTACCGTTAATCTAAGAAAAAGTCTTGTTTTGTTAATATTAAAGTGTGTTGATGATACAAACAAGAAAGAAGTTCTTATGAAGATTTCAGTTTTATTAGAACGTAACTTTATTCATACTTTTTTTGTAATCATGAAAAACTAGTATATTTTATTGGATTTTGCTATTAACACTTTTTCTTGATTTGGCCTTTAACATTATTCCCTTATTTGATTGGTCTTTGATATTAACATCCATGATTTTTGCTTAACACACTTATTTGATTGGTCTTTGATATTAACATCCTTTTCTGATTGGCCATTAATATTAATTCCTTATTTGATTAGTCTTTGAAATTAACACCCTTATTTGATTGGTCTTTGATATTAACACCCTTATTTGATTGATCTTTGATATTAACACCCTTATTTGGTTGATCTTTGATATTAACACCCTTATTTGGTTGATCTTTGATATTAACACCCTTATTTGATTGGTCTTTGATATTAACACCCTTATTTGGATTGATCTTTGATATTAACACCTTATTTGGATTGATTTTGATATTAACACCCTTATTTGTTGATCTTTGATATTAACACCCTTATTTGTTGTCTTTGATATTAACACCCTTATTTGGTTGGTCGTTGCATTCTTCTTCTCTTAACTCACCTTGAAACATAAGGCATCAACAAATTTCTTCCAACCAGATCTGTCTTGAACAAGCCAGATTAATTCATTTCAGGACTGAGCACACAGTTGCTTTGTATATATTGATTTTAATCTGTGTCCTGTCAACTGATGATCTCCATATGTTGTATAATGATTTGAATGTTGCAGTTGTCATTCAGTTCTGCTGATATCTTCTATCCCATCTTGTAATCTGAATATTTGATTTCTTCTTCTCATCTTTCTCCTCTACAATCTCTTCGTTTTTTACATTTATTCTCATTATCTTGCTTATTATTCATATTTAGATCCTAGGCTAATTGTAAATATGTCAGACAGATATGGTTCGTAATGGCGACAAGCATATGAACTCTTATCGACACTTGGAAACATAATTGACGATATGAAACTTGCAATGATTAGACAAGACATATATGGAAACTGCTGAATAATTCAGACACACCATATTGGTAAACTGCTAATGAATTTTGACAATCATATATAGAAACTTCTGTAATGAAGTTCAACAGACATTATCAAACCTCTTCTGTGTATGAAGTTTAGACAAGACTATATATGGAAACTTGCTGTAATGAAGTTTAGATCAAACATATATGAGAAACTTTGAATGAAGTTCAGACAAGACATATGAAAACTTCTGTAATAGTTAGACAAGACATATATGGGAAAACTTGCTGTAATGAAGTTTAGACAAGACATATATGGGAAACTTGCTGTAATGAAGTTCAGACAAGACATATATGGGAAACTCGCTGTAATGAAGTTCGGACAAGACATATATGGGAAACTTGCTGTAATGAAGTTCAGACAAGACATATATGGGAACTGTTGTAATGAAGTGAATTCTTAGAGAACCATTTTTAGAAAACAATAACAATAAAAAAAATACATGCGTTATTTGCAGTGTGAGTACGACAAATGCAGGATGATACAGAATCCAGAGACAGCAGATGCAGTTATCTTCTATGTTGCAAAGTTGAAGAATTCTCCAACACCCCACTTTAAGCGCAAGTCTGGACAATAGTAAGTTAATGAAGATTATAAGGGCACAATTAGGTCGACAGATTTTCATTTTATTTCTTTTATTAGATGACTAGTTTATAATGTCTCTCTCGTGTGAATCTGAATACAGGAGAAAATATATGAGATAAAATTTGACTTGAGATTTTTTTTTACCGATCCAGAGGTTCAGCTCTTCGGCTCGGTGCCTGACATCGTCTCGGCCGGTGCCGTGGACATCGTAACCCTTCGGTTCGGTGCCACGAACACCTGAATCTGGTGAACCTGTGGCTTTTCTGCCAGCCGCGGAATTGAACCCGCACTTACAGGGAGCTTGTCACCCGTAGTCCAACGCGCTACGAACACTCTGGGCAGACGGGCTTGGCTGAGATTAAGGGAAGTCTTAGAACAAAATTGTGGGTCTCAATGGCGAAGTGTTTAAGGCATTTGCCGGTCGTACTGAAGGTTATTGGTTAGAATCCGGACCGAGACACACGTGCAATTTTTCATGAGATCCCTAGGATTGTTGCCGCAGCTAAAGAGTTCGGGCTTTGTGCAATGCTCTCGACAGATGACATGCCATCTCTGCCGATAGGGATGGAGCCATATGGGAAAACCTTGTGCAATGAAGTCCTTCGCTATTGGAACCTTGTTAGAAGAGAATATATTGTTGTCTACTATGTGTGTTCTGTACCTGACTCCACATCCAGCAGATTTGGGATCAGCTAGTCTTTTATGAAGAACTTAAACGGACAATTAGTAGTCTGCTAATGACCCGTAGAACACACAAGTCAGTCCTACCTCCTAGTATTGTCAACCGGCAAACTTTTAGAGCTAGGCTCAATGTCAACGTGGCTTTAGCTCGCATAGGTGTATAGACTTCCTCAGGTCCAGTTTTTGTTGTCTTACTTAAAGAGGCGAACCTAAAAAAGGTATGAAGGAACAGGATGGGCTAGCCTACATGTCAGTAGTCGCCTCACTGGCCAAACGAGCTCACACTCTAACGAACAAATCACATACAGACCACAAAGACTGGATTAAGGGAGGGATTCGGTAGTGAAGCTATTTTCGTTGTTTTCATGTTAATGTAAAATTTGTATAACCATTTTAAAAGATTATGACTTAGAATAGTAGAAAAAATTAGTAAAAAAATGTCAAAGCGTTGACATGGAAACAATACAAAATGGTCGCCTCACTGGCCAAACGAGCTCACACTCTAACGAACAAATCACATACAGACCACAAAGACTGGATTAAGGGAGGGATTCGTAGTGAGTATTTTCGTTGTTTTCATGTTAATGTAAAATTTGTATAACCATTTTAAAAGATTATGACTTAGAATAGTAGAAAAAATTAGTAAAAAAATGTCAAAGCGTTGACATGGAAACAATAAAATGGCCGCCAAAACAAAATCTCAAATCCCTAAGGCTCTGAATGTAATGAGTATAAATGAATTCTGTTTTCACTCTAAGGTGCGAATTGTAATATCTAAAATATTACACATGATTTTTAGGATATATTAAATATTTTATAAATTTTGGTCAAAATTCCTCAAAATTCAGTCAAAAAAGCTGTTTTTGGGGGGTTTGTTTACCCCAAAAATTCATAAAAATGTAATATTTAATATATCCTAAAATTCATGTGTAATCGTTAGATATTACAATTGCTCACCTTAGAGTGAAAACAGAATTCATTTATACTCATTACTTTCAGAGCCTTAGGATTTACAATTTTATTTGGCAGTAATTTTTCATTGTTTCCATGGCAACACAATGACATATTTTTGAAAACTAAACTTTTTCTACTCTTTAAGTCATAATATCTCAAAATTATAATACAAATTCTACATGAATATGAAAGCAACGAGAAAAGTTTCCAGACCAGAATCCCACCTTAAACAAATAGTTGATAGAGAGAAAACAAAGGGGAAAAAAGAATATATTATTTCTATTTTGTTTTAAATAATGTACACCACTTCAAGCAGACAGTAGGATATATGTAACATATAATAGTACCAAAAACATATAATAAGTTACATACAATAGTACCAAAAACATAAAATAAGTAACATACAACAGTAAGAGATCATATAATAAGTAACATATAACAGTAAGAAGCATATAATAAGTAACATATAACAGTAAGAGATGCATATAATAAGTAACATACAACAGTAAGAGATACATATAATAAGTAACATACAACAGTAAGAGATGCATATAATAAGTAACATACAACAGTAAGAGATACATATAATAAGTAACATACAACAGTAAGAGATGCATATAATAAGTAACATACAACAGTAAGAGATGCATATAATAAATAACATATAACAGTAAGAAAGCATATAATAAGTAACATATAACAGTAAGAGATACATATAATAAGTAACATATAACAGTAAGAGATGCATATAATAAGTAACATACAACAGTAAGAAATACATATAATAAGTAACATATAACAGTAAGAGATACATATAATAAATAACATATAACAGTAAGAGATACATATAATAAGTAACATATAACAGTAAGAAAGACATATAATAAGTAACATATAACAGTAAGAGATACATATAATAAGTAACATATAACAGTAAGAGATACATATAATAAATAACATATAACAGTAAGAGATACATATAATAAGTAACATATAACAGTAAGAGATGCATATAATAAGTAACATACAACAGTAAGAGATGCATATAATAAGTAACATATAACAGTAAGAGATGCATATAATAAATAACATATAACAGTAAGAGATACATATAATAAGTAACATATAACAGTAAGAGATACATATAATAAGTAACATATAACAGTAAGAGATGCATATAATAAGTAACATATAACAGTAAGAGATACATATAATAAATAACATATAACAGTAAGAGATACATATAATAAGTAACATATAACAGTAAGAAAGACATATAATAAGTAACATATTCCTCATGTGTTGATATTGTTGTTTTATTTACAGTTGGATTTTTAAAACAGACGAAGCGCCCTCTAGATTCTCTTGGTTCATTAGCTTAAACAGAACAGGAATACGCAACCAAATTAACTGGACAATGACACACAAACTGGACAGCGACATACCTCTTGTCTATGGGAGACTAATGGACAATGATCAACACATAGACAAGGACTATGGTAAATAATAAGGAAAAGAATCAAATGGTGTACAGACAGTGATGATGTTATTAAGTAAACGAAATGTATTAGATAATTGTTAAAAAGAAAGAATGCAGTAAAACAAATGATAAAACGGTACACGGAAACCTACAGATCTGTGGTGGTCAGGCTGGATCAGATCAGATCTGGAGAAAACCGTGGCGAGGCTGCGATGATACTGTGTAAACGAGCGTTATGGACGTAGACTATATTTTACAGCATTCCATAAGAAAGGAAAAATGTAAAAAAAATGTAATCTTTCTTTTTTCCTTTCTCGTGAAATAATGTAAAATACGTCCATCCCTTTGGTAAAATAAATGATGGATTGGCTTGATAAAATCGTTCAAATCGGAAAGTATCTTGATTATATAAATAGATACCTGTTAGTAAATACCTATAAATAGATATATGTTAGTAGATACCTATAAATATATATCAATAAATATATATCTATAAATAGATATCTATAAATAGATACTATAAACATATATCTATTAGATAAATCTAATAAGAAATATTTTCTGGTCAATGTTAAACTATCAATGTTAAACTATCAATGTTAAACTATCAATGTTAAACTATCAATATTAAACTATCAATGTTAAACTATCAATGTTAAACTATCAATGTTAAACTATCAATGTTAAACTATCAATGTTAAACTATCAATATTAAACTATCAATGTTAAACTATCAATGTTAAACTATCAATATTAAACTATCAATATTAAACTATCAATGTTAAACTATCAATATTAAACTATCAATGTTAAACTATCAATATTAAACTATCAATATTAAACTATCAATATTAAACTATCAATGTTAAACTATCAATATTAAACTATCAATGTTAAACTATCAATGTTAAACTATCAATGTTAAACTATCAATGTTAAACTATCAATGTTAAACTATCAATGTTAAACTATCAATGGTAAACTATCAATGTTAAACTATCAATGTTAAACTATCAATATTAAACTATCAATGTTAAACTATCAATGTTAAACTATCAATATTAAACTATCAATATTAAACTATCAATGTTAAACTATCAATATTAAACTATCAATGTTAAACTATCAATATTAAACATGTTCGCTAACGGCAGAAAATGAACGACAAATTATAACAACAAAGATGAGATATCTTATAAGAGATACAGGAATAACAATGAAAAATAACAATGAAGAAATTAGAAGAAAACTACGAATGAAACCAATCATTCAACTCATTAAAGAAGAAATGAATAAATGGTTTGGTCAACTTAAAAAAAACCATTCCTTGTATAGGCTACCACAAAGAGCCATATAAAACAAAGTATTAATGAATACTGAGCAAGGGGAAGATCAAGACAAAATGAATAGACGAGATAAATACAGCTTTAGAGAAATGAATACTAACTTACAAAGTGAATAGAAGATTTTCATACCCACATTCTCCCACCCTTTCCCACCCTTTCCCACCCCCTTACACATTGAAGAAAGAAAAGAAGAAGTCATCTAATACTTTTTGTTAATCTGAGTAAATCTACATGTGTTTGTGTCCAGAATATTGTGTGCATATTGTTTGTTAATCTGAGTAAATCTACGAGTTGTGTCCAGAATATTGTGTGTATATTGTTTGTTAATCTGAGTAAATCTACGAGTTGTGCCCAGAGTATTGTGTGTATATTGTTTGTTAATCTGAGTAAATCTACATGTGTTTGTGTCCAGAGTATTGTGTGTATATTGTTTGTTAATCTGAGTAAATCTACATGTGTTTGTGTCCAGAGTATTGTGTGTATATTGTTTGTTAATCTGAGTAAATCTACGAGTTGTGTCCAGAATATTGTGTGTATATTGTTTGTTAATCTGAGTAAATCTACATGTGTTTGTGTCCAGAGTATTGTGTGTATATTGTTTGTTAATCTGAGTAAATCTACATGTGTTTGTGTCCAGAGTATTGTGTGTATATTGTTTGTTAATCTGAGTAAATCTACGAGTTGTGTCCAGAATATTGTGTGTATATTGTTTGTTAATCTGAGTAAATCTACATGTGTTTGTGTCCAGAATATTGTGTGCATATTGTTTGTTAATCTGAGTAAATCTACATGTGTTTGTGTCCAGAGTATTGTGTGTATATTGTTTGTTAATCTGAGTTTTTTTTTTTTTTTTTTTTCGTCCGCTTTCAACTCAGACGAAGTTCCATCTCTGAAACTGATTTTTGCGTGAAAATCTGTTTTTCCAATTTCTTACAATGGCAGCAGCGTGCATTGTAAATTACTTTACACTGGCAGCCGTGTGCTCAATGTACTCGTAATTAGTATTCCTCGCCATACAGGCAGATTTTCTCCGACTTCAGAGGTACTCAAGTTATCGTCCTTAGTAAGACCAGGTTAATCTGAGTAAATCTACATGTGTTTGTGTCCAGAGTATTGTGTGTATATTGTTTGTTAATCTGAGTAAATCTACATGTAGTTGTGTCCAGAGTATTGTGTGTATATTGTTTGTTAATCTGAGTAAATCTACATGTGTTTGTGTCCAGAGTATTGTGTGTATATTGTTTGTTAATCTGAGTAAATCTACATGTGTTTGTGTCCAGAATATTGTGTGTATATTGTTTGTTAATTGTAGCATTCATTACATTTGATCAATCAGACTAACATTCAGCTGACACCGCTGCGGCAAGAGTGGACAACTAATTCCATCATCCACCTGGAGATAGACAATAGACAAGTGTTCCAGTCTTATACAAACAACAAACATTTTCATATTTAAAGATTGTATCCCCAAGATGAAGACATAACATTCCTCTTGGACACTACGTTCTAATTGTAGATGCAATTGTGATAATCCTTTATGTAGTCTCTGTGCGTGGATGTAGTGATGGTCGCTTCTCGTGTCAGTGGTACTATGTTCGTTCCCCGCCTGGAGCAATCTGGATATTTCCCAGTGATTTTAATGTTGGTCAGATAGAGCTCATAGAACTATCGGAGATGGACGATAGATTTTAATGTTGGTCAGATAGAGCGCATAGTACTATCGGAGATGGACGATAGATTTTAATGTTGGTCAGATAGAGCTCATAGTACTATCGGAGATGGACGATAGATTTTAATGTTGGTCAGATAGAGCTCATAGTACTATCGGAGATGGACGATATGTTGTAAGTCCCGTGTTCAAGTTAATCATGCAAAAGAAACATTGACAGTTAAAAATCGATATGAGTAAGCTGCAAACCAGCTGCTGGACAAAACTCACTAAAATATATTGTTTACAAATTCTCAGGACGATTTTCAGCATCTTTAAAATTACATCGGAGATCCTAGCCTGATGTAGAGTTTGTCACAGCCGCTGAATCTTCCGGTATAATAAAGATTGAACAAAACGTTGACGGGGTGCAAAATGATCATATGAAACAATCTGAGAACGCAGAGATATGAAACAATCAATCAAACAATCATCAATCTTATCTTATCTTATCTTAACCACATTTGCCGTGAAGCGCCGTGGGAGAGTTAGTTTTCTATCTTGTATCAGGCGTGTTGTGATTGACGTTGTCAGTCCATGCTTTCGCAGGGACTCTGAGATGTTATCTGTCCATCGTGTTCTTGGCCTGCCTCGTGCTCTGCGCCCTGAGCGTCGATTATTGTAGGCACGTGATGGTAGTAAATGTGGTTCCATTCTCATTAGATGGTCGAACCACTTGATTATTTGCTTCTCGATGTACTGTATGCATGGTATAGTATCAACGATGCTTCTGATATTCTCGTTTCTCACTCTATCTCTCCTTGTAACGTTGACAGTTTTCGTAGACATCTCATTTCAAATGTTGTAATCTTTCTTTCTTGTGTCTTAATCAAGGGCCATGTTTGGCACTGATAGCAGAGAGTTGGAATAAATATGCAGTTTATCAGTTGTCGTTTGACTGCCATTATCTACATGTTGTCATGACTTCTGTTTTGGAGGTGTTAATTTTCATGTCATATTTTTCGCATGTTGCTTGCAGGGCATTTATGTGTTGTTGAAGTTTGTGTTCGTTGTTGTAAATTATACTCTGATCATCTGCAAAGAGTAGTTCGTTGATTAAATTGTAGTTGTTATCGAAGTTGTTATCTGTCTTGGTTTCTTGCGTTATCCTGTCTATGTAAATATTGAACAGTATAGGCGAAAGCACACATCCCTGCCTTACTCCTGATGATAATTCAAATTCATCTGTCAGGCCGTCGCTTGTTCGTACTACGCTTGAGTATTTTTGGTATAGCGCTCTAATATTGTCTAATAGTTGACCTTGAATTCCATATTCACTTAGTATGTCCCATAGTTTGTTTCTGTTTATTCTATCAAAGGCTTTTCTTGGTCTATGAATGCTAAGTTGAACTGTTTGTCATATTCTATGATGTTTTCACTGAGTTGCCTTAGTTTGAAAATCTTCCAATCCTTTCTTAATGAATGCAGAAATATCCACTTATAGTAAAAAAAAATAGTCAGAGCTGTCTTTTCATCACAAGTGCGTTGTTCGTGCTCTACCGTGGGGACATGTAATTATAAATTTCTCTTCTTCAACATAAAATTTAACCAGACGACTTTCCTCAAAATCTGAAGTAATTTAGAAAAATATGTCATAATGTAATGTGTACAAACATGTGTTTGTCTGTCTGAACAAATGCAGATATGATTTATGAAAGCAAGACCAAGACTGCTGCCTGGTTTGTCAGTCACTGTCCTGTCAGGTCAGACAGACGTATATATGTAGCTAGGATGAAGCACAGGTACGGGTAGAATAACTTTAACGCATCACTATTTTTTTTTGAGGTCTTTGAATATTGATAAAGCCATTATCCGAACACGTACACGTAGTAACATTGAAGACATAAGAGACATATGTTAGTATATATATATATCTAGAGATAGAGAGAGAGAGAGAAATTGAATTGAAAAACATATACTGTTATATTTAGATTATTACTATTACATGCACATGTCTCCATTATTTGATTACTATTACATGACGTCATTATATTTGATTACTATACATGTAACATTACTGTTTGATTACTATTACATGTGACATTACTATTTGATTACTATTACATGGACATTTTCTATTTGATTACTATTACATGTGACATTACTATTTGATTACTATTACATGCGACATTACTGTTTGATTACTATTACATGTGACATTACTATTTGATTACTATTACATGCGACATTACTATTTGATTACTATTACATGTGACATTACTATTTGATTACTATTACATGCGACATTACTGTTTGATTACTATAACATGCGACATTACTTTTGATTACTATTTAAAATGTGACATTACTATTTGATTACTATTACATGGACATTACTGTTTGATTACTATTACATGGACATTTTCCATTATTTGATTACTATACTACATGTGACATTACTATTTGATTACTATACATGCGACATTACTGTTTGATTACTATTACATGGACATTACTATTTGATTACTATATATGTGACATTCTCCATTTTGATTACTATTACATGTGACATTTATTATTTGATTACTATTACATGGACATTACTGTTTGATTACTATTACATGGACATTTCATTTTGATTACTATTACATGTGACATTACTGTTTGATTACTATTACATGTGACATTTCTCCATTATTTGATTACTATTACATGTGACATTCTACTTTTTGATTACTATTACATGTGACATTACTTTTGATTACTATTACATGGACATTTCTTTTGATTACTATTACATGTGACATTTCTCCATTATTTGATTACTATTACATGTGACATTACTGTTTGATTACTATTACATGACATTACTGTTTGATTACTATATACTATTGTTACATTCTCCATTATTTGATTACTATTACATGTGACATTTCTCCATTATTTGATTACTATTACATGTGACATTACTGTTTGATTACTATTACATGTGACATTTCTCCATTATTTGATTACTATTACATGTGACATTACTGTTTGATTACTATTACATGTGACATTACTGTTTGATTACTATTACATGCGACATTACTGTTTGATTACTATTACATGCGACATTACTGTTTGATTACTATTACATGTGACATTCTATTATTTGATTACTATTACATGCGACATTACTATTTGATTACTATTACATGGACATTACTATTTGATTACTATTATATGGACATACAGTGTTATTATTTACAGAGCCTTACTATTTGATTACTATTACTAGCGACATTACATGTTTATTGCTATAAACATGGAGTTATTTTTAGATTACTAAATTACATGCGTCATTACTGATTTGATTCTATTACCCCATGACGTTACTGTTGAATTACATCTACATTGTGCATATTTTCTCCAGTGAATTCTATTAAGACATGGACATTACTATTTGATTACTATAACATGCGACATTACTGTTTGATTACTATTACATGTGACATTACTATTTGATTACTATTATATGTGACATTTCTCCATTATTTGATTACTATTACATGTGACATTTCTCCATTATTTGATTACTATTACATGTGACATTACTGTTTGATTACTATTACATGTGACATTTCTCCATTATTTGATTACTATTACATGTGACATTACTGTTTGATTACTATTACATGTGACATTTCTCCATTATTTGATTACTATTACATGTGACATTTCTCCATTATTTGATTACTATTACATGTGACATTACTGTTTGATTACTATTACATGTGACATTTCTGTTTGATTACTATTACATGTGACATTTCTCCATTATTTGATTACTATTACATGTGACATTACTGTTTGATTACTATTACATGTGACATTACTGTTTGATTACTATTACATGTGACATTTCTCCATTATTTGATTACTATTACATGTGACATTTCTCCATTATTTGATTACTATTACATGTGACATTACTGTTTGATTACTATTACATGTGACATTTCTCCATTATTTGATTACTATTACATGTGACATTACTGTTTGATTACTATTACATGTGACATTACTGTTTGATTACTATTACATGCGACATTACTGTTTGATTACTATTACATGCGACATTACTATTTGATTACTATTATATGTGACATTTCTCCATTATTTGATTACTATTACATGTGACATTTCTCCATTATTTGATTACTATTACATGTGACATTACTGTTTGATTACTATTACATGTGACATTACTATTTGATTACTATTACATGCGACATTACTATTTGATTACTATTACATGTGACATTACTATTTGATTACTATTACATGTGACATTACTATTTGATTACTATTACATGCGACATTACTATTTGATTACTATTATATGTGACATTTCTCCATTATTTGATTACTATTACATGTGACATTACTATTTGATTACTATTACATGCGACATTACTGTTTGATTACTATTACATGCGACATTACTGTTTGATTACTATTACATGTGACATTTCTATTTGATTACTATTACATGCGACATTACTATTTGATTACTATTACATGTGACATGACTATTTCATTACTATTATCAAAATGGAAACAGTGGTTATATATTTTGACAGGACGTCGCCTTCAACGAGTTGTTGATTTTCTAGACACCACTTATACGTTCAGTAGTTTTCATTGCTTTCTAAAACAGTGAGGTGTATTTTTACGTTCGTAAAATCTACAGGTGGTGGCGTCTGTAGCTTAGGGGATAGTGACTCGGTCTATTAACCCCGACGTTCTGAGTTCGAATCACGCTGCAGACAATTTGGTGGCAAATTGTTTCGCATGAATTCTTACAAAGGAAACGATGGCACCACCCGTTCAGAAAGCAATGGCAAACTACTGAACGTAAATGCCTAGAAAATCACAAACAGCGTTAAAAAGCCTGGGCTGATTCGTAAAGTCCTGTAAAGGATATGCAATTAACATTTTTTTTTTTTAATCTACAGTAACAAACTTTCTTCCAAACTGCCTCCACCCCCACCCCTCCCATATCAACCAGGTAGTCTTGGGTTGTGATCTAGCTTACTAATGTTAAGTCACAGACTGACAGTTTCATTTTATGATTATCACATGTAACATTTCTGTATTATTTTGTCACTATCAACCACAATTAACATACTCTCGACCTGAAGAGCCGAACACTATTCTTTGCATCGTTATCCAATAGCAAAAAATATATTTATACAATTTCTGACGGTGGCAATAAAAATGAAATCAAATAAACTAAATATTATCAATGACTATGCAGGCATGGCAACCCATATGTGCACAGTGTCAATCCGCTATATTCAAGCGTCAGCAACAGAGCTCTTCAGTAGAAGCTAGGGCTACGATTCCAAAAATCACCCATTCTTTCTCATATCTCATTAAGTCTAAATGTCCATTTTTGTATGGGGGATTAGAAAATTGACTTACCGGGAATTGAACATCAACTGGTACACACATTCAATGAAATACCACACATTTACAGACTGTCTAGTCTAGAACATAGATGCCCAAACTTTTTCGGCCCACCGCCCACTTCGCCCAGCAAAAACTTTGTAACGCCCCTACACATTGTAACAATTTTGCCAACGCCCCCCACCCCCATATATAAAATGTTCTATTTTCTCTTTGACATAGAAAACTGATATATATTTCTGTAATACATGGTCAATTTTCAAATGATTAAATGTATGAAATAGAAAATTAATGAAAATATGGATCGTGTTAGACGGGCATAAGATTAATTTAAATGCAAAATTCAAATTTTAAATGATTATTCAATGGCATAATGACGAAACTAATTTATTTTAAAATATTTATTATTAATTTCTTCTTTAAGGAGCCACCGACCCTAATCTCCTGAACACCCCGAATTCTTCTGCACCACTTTCGCCCCCAGAACGCTTCAGCGTCCACTGGTGGGGATACCACCACTTTGGGAAACGCTGGTCTAGAAGAACACACATTAATCTTGTGAATGCAACGAAACGAAGATACTACAGAAGGCAGGGGCTGCTATAGAAGTAAATGTAGAAATGTATGGTTTGTTTCCCCTACAGGATCAGTGTGGATGGCTTTGGTGTCTGTGGGACTTTACTACAGAAGGCAGGGGCTGCTATAGAAGTAAATGTAGAAATGTATGGTTTGTTTCCCCTACAGGATCAGTGTGGATGGCTTTGGTGTCTGTGGGACTTTACTACAGAAGGCAGGGGCTGCTATAGAAGTAAATGTAGAAATGTATGGTTTCTTTCCCCTACAGGATCAGTGTGGATGGCTTTGGTGTCTGTGGGACTTTACTACAGAAGGCAAGGGCTGCTATAGAAGTAAATGTAGAAATGTATAGTTTCTTTCCCCTACAGGATCAGTGTGGATGGCTTTGGTGTCTGTGGGACTTTACGATGTGGTCAAGGGAGAAAATCCCGGTGTTGTTGGTATGAGAATAGAAGCTGACAAAGAGACATGCTTTCCCTTGCTATCCAGCACCTACAAGTTAGTTGTTGCATCAATTATTACTACTACTACTACCTACTACTACTACTACTACTACTACTACTACTAATAATAATAATAATACTGCTACTGCAAATACTATTGGTACTACTACTACTGCTACTACTACAATATTATACTGCTATTACTGTTATTACTACAACTACTACTACTACTGTTACTACTTTTACATTACCTTTGAGAACTCTATATGCCAGGTATGTTCATCTCTATACAGATTTTACCTTGCCTTTGAGAACTCTATATGCCAGGAATACGTAACTGAAAATTCTTCAACTCTTCACCGACGTTGATATTGTTCCTTTGTTAGGATTTAAATCTACTTATAATTTTAAATTTTGCCCACTTGTTATCCAGGGAGGTAAATAGTTGTTTTTTTAAATATATTTTAACTGTGTTCCTATTCCTCTGTAAGATATTGTAGTTTTAAAATAGTTCTAGTGACACACAAACAGACAATGTGTTTTATAATTAAGATTTGAAACCTGAGATTAACTTATCAGAACAAGTGTAAGGTGAAATATCGATAGAGTTGCTTCTTCCTTTGTTACTCATGTTTGAAGTCTATTTTATTATTCCCTGGTGATGTGATGATCTATGGTCTTTCGATGGCTGGGGACATGACCTGGTCCAAACTATTGCAGTCATATTAACTATATACAGTCGTAGACGGTGATACAGTCATTGGACATCAGGACCTTGCCGTGCTATGATACAGAGAGGCGGCCGCATCAGGTGGAACCGTAAGGAGGGCGGCATGAGCAACGAAATCAAAATCACAATTGAAGGTTATTTTAAAGAAAAAAAACATTTAAGAAGCGGCATTTCGAAGACATGCATCATACTGAGAAAATATACCGTACGGTCCTGTTGGACATGCCAGCTTAATTTTATTAACCCTTTAGTCTGCGCACACTAAAACAATGTTTTTACGTAGTTTTTAGAATATAATTTGTTGTAACATAATTTGCAGAACTGAAAGCTATGTATTGCATAAATGCATGTACTGTACTCTACAAAACGTTATACACAAACAGCATTAAAATGATAGTTTTAATTAAAACATTTTAATGAAGCATTTTGGATCAGGAAGTGGCTTGTCGGTAAATCGGTACTGCCGCAATGATTTGTGAGGTGGTTTGTCGTATTGTAGGAGTTAATGAAAAGAAATGACTTGCTAAACAAACACTATATAGTTTAAGCATTATTGTCTGTATCAACAAATAGATATCGACATACAATATATGCATAGTAACATACAATATATGCATAGAAACATACAAGATATGCATAGTAACATACAAGATATGCATAGTAACATACAAGATATGCATAGTAACATACAATATATGCATAGTAACATACAAGATATGCATAGCAACATACAAGATATGCATAGCAACATACAAGATATGCATAGTAACATACAAGATATGCATAGCAACATACAAGATATAATAAACATGTTTCAAGTAAGTAGATGAATGGCGATCGAGAGAGAGAGAGAGAGAGAGAGAGAAATAAGTAGAAGAAGAAATAAATTATAATTTCTATTTGCAGGAGCTAACTATAAAAGTTACTTTCCACCTGGCAGTTTGTGGATGCGGGCAGTTTTCCCAGTTCTCGAAGCACTGGCAGATTACTAACACTTGGGTAACGATAAGAAGGTATATCTGTTACATGTCAACAAATAGTCAGTGGTTGGTAATGTCACTCCTTGAGGATATGTTTACTGTGTGATAATCTGTCACTGTCCTGTGTTAAGATAACATTCTGTGCGTGTGTGATAGTCTGTCGCTGTCATGTGTTAAGATAACATTCTGTGCGTGTGTGATAGTCTGTCGCTGTCATGTGTTAAGATAACATTCTGTGCGTGTGTGATAGTCTGTCGCTGTCATGTGTTAAGATAACATTCTGTACGTGTGTGATAGTCTGTCACTGTCATCTGTTAAGATAACATTCTGTACATGTGTGATCGTCTGTCGCAGTCCGGTGTTAAGATAACAATCTGTGCGTGCGTGATAGTCTGTCGCAGTCATGTATTACGACAACATTCGGTTTTTGTAATAGTCCATTAACAACAATAGAATAGAATTGATGTGTGTATATATATCGACTCAGTCCCTCACTCCCACCCCCATGTGACCGATGCCTTTTAGTTAGCTAACAATGTCAACAATAGAGCACTTACACAGCAACATTAGCTTTATCGGCCATTCTGAATTGTCCTCAAATTGATGTACCAATTTGCAGCTTAGTAAACTGAAGCATGGATAAAGCTTAGTAAACTGAACACTATTCTCTGTTGCTAAAATCCAGCTGAGTCTACTGCTGAGCTACAAATAGTATGTGTTAACTACTTCAGTACCCATAGTATTGATAACACGAGAACCGCTGTATTCATTGGTCATAGATTCGGGAACAATGGATTGTGTCTCATTTAATCAAGTCTTGAAATGTGGGTACAGTGTTTCTAATAAAGATAAGATGATGAGTGTTTAAGAATGAAGTGACACTGGTGAAGTATTTCAGTACATGTTTCCGGTAAGAAGGTCGACCTTCAAGAAAGTCTTGAAATATCGGTACAGTGTTTCGAATTAAGAAATAAAACAATGACAATTTAAGAAAGAAAAAAGAATTGATGAGCACATGAAGTGTTTCAGTACAAGTCCGCTGTAAGTAGGTCGACCTTGTCAGAAGTTGAAAATATACAAAAAGAAAAACGTTATCAATTGACATATATCATTATATTCTATTCAAAGAGATAATAGAACATATGGTTATCCACTGAAGTGCAATGATGGTTGTTGAATCAATGAATTACTCTAAACTTAAAGTAATACTGCATCACAATGGTTGATGTTGCACAAGACCTAGTTGTTGCTAGCATATGTGTGTTCCAGATGTGTGACAGCGTAAAGAGTTCTGACATCACAATTCAAACAAAACATGACAAGCTCCGTCAGACGTTACAAAAGACTTAACTAGAAATTATAATTGACTAAGTTAGTAAGTTGAGGCAAGAATTTGTAAGAGCTTACTACGCAATTACAGATATCAGTATGTTGTCAACAAGTTCTGCACAATTCTGCTGAGTCAGCGATAGGTTCAATATGAATACAATGCCGTCTGAACAAGCGTATTTGATTGATATATTTCTGCTTCTACTTCTAGTTTATTGAGAACAAATATTGGAATATGTAGATAAGTTTGTGGCGTCTGTGGTGTAGAGGTAGTGAGTGAGCTCACAACCCAAGAGTACCTGGTTCAAACTCCACGGCGGGCAGTTTGGATGAAAATTTGTTCGCGTTGATTTTACGAACGGTAAAAATAGACCTCACCATTCAGACAGCAATGGCAAACTACTGAGCGTGTAAGTGGTACCTGGAAAATCAACGACTCGCTTATTGTGCTTGATAGCGAGGTCCTGTAAGGGATAGGTCACAATTTTCATTTGAGAAAAGTTTACAAATCTGTATCCGAATTTCTGGTCAAAGTGTAGGAGATAGAGGTGACACTGGATGCTGTATGTCCTTCTTAACACTTTGTTTGGGGCACAAGATATTTGAGTAATCAACAGCTTTGTACACTTCATCATGAAAACGTTCATCACTACCTCTTCAGATACCAAGCGCTAGATGATGTCAGGAAGATCATTCTTCCTCCAAGACCAGATAAATGGAACACATTATGAACAACCTACAACGCACAAGCAAATTATTTTTTTTTAAACTGTCTTTACTGCCTCTGGAAGTCCGCTTTTATTTAGGGCGGTGTAGGACGGGGAGGAGGAGGGAGGAACAAGAGCCTGTGGAATTTAATGGCTATATAGTACAGTCACTGTGAAACTGTTTAGGTTATGATTTTTTCTGAATCCCCACTCCCACCCCACTCACTCCCTCCCATCCCCCACAGACAAAAATTCATTGGTCTTTACTGGGGATTAAACCCAGTTCTCCTGAATGGGAGCCAGCGATGTAATCAATTCGGTCAGTCACTTCCCGACGAACAGATACTTATACTATATATCATTGGACAAAAGGTTAAGAGTTCAGAGTTCAAGTGTCGCTGGATCAAGGAAGAATAAGAAGAAGAATCAACATAGAACGGGCCTGATCAGTTCCTGAACTTTGATGAGAGTGTCGGGAAAACAGAACGGGTATGGATCTTCCTGATCAGTTTCCTGAACTTTGATGAGAGTGTCAGGGCAAACAGCAGAACGGG
The DNA here is from genome assembly GCA_020796225.1 of Arion vulgaris. Taxonomy (NCBI): domain Eukaryota; kingdom Metazoa; phylum Mollusca; class Gastropoda; order Stylommatophora; family Arionidae; genus Arion; species Arion vulgaris. The sequence goes on along the minus strand of CM036753.1, from coordinate 110,360,248 downwards.
GGATCTTTGATCAGTTCTGAACTTTGATGAGAGTGTCAGGGCAAAACAGCAGAACGGGTATGGATCTTCCTGATCAGTTCCTGAACTTTGATGAGAGTGTCAGGGTAAAACAGCAGAACGGGTATGGATCTTCCTGATCAGTTCCTGAACTTTGATGAGAGTGTCAGGGCAAAACAGCAGAACGGGTATGGATCTTCCTGATCAGTTCCTGAACTTTGATGAGAGTGTCAGGGCAAAACAACAGAACGGGTATGGATCTTCCTGATCAGTTCCTGAACTTTGATGAGAGTGTCAGGGTAAAACAGCAGAACGGGTATGGATCTTCCTGATCAGTTCCTGAACTTTGATGAGAGTGTCAGGGCAAAACAGCAGAACGGGTATGGATCTTCTGATCAGTTCCTGAACTTTGATGAGAATGTCAGGGCAAATAAGGAACGGTATGGATCTTTCTGAACTCGTTCCTGAACTTTGATATAGTGTCAGGCAAAACAGCAGAACTGTATGGATCTTCCTGATCCCTTCCTGAACTTTTGATGAGAGTGGCAGTCATAACAGCAGAACGGGTATGGATCTCTCCGATCAGTTCCTGAACTTTATGAAGTGTCAGGCATACAGCAGAACGGGTATGGACTTTCCTGATCAGTTCTGAACTTTGAGAGATGGCCAGGTCAAAACAGCAGAACGGGTATGGATCTTCCTGATCAGTTCCTGAACTTTGATGAGAGTGTCAGGGCAAAACAGCAGAACGGGTATGGATCTTCCTGATCAGTTCCTGAACTTTGATGAGAGTGTCAGGGCAAAACAGCAGAACGGGTATGGATCTTCCTGATCAGTTCCTGAACTTTGATGAGAGTGTCAGGGCAAAACAGCAGAACGGGTATGGATCTTCCTGATCAGTTCCTGAACTTTGATGAGAGTGTCAGGGCAAAACAGCAGAACGGGTATGGATCTTCCTGATCAGTTCCTGAACTTTGATGAGAGTGTCTGGGAAAAACAGCAGAACGGGTATGGATCTTCCTGATCAGTTCCTGAACTTTGATGAGAGTGGCAGGGCAAAACAGCAGAACGGGTATGGATCTTCCTGATCAGTTCCTGAACTTTGATGAGAGTGTCAGGGCAAAACAGCAGAACGGGTATGGATCTTCCTGATCAGTTCCTGAACTTTGATGAGAGTGTCAGGGCAAAACAGCAGAACGGGTATGGATCTTCCTGATCAGTTCCTGAACTTTGATGAGAGTGTCAGGGCAAAACAGCAGAACGGGTATGGATCTTCCTGATCAGTTCCTGAACTTTGATGAGAGTGTCAGGACAAAACAGCAGAACGGGTATGGATCTTCCTGATCAGTTCCTAAACTTTGATGAGAGTGTCAGGGCAAAACAGCAGAACGGGTATGGATCTTCCTGATCAGTTCCTGAACTTTGATGAGAGTGTCAGGGCAAAACAGCAGAACGGGTATGGATCTTCCTGATCAGTCTCTTAACTTTGATGAGAGTGTCAGGGAAAAACAACGGAACGCGTATGGATCTTTCTGGAACTCCGTTGTGATGATGATCTTTGCTATTTACTAATCATGCCTTATTTTTTTTTTAAATTACCAACTTTATTTTTTCATGTTAGAATCCATTACATATATGCAACTTATTTAGCCAGATATTTGTTAGACTTTTAGTTTGGGCATTTATTTCATATTTCACTTTTCAAAGGATACATACACTCACGTATACGTACACCACGTATTATAAGTCTGATAACGTATTGTGTTACGTGTTTCCAGATATCGGGCTGTCTGGGACTTTCCTGAATGGCAGTGCAAGCTCTGCGAGAAGTTACATCTGGACCATGAAATCAAGATATACACAAATATACACCAGTGGTTTACCCAAAAATCCTGCGTTGACCCCAAGGACTTCGACTGATGTGCCGAAATCATTGTACATCATCAATACTATATATTTTCTGACCCATATTCATACAACTATAAACTTACCAACATTCACCCAACCATACATCCGCACCCCCCCACGCCCAATCCTGTACTTCCCACATTCGTCCAATCATATCCTTTCCCCACATTCGTCCAATCCTATAGTCATCCACCCACCTCAAACTTTCAACTTTGATCTTTCAGCAATACGTTTCTTTGCACATTCACTTGAAACTGCATGCTCCAACCTGCTTGCATTCAATAATGTATTTCTAGACACAAGCTCCTGCAACCCCCCACACACACATGCTTCCAAACATGTACTTCCACAAATAACAATCCCTCCTCCCCACACACCACCAAAATGTTTCCCAACAAGCACTGTTAGACACATACTTTCAAACATGTACTTCTATACAAATACATCCGACACATAGCGTCTGACCGAATTAGGGCGCGATCTCCCAATCGGGAGACCCTGGTTTGAACCCCGGTACGGTCAAGGAGATATTTTCTGTCGGGGGCATAAAAAATATCCTAACCTGAACAGTTTCGTGGAGACTCCACTAGTCATGTGACCATTAACTTCCTCCAGCTCATGCCTCTCCCCGCGTGCTACACCACCCTAACAAGCGGTATAACTCAGGCAGTAAGTGACCATTAACTTCCTCCAGCTCATGCCTCTCCCCGCGTGCTACACCACCCTAACAAGCGGTATAACTCAGGCAGTAAGTGACCATTAACTTCCTCCAGCTCATGCCTCTCCCCGCGTGCTACACCACCCTAACAAGCGGTATAACTCAGGCAGTAAGTGACCATTAACTTCCTCCAGCTCATGCCTCTCCCCGCGTGCTACACCACCCTAACAAGCGGTATAACTCAGGCAGTAAGTGACCATTAACTTCCTCCAGCTCATGCCTCTCCCCGCGTGCTACACCACCCTAACAAGCGGTATAACTCAGGCAGTAAGCAGGACAGTTTTTGTTTAAAGTTGTATTTCCCCACACACATGCTTTCAAATATGTTTTCTACACACATGCATCCCTCCCTCACATATACTTCCACACATTTGCTTTCAAAATTTTTCTACACACATGCATCCCTCCCTCACATGTACTTCCACACACATGCTTTCAAATATGTTTTCTACACACATGCATCCCTCCCTCACATGTACTCCCACACATACATCCAAGCAAATACTTTCCCTTGTATATCTATGCATATACTTGCGCTCACCAACATCACCCACCTCAGTTCTTCCGAGGATGTTAGTTGTAAATGCAACAGTACTTTTCCCTGTTGTCCCAGGAGGGCAATTTCGTTAGGCACTAAAAGGGGTTTCTGTGGCTAAGTGGTTAAGTGGTTAAGTGGTTAAGTGGTTAAGTGGTTAAGTGGTTAAGTGGTTAAGCCCTTTGCCTTTTGAGTCAAAGGTCGTGGGTTCGAATTCGGACCACGCCGTTCTGTTCACGAGTGCAGTTTTTCCAGAGACCCTAGGATTGTTGCTGGATCTACGGAGTTCGTGCTTTGTGCAATACTCTCGGCAGGTGGCGTGCAATTTTTGCGGAGAGGGACCGAGACATACGGTGTAAAACCCAGTGCGATGAAGTCAATCCTACAGCTTTCATATACTTTTCCATACATACTTCCACACATACGCATATGAACATGTGTTTTATTAAACATAAACTAAACATCAATACAATTAGTGAAAACTTCTGTGAAATGTATCTGATATGTTGATTGTATAAATATATTGTGAATCTTCATGATGTTGAGTCTGTAGTTTTACTCACTACAATTACAAACATCGTTTGCTTTGTCTTGTTCTGCCTTACTTTACTTATTGTTTTTGTTTCAATACAAAGTGGACAAACTAAATTGTAACTATTTCTGTTTATTATTATGATATGGAACTGACAACAAATGTAATGTATAAACTATAACAAATGTAATGTATAAACTATAACAAGTGTAATGTATAAATTATAACAATGTAATGTATAACTATAAAATGTTTATAAACTATAACAAATGTAATGTATAAACTATAACAAATGTAATGTATAAACTATAACAAGTGTAATGTATAAATTATAACAAGTGTAATGTATAAATTATAACAAATGTAATGCATAAACTATAACAAATGTAATGCATAAACTATAACAAATGTAATGTATAAATTATAACAAGTGTAATGTATAAATTATAACGAATGTAATGTATAAACTATAACAAATGTAATGTATAAATTATAACAAATGTAATGTATAAACTATAACAAATGTAATGTATAAACTATAACAAATGTAATGTATAAACTATAACAAATGTAATGTATAAATTATACAAGAATGTTAACATAACAAATGTAATGTATGAACTATAACAAATGTAATGTATAAATTATAACAAATGTAATGTATAAACTATAACAAATGTAATGTATAAATTATAACAAATGTAATGTATAAATTATAACAAATGTAATGTATAAATTATAACAAATGTAATGTATAAATTATAACAAATGTAATGTATAAACTATAACAAATGTAATGTATAAACTATAACAAATGTAATGTATAAACTATAACAAATGTAATGTATAAATTATAACAAATGTAATGTATAAACTATAACAAATGTAATGACAACTATAACAAGTGTAAGATATAAACTATAACAAGTGTAAGATATAACTATAACAAGTGTAGATATAAACATAACAAGTTAAGATATCACATGTTGTTATAAATGTAATCTGTTACTAATTACTCACATTTTAATATAACAATAGTATCACATCTACAATTAATTATTGGATACAAAATCGTTTTCATCCCCCTGCCCCTCCTGAAAAAAACCCTTTTCTCCTAGAGTTCACGGTCTGTTTAAACATTTTATCATCATGTTTTCCTAACTTGTATATAGGTATATAATGACTTCACATTGAATTTCAAGATGTAACAGTGTGCCAAACAACGAGATGCTATGTTTTTCTCGGCAAAATTCATTAGAAAAATTAAAAATTCCTACAAAATATTTTCACAATCTTATAAATTTTATCGGGGGCTTCACCGGTGCTATGGAGTTCGTGTACTTCCGCTGAGATCTTCCTGTGTAAGAAAGTTATCAGAGCACACGTGGCTACTCATCGAAGTGCAATGATGAAAGTCCTACCAATCAATATATCAAACACTATTCAGGGATTTCGAGCATGGACACTCTTCTCCGCTAACTCCGATTAAGAAGGCAGATTCTCTTGTACTGCAAAAATAAAAACGGTCGAAGCTCTATGGATTTCTTGAACGAAGAATAGTCTTCTGTCACGATAACTAAGAGACTGTCCTTCTTCTTAGCTAGAAAGACGTTTAGAAAGAGACTTGAAGACGTTGAACGTCAATGTATCAAACTGGAAAGAGCTTAGAAGTAACAAGACCACCTGGAAGCAGTCTCTACACACTTGTCTTAGATATAGTGAAACTAGACTAAGATAGTTTGAAGATATGAAACCTGCAGAAAGATTCTGCAACTTTATATAAAACCCCTCCATTATCTATTGCATCTCAATACAACTTTGGGGATCTTTGTAGCTAAGTGGTTAAGCTGTTGCAGTGCGTGGAGATCTTTGTAGCTAAGTGGTTAAGCTGTTGCAGTGCGTGGAGATCTTTGTAGCTAAGTGGTTAAGCTGTTGCAGTGCGTGGAGATCTTTGTAGCTAAGTGGTTAAGCTGTTGCAGTGCGTGGAGATCTTTGTAGCTAAGTGGTTAAGCTGTTGCAGTGCGTGGAGATCTTTGTAGCTAAGTGGTTAAGCTGTTGCAGTGCGTGGAGATCTTTGTAGCTAAGTGGTTAAGCTGTTGCAGTGCGTGGAGATCTTTGTAGCTAAGTGGTTAAGCTGTTGCAGTGCGTGGAGATCTTTGTAGCTAAGTGGTTAAGCTGTTGCAGTGCGTGGAGATTACTAGAGTGCTTCTTCTTGCAGAGCGTTTAGAATGTAGCTTATGGTTAAGCTGTCTGAAAGAGCTTCGAATGTACAAGACCCCTGGAAGCTCTCTACACTGCGTTCCGAATGCTAGCTAAGATGGTTAAGATATGTGCAGAGTCTCACTTATATAACCTCCAGTGGTTATGCTTCTGCAAATGTTGGAGATCTTTGTAGCTAAGTGGTTAAGCTGTTGCAGTGCGTGGAGATCTTTGTAGCTAAGTGGTTAAGCTGTTGCAGTGCGTGGAGATCTTTGTAGCTAAGTGGTTAAGCTGTTGCAGTGCGTGGAGATCTTTGTAGCTAAGTGGTTAAGCTGTTGCAGTGCGTTCGATGTAGCTAAGTGGTTAAGCTGTTGCAGTGCGTTCCGAATGTAGCAAAGTGGTTAAGCTGTTGCAGTGCGTTCCGAATGTAGCAAAGTGGTTAAGCTGTTGCAGTGCGTTCCGAATTTCGTGGGTTCGAACCCATACCGAGCCGTTCTGCCCACGATTGCATTTTTTCCAGATACCCTAGGATTGTTGACGGAGATACGGAATTCGTTCTTTGTCCAATACTCGTGTCAGCTGGCGTGCCATTTCTGCGTAGAGGGAATGCACCATATGTGGTAAAACCCAGTTGAATTAAGTTAATCCTTTGGCATTAGACCCGTTTTAAGACTACAGATTACCATCACTTTTGTTCTGTTACATACAACATTTATATAAGTATATCTTTTGTTTGACATTCGCTCTCACTTTTACAACAATAATCTATTACTGTGTTATTTTTCCCTTCACATGGCGTGTTCAATTCAGCAACACAATTGTGCCTATGTGTGTGTGTCTTTTCGAATTATTTTGTTATACTTTCCGATACGATAGAAACTGAAAATTTGCCGCGTGGATAGTGCGGATAATGTAAAATTATCAACTGGACTATTGTTATTTGTTTACATCATAAAATCTAAAATTCATTACACACATTTTATAAATATTAATTACATAAAAATATTTTGAAATACTGCTTCCATCCTCACTTTGGACTACCGGGATTTTTTTTTTTAAAACTAACACAGCATACAAGAATAAAAATCAAATTCATTTGTACACAGGTTAGGGTCAATCATGAACAACTAATGAAACGGTTTGACTTCATATGGTCACTTTCACAATTTTGTTTGTCATGTAACACAAACAAACACTGAACATCATCATATATATTTATCCATTAAATACAGTTACATCTAGATATATTTATCCATTAAATACAGTTACATCTAGATTTCAATGATAAATTTACGTTTGCAGAACGACTACATTTGCTGATTAAATTATACCCATATGTGGCAAATGAGATCAATGTTATTAAAAACTTTAAGCACAAATCCAATTCATAATAAATACATACATATATATCACATTTAGTGGAACGTAACAAAACACCAGTCAAATATAAAAATATTCCTTAACAAAGAAAACAAAAGACAGTAGTATCTATTTTCTCACAGTCGTACATTTTTGGTTTACAACTCAGCTACTCATATCTCCTTCGTTGTCGTATACCTTTTGTTTTGTTCTTGGTTTGGAAGATAATGGCTATTTGCATATCAATCTTCCCTTTCTTTCTCTACCTCTCTCTTGTGTCTTCTTGTGTGAAACACCAGATGAGGAATAAGCTATCATGCACAAAGTCTTTCTACTTTTAAACTATCTCTTGTAGGTCCTTTCAGATGTTAACCGTATATAGTTCATCTCTGCGTCCAAATGTCGTCTCCCTGCATTACTACCATTACTAGCATTGCTTCTTTTTCGCTTTTCCTGTGAGTTGCAGGAAAAATCGTGTTTTATCCACTTGGAATTTCACAAGGCGTATCCAATTCAGCGCCAGTTTCATTTCTTCATCTCTTGGTTCACTGGTATCTGTTTCGATCTCTTCATAAACTCTTCATTTGTGACTCTAAAATACCATCTCAGTCCCTCTACCTCTAATTCTGTGCAGACACCAGTTGATAAATGTTTGCAAACCCCGACAACAAAACTGTTTCCAACCCCGACAGCAGAACTGTTTAAAACACAAGAGTTAAATATTATAATTTTGGTTTTCGATTTGATTTCTTTAGACTTCCGCATATTTCCTAGTGCAATTAAAGCTCCTCTTGTCTTCTGTATTGTTATTCTGACATCTCTGTCTGTATGTCCACTCACTTTGTCTACATGCTACCTAAGTGTGTACATGATTCACGTAATAGCGGTGAATCCACAACACTAACCAGACTGCAAGAACTCAAAGTTAAGTGTGGTGTAGCTCGACAAGAACGTTATGCTGGCAGACAAAGAAGAATTGTAAACCAACAAAGAACCGGTGTCGTTAGTCGCCACACACTGATGGACATACTGAGGGAGAGATCGGAGCACTTATGGACTAATTTGTTCGACGTGCAGTGATGGTGATCCGACGACTAAACTAAACTAAGTGAGGTTTTACACAGAAAGATCGATCGGGCTGTTGTTTGTTTATTTAATTCTTGATTTTTAAAAACCGCCTGTCATGTACGCCGCACCTATACTTATGGGGTCAACAGAAGCGTCTACGCCTCGAACATAAATGTGGTTTACCTTTCTCCTTTTCATAGCGTCTCATCTAATTTATGCTCGTGCCGAACGCCTCATAACACGAAATAGCCATTTTATCATCCATTTTGAACTGTACCTCGTCACGTCTACGCTGCAATCAAACAGATGGTTACTATAATAGACCTCGTCACGTCTACGCTACAATCAAACAGATGGTTACTATAATAGGCCTCGTCACGTCTACGCTACAATCAAACAGATGGTTACTATAATAGGCCTCGTCACGTCTACGCTGCAATCAAACAGATGGTTACTATAATAGGCCTCGTCACGTCTACGCTACAATCAAACAGATGGTTACTATAATAGGCCTCGTCACGTCTACGCTACAATCAAACAGATGGTTACTATAATAGGCCTCGTCACGTCTACGCTGCAATCAAACAGATGGTTACTATAATAGGCCTCGTCACGTCTACGCTACAATCAAACAGATGGTTACTATAATAGGCCTCGTCACGTCTACGCTACAATCAAACAGATGGTTACTATAATAGACCTCGTCACGTCTACGCTACAATCAAACAGATGGTTACTATAATAGACCTCGTTACGTCTACGCTACAATCAAACAGATGGTTACTATAATAGACCTCGTCAAGTCTACGCTACAATCAAACAGATGGTTACTATAATAGACCTCGTCAAGTCTACGCTACAATCAAACAGATGGTTACTATAATAGGCCTCGTCACGTCTACGCTACAATCAAACAGATGGTTACTATAATAGGCCACACATATTTCTTTATACCGTGAATATATCCCCAGATCTCAAATTGGTTTATCCACGACAGTGCTAACAGAAGGGCAACCTGTGTTGTGATAATTTATTGCATTCTCTATAGAAATGTATACATTATTCAAGGAGAATCCAATTGTGGTGAAATAAAAAACCGATTATACGCGACTAACGACTTGACACACTTACTATTCTTGTGATACTATTTGATGTTGATAATCGGTTCCTGCTCAAAGTGTTGGGTACTGCTAACTAGCAACAGGAGTTTTAGTGTTGCGTACTGCTAACTCGCTTATTTCCAAGACCAAGACCAAGAGAGACTCTGCGTAGAACCATCACCAGAGAAGGCTCAACGATGGGCCTAGTAAACATTAAAGACTTAAAACAAATAGCAACAACAGGAGAACATGGGAGAACTATGACCTCTGCCTAAGACTGCCCTACAGGCCCAAGAGGAAAGACAACTCAACTAACTGCTAACTAGCAACAGGAGTTTTGGTGTTGGGTACTGCTAACTAGCAACAGGAGTTTTGGTGTTGGGTACTGCTAACTAGCAACAGGAGTTTTGGTGTTGGGTACTGCTAACTAGCAACAGGAGTTTTGGTGTTGGGTACTGCTAACTAGCAACAGGAGTTTTGGTGTTATACTTTCTTATGAAGAAATTAAGCATCATCATGAGAACTGCCAGGTAGTACAAAGCTCCGAAATAATGAAAAGTTGCCACATAAGTTCCGGACACATCCTTGATAAAACCTGGCATAAAAGAGTGTAAGATTGAAAAACTGTTTACAATTTCCATGACAACAAGAAAATGGATCACTAATACAAAGTACCGTAATAAAATTGAAACCATGTCAAACAGAACTACTTCAAATATTAATGATACCATTGCTATTGAATTAATTATTATCTCACAACAAACCACATGTTTCTATTGGTTATTGGTTACTAAACTGACGTCATTGCACTCCGGGCAGACCCATAGGTGCTCAGTCTCCCCAACAGATATCGAAGAGTATGCATACTGATGGTTCCCGTGGCTCGCTGAGTAAACACACCTCTGCCTCTCAGGCATCCAATTCGACTTGTACAACGGGTAACTCCAAACTGCCTAAATCGCTGGATCGATTGAACATCGATTTTGGTGTCCTCATCCAACAGACAGTCGCGAAGAGACCGAAGAACATCCCCTTATCCATCTTCAACTCCCCAACAATCGTGCTGTTGATGCAAGCCTGTCCGCTCCTCATAAACACCCGCATGCCCAGGACAGTATATCCAAGTAAGCCTCTGAAGGTTAGAAACTTCTATAGACGACATCCACTCATACCGAAATATGACCTTCTGGATCTTGTGAAGCATCGACTGAGAGTCAGATACAACAGCGGCCTCAGTAAATGAAGTCCCAGAGAGCCAATGGAGGGCAGCATGTTTCTAGAATTCAAAAAGCAGTGCATGTGGTCGACTGACATTAGTTAATAGTTACTGACCCGATGTCTTAGTACTTTGGGCAGACCTATAAATGCACAATTCATCTCAACAGATGTCGAATGGTATGCAAACTGATGGTTCCCTTGGCTCGCTATTTAAACACTCCTCTCTCTGCCAATCAGACCTCGAGTTCTGTTTGTAAAACAGGTAATTTCAAAATACTTTAATTCTCAGTTTGCGTTTAGATTTCAACATTCTCATGTTTTCCAGGTTTATGTTGTGTGTTTTTTCTCATTCATTATCTTGTTAGTTGACGAAGTCACAAAGCTTTGATCGCTCACCGATCTTGTGTCGTCTACTCACTGCACTTACAACCCTGTTGAAATATGTATTACATTTTTTACAGCCCTTGCGGTAATGACTTTTAGTTTGGAGGTTACATGTACTCCAGATGGACGGCTCTATATTCCTTAAATTCTTCCCTACATAAATAGTATCAAGTTCAGACCACAGATGCTTATGACACCAGAATTCTGATCAGACAAAAATGATTGTTTATAAATAGTATCAAGTTCAGACCACAGATGCTTATGACACCAGAATTCTGATCAGACAAAAATGATTGTTTATAAATAGTATCAAGTTCAGACCACAGATGCTTATGACACCAGAATTCTGATCAGACAAAAATGATTGTTTATAAATAGTATCAAGTTCAGACCACAGATGCTTATGACACCAGAATTCTGATCAGACAAAAATGATTGTTTATAAATAGTATCAAGTTCAGACCACAGATGCTTATGACACCAGAATTCTGATCAGACAAAAATGATTGTTTATAAATAGTATCAAGTTCAGACCACAGATGCTTATGACACCAGAATTCTGATCAGACAAAAATGATTGTTTATAAATAGTATCAAGTTCAGACCACAGATGCTTATGACACCAGAATTCTGATCAGACAAAAATGATTGTTTATAAATAGTATCAAGTTCAGACCACAGATGCTTATGACACCAGAATTCTGATCAGACAAAAATGATTGTTTATAAATAGTATCAAGTTCAGACCACAGATGCTTATGACACCAGAATTCTGATCAGACAAAAATGATTGTTTATAAATAGTATCAAGTTCAGACCACAGATGCTTATGACACCAGAATTCTGATCAGACAAAAATGATTGTTTATAAATAGTATCAAGTTCAGACCACAGATGCTTTACACAGATTCTATCAAAATGATTGTTTATAAATAGTATCAAGTTCAGACCACAGATGCTTATGACACCAGAATTCTGATCAGACAAAAATGATTGTTTATGTTGTTTACAGTAGGTATCATATTCATATATTTGATCCAATATGATATTTATATATGTATCTATTTTATTGTGTATAGCAACGATCTCAAGTTGGATGCCTTAGAACAAATAGAAAGAAATGGTACATGCAAAAAGCCACTATGGTGATTAGTAGTGTGATTGGCGAACATATGTACACCATTTTATTGGAAAATTATATGGGTAGTGTTTCATGAATTCTTGTATGACCTGCTTCCAGCTTGTTGTTGTTCTATTCTGCATTTGTTTTTTGACACCTTGTCTCTATTTATCTATCTAGTTTTCCGTCCTCTGTGAAAATTCTGCCTAAATATTTGAATTCAGATACTTGCTTTACTCTGGTGTTGTCTATTTGTATGTTTGCTTGGCTTGGTGTTTTGATGATTTTTATGGTCTCGGTCTTTTGTGTGTTGATTTTCATGTTGTACTTCCTGCTCAATCTTTAGCACTAGCCACATGAATGTCAGAGTTCATTGTTTGAGAGAGGCTGTAATATTCCTTTTACATCGTGCCTGTGTTGGCAACTATAGTTAAATTAAAGTAAAATTTTTCTTCTAATTGCATCTGGTGAATTCTCTTTGGCTGAAGTCGAGATTTGCAGCAAATCAGTGAGTGATCCATGTCGCAGTCTGTCCCATGAAATGTGCGTGTATGCAGAAAATATTTTATATCGAACCACCTAGTAATGATCAAAACAAAGACAAATCTGAGAATCTTTCAATCAAATGTGGTCAGTGATGTTCTATGGCTCCGAAACATGGCGGACAACAAAAGAAATCATCAGAAAACTACAGACCTTCATAAATAGATGTTTACGTAGAATAAAAGGACTGAGATGGTATGATAAGATTACAAGAGGGACTCAGAGAAAGAAATAAGCAGACGCCAGTGGAGAAAGAGCTAAGGAAGAGACACTGGCGATGGATAGGACCCACATTGAGAAGACCAATCGAAAGCATTGCAAGAGAAGCGATGTTTCAGGACCCGCAGGGAATGTGGAGTAGGGGAAAGCCTAGACATACATGACGATAGGTAAAACATGAAAAAAATTGGAAGGGATGGCAGGAGAGAGGAAGAACTTGAAGAAGTTTGTTGAAGACCTGTGCTCCATTGGGAGTTGAAAGGTAAAGAAGAAGAAGTAAGGATCAGGTGAAGCTGACGTCAGGGCTTAGAGTGAGGATGTCTTTATAATACTTTATGTTCTTGCTTGGTATTGAGGAATGTGTTTGTAATGTCTTGGTATAAAAACAACTCCAAGAACACTTGTCCATTAACGTTCATTTCCCAGTACCAAACATTCCTTAGCATTTGAACTAGATGTCATTCTTAGCACCAACTGTACATATTAACTGATAGACAATTCAAGTACTTACCGCTGATTGGATTTGATGCACCATTGCTAAGTCCAACAACAAATGTGTAAAGACCAAACATTGGGCCCAATCTCTGCATCCCGAATGCTTCAATTACAATCAGGCTCTGAAATGACATGTACACAGAAAATGGTGATAGTAAAATGGGAATAGAACAATGAGAACTGGATAATACAATATAAGATAATAATTAGTTTTTGGGTTTTAATAATGACAAATAAAATATGGTGATGCAATGCTCTGTAACAAGTGGTATAGAATAATTGTGCAGAATAAAACGATTGTGCAGGATATAGTGATTGTGCAGGATATAATGAGTATGATGATGGAATAGCTGTAGACGATAAAGTGATTGCGAAGTGATTGTAGATGGAGTGATTTTGGAGATGTTTCATTACAATCGCGTGAAGCAAACTGTCAATAATAGAACTACTCTATGCTTTATCAGCATCAAATAGCTTGTTCTGGGCAGCACTTTGACACTCCAGCACTCCTTCGGAATTTCTCTCTCATATGTCAGATGTCCCGCCTCTGCAGCCGTCGTGCTCAAACTATTAGTTACATCGTGATTCCATCTTCTCCATAGTCTTTCTCTCTTCTCTTTGCTGGTATGCCTCATTCCATGATCATCTTCTCTAACCCTTTGTATCTCTTTATATGCCAACAATATTAAAATTTGTCATTCTTATTTGCAGCATCGGGTAGTTTTCTTTGATTCTGAGTTCTTTCTAGATATATATATGTCTTCTCTGTCCATGCTATACGGATGACTCATCTGTAACACTTATGTTCAAAAGCACATATATGTTTTCCCACTGCCTTGTTAAATGTCCATTCTTCGCACCCATGCGTTGCCACTGGTAATACTCATGGACTTAATATTCCGATCTTTGTTTTCTTATCAGTTACGTTCCATACTGTTGTTAGTTACTTCATTTTTTGTCTAGGCTATGTTTGTTCTACTTTTGATGTTCTTCATCCTATTTCCATCTGTTGTTAATAGTGAACCAAGATATTCAAAACTGTTCACATTTTTTACTTTCTCTCCGTTGATAAAAAAATATCTTTTGTCATGTTTGTTTTATCCCTTGTCATTTTTATTGCGACATTAAGGTCTATAGTCTGTCCATTAATTCGTGAGCACGTTTGAAATTGATTTTCTCGAAAACTACCTGTTGGATCTCAGTGAATTTTTGCAAGCAGCCTTAGAATATCCATGACGCTAGAGAAATATTTTTTCCAAGAAAATTTGATGTAGTTTGAAATATTTCTTCTTCAGGTTATATTAAAATCAACCTCACCGGATTGTACACAATAGTAACAGATTTACGGTACACAGACGCGTTGTTCTAAAAATACATTATGGTAACATTGAAATATCGTGAGTTTCACGAATTCCGTGCACCTAACCCAGTCGACTTTGAAAGCGGAAAGCATATGACGTTATAATTGGGATACCGTTTTATAGTTATAGGCGTATCTCGCTATTTGTATGAAACTATTGTATCATATTTGTTGGCTTATCAAAACTGACATTGATATCACATTCATAATGAGTCTGAAGTGCACATTTATAACAATGCAGAAGGTTACAGTTTTACTATACCAACACTTCCGTAGGGAATCTAAGAGAGGTCATCTATATTGCGATATTCATAACCTGAGAAACGAACGCAACTGGCGCTTGGTCTGAATAGAGAATCCTTTTCCCGATGGATTAAACAGGACACAAAGTGCACTAATGTCAAGCAAGGACGGAAAAAAACAATTGACGACTTTGACATAGATGTCATAAGACGGGAGCTCTTGAAAATGTTTGCGACAAATCAACTTGTTACTCTCAGGAAACTGAAATTAAAACTGCAATCAGATTGCAGCATAGACATTTCTAAAAGTACTCTATGAAAATTGTAAGAGCCGCCGGCTTCACCTTCAGAAAACTATAGGCGGCAGGAATATTATTTGTGAAAAGCCACATTTAATTGCTGCCCGAAGTAAATACCTGAAGCAGATCCGTGAGCGGCGGAGGCAAGGCTATGATATTGTATATTTGGACGAATCCTGGGTCAATGCTCACCACACCAATGCTAAAGAATGGCAATCAGTAGACGGTGAACAGAAAGAAAAATACCAAGCAGCAAAGGCCAGCGTATTATACTAACACATGCAGGAAGTAGTGAAGAAGGTCTTGTCCATGACGCTGGACTTATTTTCCAATCAAAAGTACCGACGGTAGGGACTACCACACAGAAATGAATGGACATATTTTCAGGCACTGGATGGAGAAAGATCTACTTCCAATTCTAAACAGACCATGATGCTTGGTAATGGATAATGCATCCTATCACAACGCAGTATCAGCGGAAGACAAAGTACCAACTGCATCAAATACAAAAGATCAAATTAGGACTTGGCTTGCTAAGGAAAATGTCAGCTTCGATGATACATATTTGAAACCCGAGTTGTTGCACCTGGTGAGGATGACAAATAAGACAAAGGTGTTTCATATTGACAAAATCATTGCGGAATACGGCCACACGTCTTTGCGACTACCTCCATATCATGCTCACCTCAATCCGATAGAGCTTGTCTGGGCTAAAGTAAAAGGGCAAGTTGCCGAACAGAACAGGACGTTTAAAATGTGTGATGTTGAAGTTCTGACACGTGAGTCCTTCTCAATGATAGACATGCAGTTCTGGAAGAAGTGTGTTGAACATGTGCTCCGAGAGGAAGACGAGTACTGGCACCGAGATAGATTACAATTTGTCCAGCCAGTAACAATTATCAACCTCATGGAATCGTCAGATTCGGGATGATACAAATCATATTTTATTACAGACTGAGAAATAGCAACGTATACATTTCCATATCCAAATGCGTCTACCATCATACAATTTGTGGTGAAGTTAAGACACCCTGGGGTCTAATGGTGACCGAAGGGAGGACTAACTGTTGCATATTGTATCCAAGTTCACGATTGCACATAAAGGGCAACCCACTTAATTGCTTGACCTATCAAGTTAATATGGAGATACACCTATGAATAGAATTGACATGGACAAATTATAGGGATACTGTAAAATCTAAAATTTGAGCCCCGTATTTGCAATTGTCATAAAAGATCAAAGGAATTCGCCGATGTGCAAAATCCGTAGCATCTATGGACTACTGGTTAGCTTTATTTTAGCGTCATTGATATTCTAAGGCTGCATGCAAAAATCACTGAGATCCAACAGGTAGTTTCGAGAAAATCAATTTCAAACGTGCTCACGAATTAATGGACAGACTATAGATTGTACTTTCCACTTGCAAAGTTATTGTACATTTTCTATTTTGAAAAAACCAACCAATATATTAGTAACGCTGGGAGAATTCGTCTGATCAAATGGTTAAAACTCGCTGCTGCTTCTGACGGAAACATTCCCGTGTTCGAACCTCGGTAAGGCCAAAAGTTTGTTTCTATTGGGTACAAAATAAAACTATGACCTGCACGTGCGTGGCTGCAGCTTCGGGCAAACGGTCTTTTCTACGCTATAGAATCCCAAAACCTACTCTTAGAAATCCGAAACACAAGGGTTGTAATGATTCATGTGAAATAAGTATAATTTGATAAAGTATACAATTTGATGATGTATACAATTTTATAACTCACTTGTGTGATCCAAAAGGCACCAGTGAAGAGACCACACATAATTGCCATAGCCAGAAGTGTACCGAAATCGTTAAACAGACCAGTAAACTGGTATAGAGTTGCACAGGCTGCCATGGGTGCAATGACAACTGTAGACGGTCTCATGACGCCAATATGGAGGATCAGACCTGTATTCGATAAATAGTTTAAGCTCCTACAGTGTTGGAAATGAACAAACAATGGCAGTGAAACAAATAATAGTTATGTGAATTCTAACACATTTGGGAAACATATTCAATAAATAGACAGATAAGACAATGTTGAATACAACACAGATCTATCCGATGGAATTTGAGACTTTTCCCTCTGTATTATTTTACAGAGAACAAATAGATCTATCCAGAAAGAACTCAAAATCAAAGAAAAGTGGCTAATGCTACAAATAAGAAAGAAAATTGAGATATTTTGGACATATAAAAAGACATGAAGGACTGGAGAAGACCATCATGGAAGGAGGCAAAGAGGAGAAGAGGAAGACCACGGAGAAGATGGATTCAGGATGTAACTGATAGTTTAACATGACGGCTGCAGAGGCGGGACATCTGGTATATGAGAGAGAGAAATTCCGGCGGACTGTTGAAGTGGCAAAGTTCTGCTCATGACAAGCTATTGGATGATGCTTATTTTACAATGTGGAGAGCGCAATCGATGAACAAGAAACATATGTTTCCATTGATTGTACTGACAGTTTATTATTTGTATGTCCCATGTTTCTATTGATTGTACTGACAGTTTATTATTTGTATGTCCCATGTTTCTATTTATTGTACTGACAGTTTATTATTTGTATGTTCCATGTTTCCATTGATTGTACTGACAGTTTATTATTTGTATGTTCCGTGTTTCTATTTATTGTACTGACAGTTTATTATTTGTATGTTCCATGTTTCCATTGATTGTACTGACAGTTTATTATTTGTATGTTCCATGTTTCTATTGATTGTACTGACAGTTTATTATTTGTATGTTCCATGTTTCTATTTATTGTACTGACAGTTTATTATTTGTATGTTCCATGTTTCCATTGATTGTACTGACAGTTTATTATTTGTATGTTCCATGTTTCTATTTATTGTACTGACAGTTTATTATTTGTATGTTCCATGTTTCCATTGATTGTACTGACAGTTTATTATTTGTATGTCCCATGTTTCTATTGATTGTACTGACAGTTTATTATTTGTATGTTCCATGTTTCCATTGATTGTACTGACAGTTATTATTTGTATGTTCCATGTTTCCATTGATTGTACATGACAGTTTATTATTTGAAATGTTCCATGTTTTATTTATTGTACTGACAGTTTATTATTTGTATGTCCATGTTTCATTGATTGTACTGACAGTTTATTATTTGTATGTTCCATGTTTCCATTGATTGTACTGACAGTTTATTATTTGTATGTTCCATGTTTCCATTGATTGTACTGACAGTTTATTATTTGTATGTCCCATGTTTCCATTGATTGTACTGACAGTTTATTATTTGTATGTTCCATGTTTCTATTTATTGTACTGACAGTTTATTATTTGTATGTTCCATGTTTCTATTCGAGCACCACCTAACCTACACGACACAGAGATATGTTTTAAAGGTACTCGATTCGTTCCCTCGTGGAGACATCGAAATAGTTTTCAAGAGATCTCTGATCTCAGTGTAGATGAAATTGTTTTCCTAGTTCTATCGGAGATGGAGGATAAAACGGAGGTCCCATGTTCAAGTTAAGCACGTGAAAGTACCATTGGCAGTACAAAATTGAGAAAGGCAGGCTGAGGAGCCACCGCCCGTGAAAAATTCATTCGACAAAATTGAAATAAAATTCCTATTAAATATTTTCACCATATTCTAAATTACATTGCCGGTGCTACGGAGTTCGTGCACTGCCGCTGATATCTTCCTGTGTAAGAAAGAGATCGGAGGACATATGGCTACTCCCCAAAGTGCAATGATGATGGTCCTATCAATCATTCAATCATTTTTTCCATTCGACTTGGGTAGGACATATTTATGTTTCCATACATAATTATTTCAATTAGAGTACATCAGAGATGTCCAACGTTTTTATATATTGGGGGGTATCTAACTGATGGTTGTGATGATGCGGGCAAAAAAGAGTAATGTTAATATAGTTGAGATGTTGACGATTTCTCCAGTGAACAACAGGTGGGGTGAAGGGTTACAAAAGAAAACAAGATTTCCAAATGCGGGAAAATCGTGTTCATGTGAGTGATACGAAAAAAAAAAAAAAATGTGTTTTCCTGAGAAATTTGATTCACATTAAAGTTAGTTAATTTGTTCCTTTCGTGCCAAAGGCGGCAAATAGGGCAGAACTTTTAGTTCTCCATGTGATGCAGCTATTGGCTAGCAGTTGGAGATCTTGTATGGTTTTACATCCCAATAGTTTACTTTCTTGTAGGATGGTTCTTCGAAGAGTGGTCTTTGGTCTTCCACGTTTTCTTTTCCCAACTGGTGACCACATAAGGACTTGTCGATTTAGTCTCTTTTCGTCTGATCTAAGAACATGACCTAAATATTTCCACCTTCGTTTCCTTATAATATTTGATACGAGTTGTTGCTGTGTTTTATCTCTCACTGTGTTGTTAGAAACGAAATCATTCCATTTTACTTTTAATAATTTTCGAGACATTTATTCTCAAAGCTGTCCAGTTTCTTATCAATTTTCTTTGTTAATTTCCAACTTTCACAACCGTAGGTCAGTACAGGAATCACACAAAACCTAAATAATTTAACTTTTGTGCATATACTAAGGTCTTGAGATTGCCAGATATTCGTTAATTTAGTGAAGGCACTAGCTACTATAGCAATACGAGAGTTTATTTATTTCATCGTGTCTCCGTTGTTTGACACTTTACTACCCAAATATGTAAAATGTTCAACTTTCTCCAGTGTTTGGCCGTTTATTACGATGTTGTCTGTCGAGTTTGTGAGGTCCATAATTTTGGTCTTGGCAGAATTAATCTGGAGACCAACCTGTTCTGCAAGTGTGCAAAGATTGTTCGTTAGTTTGTGGGTTGCTTGTGTGGTTGAATTCAATATGGCCACGTCATCGGCAAAGTCAAGATCAAATAGTCTGCTGTTATTAAGGCATTTGATGCCTAGTTGATCATCTTGGGTGCATTTGCGCATGATCCAGTCTATAGCTATCCCCAAAAGCATAGGTGACATAACGCAGCCCTGTTTCACACCCGAATTGACTGTGCACCAGTCTGAACCACATTAAAGTGGGTAGAGTAAAATATGGCACCATAAATTTATGACATAGGCGCCATTACGTCCGTGAGCACTTATGGCACCATAAATTTATGACATGGGTGCCATTACGTCCGTGAGTACTGAGTTAGAGATCGCTGGAGTTCACAAACAACATCTATTGATCTATTTGTCGAAACATTTCTGTTAGTAACAGACCACTCTATGGAGGTGATCTGACATTTCTGTTAGTAACAGACCACTCTATGGAGGTGATCTGACATTTCTGTTAGTAACAGACCACTCAATGTAGGTGATCTGACATTTTGTTGATTAACAGACCACTCTATGGAGGTGATCTGACATTTCTGTTAGTAACAGACCACTCTATGGAGGTGATCTGACATTTCTGTTAGTAACAGACCACTCTATGGAGGTGATCTGACATTTCTTTTAGTAACAGACCACTCTATGGAGGTGATCTGACATTTCTGCAGACTTTTGGGCCCGCTAATCTAGATCATTGACTATTAACCAAGTGTGTGACGGTTGTGCCAGTCTTAATTCCAGGACATCGATCAGGAAGTTTGTGTAGTCAGTCGCTACTACAGTCAGCATTAAGCTGTAGCGCAAATGTCCCGCCAGTCTTAATTCCTGGACATCGACCAGGGAATTTGTATGGTCAGTCGCTACTCAGAAATATTGTTCGTCCGGTGTGAGAGGCAGCAGAGTTCACACTAATATCACCCCATATTTATAACTTCACTTTCGATTCCTACCCTCTTTACCACAGTGATACTCAGCAGTTTGTTTCCAGGGTCTCAATGTAAAGATGTGGTGGTGTCCTGAGTCACGGTCAGCTCACTGGCCCAGACACTCCCTTGTCACCGTATTTTCATGAGCATATGGCTTCTTATGCATACTGTATAGACAAACTCTGCTGTCAGAGCAAGATTCCCCCATCTCCACGAAACCGACAAAGGTACACATGTTATAGTAATATTTTACTTACCAGGTATCAAACGTCCAAATAGCTCTGCCAAGTAATATTTTACTTACCAGGTATCAAGCGTCCAAATAACTCTGCCAAGGCGGACGCCATTAACAAGATAGTTGAGATATCGTTCATTCCCTTCTCCTTAGCAAGTGGTGGTATAAAAATGGCTGGCAAGGCGGACGCTACCCCAGCGGAAGCGAAATAAATAAAAAATACCCAGAATGACACTTTTTTAACAAGGACAGGCACGTGACATCGCCATCTTTTCTTCAGATGTTCATTGTCTATGTTCTCGTGACCATTGACCCTGTTCACAAAATAAATTAAACAAGGGTCAATATAGATCACGTGATGTGTTAACAATATTTACAATCTACATATTATGTCACATATCAATAATATGTTTAACTGGAATGTGTCACATATCAACAATATGTCCAACTGCAATATGTCAAATATCAACAATATGCCCAATTGGAATAAATAAGAAGTAATGCTGAATAGATACAAAATAAATCAAAGTAAAGTTGAATAGATACAAAATAAATCAGAAGTAATGCTAAATAGATACAAAATAAATCAAATAATGCTGAATAGTCAATATCAAAATGTACAATCAAGTAATGCTGAATAGATACAAAATAAATCAGAAGTAATGCTGAATAGATACAAAATAAATCAGAAGTAATGCTGAATAGATACAAAATAAATCAGAAGTAATGCTGAATAGATACAAAATAAATCAGAAGTAATGCTGAATAGATACAAAATAAATCAGAAGTAATGCTGAATAGATACAAAATAAATCAGAAGTAATGCTGAATAGATACAAAATAAATCAGAAGTAATGCTGAATAGATACAAAATAAATCAGAAGTAATGCTGAATAGATACAAAATAAATCAGAAGTAATGCTGAATAGATACAAAATAAATCAGAAGTAATGCTGAATAGATACAAAATAAATCAGAAGTAATGCTGAATAGATACAAAATAAATCAGAAGTAATGCTGAATAGATACAAAATAAATCAGAAGTAATGCTGAATAGATACAAAATAAATCAGAAGTAATGCTGAATAGATACAAAATAAATCAGAAGTAATGCTGAATAGATACAAAATAAATCAGAAGTAATGCTGAATAGATACAAAATAAATCAGAAGTAATGCTGAATAGATACAAAATAAATCAGAAGTAATGCTGAATAGATACAAAATAAATCAGAAGTAATGCTGAATAGATACAAAATAAATCAGAAGTAATGCTGAATAGATACAAAATAAATCAGAAGTAATGCTGAATAGATACAAAATAAATCAGAAGTAATGCTGAATAGATACAAAATAACAATCAAAAGAATAATGAAGTTGTAAATATATCAACAAGCAAGGACGTTACAAATTGTGATTAATGAGAAATTAAGAGATCGTCTAAAATTTCGTATAGAGTTTGTGTGTTTGTTAAGTAGGGATTGAAGCCTTTTAAGCCAGCACGCCGCTTTCAACCTAAAGCGAATCTTGTTTTGGTTATATCAGAGCGTGTAGGTCAACAAACATGAAAAATCAGAATTAACTCCTTTCAGAGAATCCAAGTTAGAGGCGTCCGCCAGTATAACTCTGAAAGTCATGTGAACATTCGAGTCCTTTCTGCACTACACTGCAACAAGAGAGACCTCGAGGACGATCAGGTTTATGTTTTGTCAAAATTGATAAATTAAGAGTGAATTATCTTTCTTGGTTTATCCAGCAGGGCCCTATATGTATGTAATTACAGCAAATAATTATATGTCTGTCTGTTTGTTTGTCTTCTAACATATATATGTCTGTCTATTGGTATAAATTATTATTTATTATATATCTCGTAGAGTTCTAAGTTACATAGGACTTGCAAACAATTCTGCCATACATTGTTCTCACTCGTTCAATATTTTCTATAGAAATCAAACCGATATTTCCCGCCTCTCTCAGTCAAGTTCCTCTCACATTTTTCCTAGAGCATGTCTTCTTTCTGGAATCCTTTGCCTTCCACTACAACGCATGTTTTGTGATTAATTGATGACTTCTTATCAGAATATGCCCAACATATCTTTATCTTTTATTGTTTTATAACAGTTATTGATAGTTGAAAGTTCTTATTGCCATTTCTCTCATTTACTTCTCCAGGTTGATTGGTGAGCAGCGTATGACCGAATGGATTAGAGCGCGGTTTCCATGCGGGAGACCGGTGTTCCATCCACGTTAAGGATTTGTTTCCGTTGTGGGCATAAATGAAAAATCCTAACTTGAACAGCTTCATGGCGACTGCACTAGCCATGCGGTCGTTAAATTCCTCATGCTCTCGTCCCACATATCATACAACAAGCTTAACTCTTTCGCTGGTACATACTTTCTGAAGGCTGAACTAAAAATAGCTACTCTTTGTTTCTAGGTCGCAAACGTGAATGTACGACTATAGCACTGACAGTAGCAATGTATAACGTGTAAACACGTCTTTAGCCCACAGAGGAGAGATAATAACAGACGTGTTAGTACGTCTTTAGAAGTTAATGGGAAAAACGTATATATACGTCCTTAGAAGCTAAAGGGTTAAAAAACGGTACTCCAGGGAGTAGCGACAGTTTTTTGTTTGTTTATGACACAGTTAATGTGAGATGACAAAGTTTAGGAATTACTATTGTAATTGTGTTATAGTAAAGTAATGAGGATCATTTTCAATATAACAATTGTGTACAAGACAAGTTTATTTTAAACACGTTATACCTTTGTTCTGATGGTAATTCACTTCGAACCGGTTGGTGTTTCTCTAGATGTGTCAGACTGTACACACTACCAATAAGATCCAAACTAGATGTTGATAAGGCGTTTATTATGGCGGTTGGAATTGATCTAATCTTGGAAATATCATGTCCAGAAACTAAATTCTTTTCTGCCATTGTTGTCTTTTGTTCCGTTTCATACTCCATTTCTGAGTAGGAATTTTGATGTAAATCTGTGCTAGACGTCACGTGGTTTTGTGAACTGTTAAGTAATACGTTTAGTGGATTTGTAGAATTTTCCAGAGTGTTTGTAGAAGTCTTGACGTTCAAGACGGACTCCACGTTGTTAGTCAGAGGATCTGTCTCTTTGTAATCTTTAATTTCAGCATCGTTTTCATTATGTACGTTGTCATGGACACCTGATACCACTGTACTGTTGTCACTGTGTCTAGATGGATGATGTGATGGTTGGACATCATCATGCAGCAAATGTGTCGACTCTTCACTTCGTGTTGATGAACTACTAAAATGTGATGATGGTTGTTCCGAATCTGATGTGTTGTTTATTTGTGTGTATATTACATTACTTTTGTTGATATCCGATAAATGAATTTGTGGAGAAGAATCAAGTACATTATGTTTTTGAAGATCGATCATTGGGTCACTTGTTACTGATGAAACTAATTTGTATTTATCAGTTGGTGTAAAAAGAGATGAGAAAACAGCCTGATTAAACATGATGGCGGCCAAGACCAAGAGCCCACCTTGTAGTCCATACTTATCCACAAGATACCTCATAAGTACAGGTAGTGTGACACCTCCAAAGCTGACTCCACATGTGGCAATGGCTGTGGCAATGGCTCGTTTCTTATTGAAATACTGACTTACTATTATCAGACATGGGCAGTATAAAAGGGCAAAGCCGATACCTGAAAACAATGTCGTTAAAACAAAATATATTGAATCTGTTTACTATTTAACCAACAATACTGGACCTTTTTCTGTATCTATCTAATCAGGCGCTTGGTCCGTGTCCGTGTTTCATTCATTTCGTTCTTCCGTCTTTTCGTTTGTCCGCACATCTGTCTGTCTGTCTATCTATCATGTATGTATATATATATATTCTTTGAAAAGGAGGGGGTGGGGTGGGGGTAAGTAAAATGATCTCTGCGAAAAATAGTGCACATAAAATGGGACGAATTCAGGAGAAGTGATGAAATCAGTGAAATGTCTCGTCAACCTCTGGTAACTACTGTTATAAGAAGGAGAATATGGAGATATGTTGGTCATACGTTGAGAAGAAATGTTCAAAGAATATCATAGCAAGCATTGAAGTGGTAGGCAAAGGGTTCAAGAAGGAAAGGACACCATAGTGAAACTCTGAAGCAAACTTTACAGAGATAGACAAAAGTGAGAACTATTTGGCTCACTTCCAAAGAAAGGGTTGAACGAGTTGTCGAGGAGAGAGTGGTATGGATAAATTGATTGCATGCATTATGTAACGTATATAATGCTATGATAAGAATATAGTAATAATTGTACATATATATAGTATAGAAACTAATTGTACATCCAAATTGTTCGTACCATATTATGTTCATTATTATTCGTAAACATATATTTTAACTGAATTCAACTTACCATCTATATCTTTCAATTCTCGCTGGCATATGTTATGATTAATACAACATTTAATTAAAAATTCGTAATTTAGTTTTAAAATTATGTAACTTGGAGTTCCTTGGAGATCAAGATGCAAGTGAAAAGACAGATGATAACAGTTACCAGTGTTAATAGTGTCAAACTTGGTCTCTGACAGCAACACACAACAGAAAGCTCACCAACACTTTGTTACCAGTGCCAAACTTGGTCTCTGACAGCAACAAGTCACAGAAAGCTCACCAACACTTTGTTACCAGTGCCAAACTTGGTCTCTGACAGCAGCACACCACAGATAGCTCACCAACACTTTGTCACCAGTGCCAAACTTGGTCTCTGACAGCAACAAGTCACAGAAAGCTCACCAAGTGTGAAAAGAAATGCTTGAGGAAGGCGGTGGGAGTCACCAGGAAAGATAGACTACGAAATGAGGACATCAGAAGCAGAGTGGGCATAACTTCATGCGCCGAAATACATGAAAAGACAACAAATGCAGTGATTCGGACATTTAATGACAATAGAATACAATCATCCACCAATAACATCATACAATAAACAGAGATCATGTACTAGAGCCAAGAGAAGACCAAGAAATATATGGATAGACAATATCAAGACAACACGACATAAACACGGATCTAACACAACAAGGTCAACTCATCTGGCCCTAGAACGCAAATTAAAGCTCCCACCCCTACGCTTAAGGGTAGACAGGACAAACGGTTGCTAACTTCCTTATTTCTCAGTCAAATGAAATATTGTTTATCAGGTAGTACTAGGGACGGTCTGGTATGAAATATTATATAACTTTTAATTTAATTACTTGTCGGTTGCCATGGTAATGGCGCCATGTTGATTATAAACAATGACGTAAAGTAGGTAAGTACTCACAACTAGTTCATATTATTCTTTTTTTTCAATTGACATACTTACATAAGCCATAGTTCTAGGCAACTAGCAACTTTAAATTGTTCTGGGACAGATAATAAGCAGATAGAAGTGCAACGAATAAGACATATACAATTTTTACCCAAAAAATAGGAACCTATGGTTACTAAAAATATTGTGGTTAAAAATATATTTCTCAAAACTTGTATTTCTATATCTGACTGCCCTCAGTATTGATAGATCTATATGTATGCCAAATTTCATATTGATATCTTAAATGGTTACTGAGATTAACCTACTGAACACTTCCTAAATTAGTGAAAATCACAATTGTGAGAAAACTGCAATTTAAAAATATTTTTGGTGAAATATGAAAAGATCTTTAACTTACCAAAGAATTTCAACACAAATCGCTTATATGATTGACAGAACATCCGTCCCGTATTGTTATATGTTAAATTCACCTGTATTATATGTGCCTCCTTCCTTCTGAGATATCTCATGCTCTTTGATGTGGAGCATGGGAGAACTACTATTTTTTAATATAGGCAAATATTGACGTAGACTAATGAGATAACGTTTTTTTAGCTATGCAATTGATAAAATCTACTTTGACAATTTGAATATCATTGTTGAAAGATGTATTTGTCTCTACAAAAGCTTTTGAATCTCCATCACAGAACAACTGGGAATAAACAAGTTGTCTCTTTCTCACTGACCTGGCAAAAATAAGCTTGGCAGCTTCAGCTTCCATAGAATTGGATGAACTCTCACAATTTTCTCCCACTGGCACTTTACAATGATATATTATTCGATATGTCTTATAGAATAGAGATCCCCATCACTAAGTACCAACCAAACGGTATTTCTAGACATTACCTCTTAAGAAATACGTTTAATTTCCAGAAGGTGGGCTGTTTAAAATCTCATTTTCAAATTTAAAAAAAAAAATTCTATTTTTTTACTGATTTCGATTCTAGAGATATAAAACTAACAGAATAAAACATATTTGGAAAATCGATATTTTAAAGAAAATATGTCATTTAGTGAGTATTGAGACCCCTTAATGGCAAGAGTGGACAACCAATTCCATCATCCACCTGGTGGAGAAAGACAATAGATAAATACATAACTTGGAATTCCATATGTTTTGTTTTCATTTTTAATAGCAGATGTTGATTTACTAATTCGTATTAGAATTTCGTTTTTAGTATCTCCCGTGAAGTAAACATTGCTACCCAAATAAGTGAACTGCTCTGTTACTTGGATCATTTCTGACTCCAGCGTAACGCCCGTGGAGCGCCGGGGCCCGCAAGGGAAGCAAAGAGTAGTGTCACTGTGACCTACAAGGCATGTCGTAAGAGACGACTGATGTAGGGGTCTAGAGAAGCAAAGAATAGTACCACCACTGTGACCTACAAGGCATATCGTAAGAGACGACTGATGTAGGGGCCTAGGGAAGCTACCCTAGCAAATAAAAAGTATCGCAGAAATCGGATGTGCTGGTCTACCTGTAGGCGCATAACTGGCACAACGTACACTTGCTCTTAGGCTCACATACAAATCACAAAGAGTGGTTTAACAAGTGATCGATTTGGAGCGTTGGAAGAAGAAGATTTCAGCGTATATCTGCATTACTTATCATAGGTGTCTTTGCTATATGTGTCTTTTCATAGCATATATATTATCTAACTTATCATAGGTGTCTTTGCTATATGTGTCTTTTCATAGCGTATATATTATCTAACTTATCATAGGTGTCTTTGCTATATGTGTCTTTTCATAGCGTATATATTATCTAACTTATCATAGGTGTCTTTGCTA
The DNA here is from genome assembly GCA_020796225.1 of Arion vulgaris. Lineage (NCBI taxonomy): Eukaryota > Metazoa > Mollusca > Gastropoda > Stylommatophora > Arionidae > Arion > Arion vulgaris. The sequence continues at coordinate 110,331,810 of CM036753.1, read as the reverse complement.
TATGTGTCTTTTCATAGCGTATATATTATCTAACTTATCATAGGTGTCTTTGCTATATGTGTCTTTTCATAGCGTATATATTATCTAACTTATCATAGGTGTCTTTGCTATATTTGTCTTTTCATAGCGTATATATTATCTAACTTATCATAGGTGTCTTTGCTATATTTATCTTTTCATAGCGTATATATTATCTAACTTATCATATGTGTCTTTGCTATATTTGTCTTTTCATAGCGTATCTGTTATCCAATTTATCATAGGTGTCTTTGCTATATTTGTCTTTTCATAGCATATATATTATCTAACTTATCATAGGTGTCTTTGCTATAGTCTTTTCATAGCATATATATTATCTAACTTTTGATACTATAGATGGCAAGTGTCCGTCTTTCTCCTGTTTCAGAAAATACTCACCAAAAATTACTCCTTGAGTTAAAATCAAATAGTTAATGTTAGGTACTATTCCATTCAATGCAATTCCCAGGCACTGCAAGAAACAACCAATCAAACAGCTTTGTCGGATTGAAAATCGTTTCAGAACGACATTCACCACCAGCAAAGCTGTGGATAAAACAATCATTAATGACATTAGTATTACAATCATTATAATCATTAATGACATTAGCATTAAGCAGATTATCAACAGACAGTGCGCCACAAAAAGCAATGTTAATTCGATACTGTGGATACTGAGCAAACGATCAGCCACGCAAAAAAGGTGGACCTCAGAGATAACAGAGGCACAACAGTCTGTTCTATAAATTTCGTTTTACCCTTAAACTGTGAGGCAAATTAGGACTGAAGAAAAGAAAGAAAGACAAGGCGCATAGAGAGGTTTCGCCCCAGGTGTCTCATTTTTCAACCTGTCGCTAAAATACAAGACAGGATTAGAGAATAGATATATAAAGCATTACAATCATTAGAAACATAAATGACATTAATGACACTCGTGTGAAAGGTAACTGGTTCCCTCCTCGTGGAGTCATCGGTATATATTTCCAGAGATCCCTGATCTCAGTGTATGTGAGATCGAGTTCCTAGTCCTATCGGAGACGGACGATAAAACGTAGGTCCCATGTTCAATTTGATCATGTAAAAGAACCCTTGGCAGTTCCAAATCGAGAACAGCAGGCTGGAAAGCCGCTGCCCGGGCAAAATTCATTAGAAAATATGAAAAATAAAAGTCCTAAAAATATCTTCACCATCTTCAAAATTACATCGGGGACCCACGCCGCTGCTACGGAGTTTATGCGCTGCAGCTGAGATCTTCCTGTGTAAGAAAAAGATCGGAGCACACATGGTTACTCACCGAAGTGCAATGATACTAGCCCTATCAATCAATCAAACAGTTAATGGCATTAGTATTACAATCATGACAAATATTAATAACATTAGTATTACAATCATGACAAATATTAATAACATTAGTATCCAACCTCTACTCATACAATAAAACACATACATATATTCGTGAGTTATTCATAATAAAACACATACATATTTTCGTGAAAGTTATTATCAATAAACACTATCCCATATATTCGTAGTTATTCAAAATAATAAACACACATATATTCTTAGTCAATCATGTTTTTAATTTCTTTCATCATCTAGTCATCGTTCACAAAGTATATTTTCCACTATCCACACAGTATACTATCCACACAGTATACCATCCAAACGTATACATACACCACTACACAGATATCATCCATCTCCGACAGTAAAAATCCAGTGCTCATACAAGTTAGTATATTCTAAAAGACAGTGCTAGACTCATGTTTTCGTCAAAAGTAGTTAGAGATGCTAACATCATGTGTTTTCTCAACATATGTAGTTAGAGATGTACTCAACATCATCCCGGTACTCTTTACTTGAAAAAGTTGTTGTAAAACAAATATCTCGAGTTGAATGTCTACTGTGGTAGACAAAAATGTCAATTACATTGTGGATCGAACCAAGATCAACACTCTAAGAAGCTAGTGCCATAACCACGGTATACCAACGTTTCTCTCTCTCTCTCTTCATACACCATCATATATGACTTGACCTATTCCTCTTTGCTCCTCGTGGAGCGTCAACAACTGTTCGCCAAATTTCCAGTTCTCTGAATGTTATATGCAGATTGAATACCATATATGTCAACAGGAACGAACCGTATGAGGAAACCCCGTGTAATCAAGCCAGTCCTTCGCCTTTGAACCCTTTTTTGACCGTTGTCTCTAAGATCTCCTAAGATAGTCCGGCACTCCATAGTTCCTGAAGAGGACTTTATCTCCAGCTCAGTCTAGGACGTTCACTTTTCGTTTTCCTGCGGCTTCCACTTAAGTGGTTGAACATCATACATAGACTACCTATAATCCGTATAATCATAAAATAATCAGTCATCCATACATCATTCAGTCATCATGATCGAACTGCATTATGACCCACCATCATTCATTATTACCATTACCATCATCATTATGATCAGATATTACCCTTTCAGCTACTAACTACAATCACAAAATATTTCTTCTTCTCCTTCTTCCGCTTTCAACTCCCAACCTAGCACAGGTCTTCAACTAACTTTTTCCAGCTCTTCCTCTCTTTTGCCATCTCTTCCAATTCTTTTCTCGTCTTGACTACTCTTTTAATATTAGTCTCCAGCTCTCGTCTATGCCTACCCTACTCCTCTTTCCCTACCCTACTCCTCTTTCCCTGCAGGTTCCAAAACAGTGCATGTCCTGCAATGCTTCCGGTCTGACATATCAATGTGTTCATGTTCCAGAAACAGTTTTCTAACAGGAAAGAAGATTAGTCGGCATCAATGGATCCTTTACAACTCTTACAATACGCATGCGCTAAAACTGCCTTTTTACGCACTATTTTTGAGGACTCAATTTTAAGGCGAATGTTACACTATACAATTTGTTATAATTGTCTCATGTTCATTTGCTAAGCGAACATTAACAACTTATTTATTAGCAACTAGTTAGAAAAAGATAGTTTATTATAGTTTGTGAAGATATGTGATGTTTTGTGATGGTTTGTGATGTTTTGTGAAGGTGTGTGATGTTTTGTGATGGTTTGCCAGGTGACATTTAGTAAAAGGGGAATTAATCATATGGTTTGTCAGATGTTGTATCGTATTGTAAGAGTTTTAATATTTGCTCAACTAAAATCTAAAACAAACAAAAACAAATATGATTTCATTAATAATGTAGCAGATAACTTACTTGACAGACTATACACACAGAACTGGACACCACTGATCACCGCTGTCACGGCCGAACTTGCGTCATATTTCTCCTGGAATTCCAAGAAGAGAATTCCAAAAGATCGGATGTAGCCAAATGTGAAGAAATGTATTCCAAAGGAGCCTGTAACAGTTGATTACAGAATGCAGTTATATTTTAGAATCCATGATCACCTACACCAGCCGGCATGAAACATGATGATTGTAGATAAGATCAAATATTTCTATAGTCCGTTCAACAACTCATACGCACAGTATAATGTGAATTGCAACAAAACCATCAATTCTACAGTAGCGAAACTTTGCAGCCAATCTTAGAATTATCTATCTATCCATTCTCTAATCCTGTTTACCTTTCAGCGTCAGGTCGTAAGGTAGAATAATAGTACGCAAATTTCTGATGGAAGAAATTGCTATAGTAAACCTAGATTTGTAATATAACGGTTTCTTTTGTGGTTGGCGGCATATTTGCGAGTCTGAAATAAATTTTAATTTACAGTAACGCATCAATATGACATTTGATGACAAGTCTCATGCAAAGGCATATCATTCCAGCTCATACATGGGGCCAATGTTGATACTCACAATAGAGTCATGAAATAAACAAGAAATGTAGACTTAGTTCAATTATTGTTTTTAAATAACTTACATTACAGTTAAAGTTAGCTTTCATGTTATAATGCCATCCTCCTTTCACTCCAGGCTTAGGACTGGCAATGGCGAGCTTTGAACGTTCTTTTCAAATCGTTACTTTTCGTAACAATGTGCGAGTGTCAACATATGTGGTAAAGTAATCATAATCAAATAGCTTGTCGAGCAGAACTTGCCCTCAAACGTCCTCCGAATTTCTCTCTCTCATAGACCAGATGTCCTGCCTCTGCAGTCGCATATTTAACCTATCAGTTACATCCTGAATCCATCTTCTCATAGTCTTCCTCTTCTACTCTTGTTGGTATACCTCCTTCCATGATGTCTTACCCAGCCTTCATATCTTTTATAGTCAAAATACCTAAATTTTATCTTTCTTATTTGTAGCATCAACCAGTTTCTTTGATTTTGATTTCTGTCTAGATAGATCTATTTAGTTCTCTTCTCTGTCCATGAAATATAAGTACTATCTGTAACACTGATATTCAAGCACATATTTATATTTTCCCACTGCTTTATTGCGGAGGTATCACTATAATAAAATAGTTCTTTTCCTGGTTCTTGTATACTGTGGTACAGATGACATTTATGTCTTTGTGAAAATGCCGTATAGTATTAATGACACTTTTGCATTGTAACTTCAAACTCATTAGAAATGTTATATCAATGTCTGTTTGAAAAGCCTGAATATGACCCAATAGCTTCCACTAATTTCGATATACGTCTAAAAGTCCGTGTTGCATTATGACTTCATTTGTTTATCACTGTCAAGCTGAATTTATTTGGAACGGAATATGCAAGAATTGTTCCAAAAATCATGGATTTCGTCCTGAATATTGCTATTTTGACATCAATGTATTAAATGGTTGTAATACATTAGTTTTCAATCATACCAATGACTCGTTAAATTATATCACAAAGAAGGAAACTTCTAGATGGTATGATTGTTTGAATGGCAACAAATATTTTGTAGCGTCGGGAACGTTTAGTTCACGATGCAAGTTTTCAAGTTATTTCATCAAATGGTTACAAAGATACCAATTTGTATCTGTGGGCATGACAAGTTGAACGGACTATAGCTAGTTATGAACAAGCTGCAGTTAGTAATAAAGTGTACATACTATTTCAATTTCGGTAATTCAATTTCTGAACTTGTGTTTGAGTTTGTTGTTGCTGCAGCTAATGAAAGTAACTTCAGTAATAAATTAGTTTGAGAACATAATGAAAGTAACTTCAGTAATAAATTAGTTTAGAGAACAGCTAATGAAAGTAACTTCAGTAATAAATTAGTTTAGAGAACAACTAATGAAAGTAACTTCAGTAATAAATTAAAGTAACTTCAGTAATAAATTAGTTTAGAGAACAGCTGATTAAAGTAACTAAGTAATAAATTAATAACTAGTAATACAATTAGTTTAGAGAACAACTAATAAAGTAACTTCAGTAATAAATTAGTTTAGAGAACAACTAATGAAAGTAACTTCAGTAATAAATTAGTTTAGAGAACAACTAATAAAGTAACTTCAGTAATAAATTAAAGTAACTTCAGTAATAAATTAGTTTAGAGAACTGCTAATAAAAGTAACTTCAGTAATAAATTAAAGTAACTTCAGTAATAAATTAGATTAGAGAACTGCTAATGACAGTAACTTCAGTAATAAATTAGATTAGAGAACCGCTAATGACAGTAACTGTAGTAATAAATTACTAATGGAAAGGAAGCCTACCAATAGGAATCGCCCAGGCCCATCCTGTGTCCACTGGATGGGTGTTGATTGGTGTAGAGATTGTGATCTTCGATGAACTATGCATTTGCTGATCATCGTCGTCTACAGCTTTCTTTGTTTTTTCCATAACTGCAGTTGACGTCTGGTCCAGTGAACAGAAAACTGCAATTTGTAAAATAATGTTGCTTTACGGCTAGGGTTGTCATGGATACCTCATCAATCTACTGAAGATAGCATGTAGATAGTATAGACTCGTGTTACTATGGTTACTGATAATGATTACCCACACATATACATATTTGAATGAAATTCTTGCTAATCATTATTACCTTTTACAGCATTGTATCTTCTTCTTCAACGCCACAAACCGACCACTTGTTAAACCACTCTGTATGATTTGTATGTGATCTGAGCCTAAGAGCGATTGTACGTTGTGTCAGTTATACGCCTACAAGTAGGCCAGCACATCCGATTTCAACGATTCTTTTATTTACTAGGGTAGCTTCCTAGGTCCTAAATAGTCGACTCCTACGACATGCCTTGGAAAGTCGCAGTGGTACTATTCTTTGCTTGCCGTGCAGGCCCCGGCATCAAACGAGCGGTATGTCTTCTCACGTTGGACATTTCTTATTAATCCCTTCGCATTTCTGAGACGATATATCGGCTAGAAATATTTTTTAAAGATGACGCAAAACCAGTACACTAGATAATTCAGTATATATCAGAAAATTAATGCGTCCGGAAGTCAAAACAATTATGGACTGAAAGGGTTATGATAATTAGTGTTATATAATATTCTTTAAAAGGCCGTCCAGGTACCGTACCTTCTAGAATTATCTTCTCCATGCACTTATATCGTTTAATGTGTTCAATATATTTCATTTTTCTTATTTTTATGTTCTTTAATAACCAACCCTCGTTAATATCAAGCTGTTGCAGAACACAAGCGTTTATTCTTTTAAATGTCCATGCTGTTTTAAATATTCTTCTGTAAAATTTGCATTCAAAGGCATTACTGATTTTCTCCGCCGCTTTGTCAATGGTCCATATCTCACAATCAGGAGTCAAAGGCACATGAGGTGGTGTGCAAGGATTAGTGAGCCGGCACTAATCAAGACCCTGTCCCCTACCTCCACGTGGTGACCCTGGAAACATACTTTGGTTCCGGTCTGGCTAATGGGGGCAGGGATCGGGGAGAACTACTGGTAGTGGTAGAAGTGCAAGTATGAAAAAAAGAAAGAAGAAATGCAGGTCCATACGAACAAACTGCACAAATCTCGTGACCGACGTCCAACAAAATATTGCCCAAGTTCCCGAACAAAAAACAGCAACGAAACGTCTCTGATAAATCCCTACTCCCCGGAGTAAGGGCCGAACACAAATTGCCATCTCCGGAGCAGGAGACTCCATACACAGGCTCGACGTGTAAGTCAAGGTCCGCCACAAATTACCAGTTTCTCTGCTGATGGAGAGATTAGTAAAGATGAAAGGATGAGAGGTGCATCCAGTGACGAAACGTGTGCCCACATAGGGTGAAACTCGAAGCTCTGAGGAGGGGGCAAACATTGTCAGCTGTGGGGCAAGAATAAATAAGCCAGATGCGTAACGAATAAAAGTCTACCCTCGTGTCGGTACGAGGGAAGATTACAGCTGACTCCGCATTGGTGGCATGGTGCAGATACATCTACAGTGCAAAGTTTGCCGAGCGCAAAACATAAAGTTGCGTTTTAGTGCATAACGAAACTACCCTCCTGGGAAAACCGTGCAAGGTACTGTTGCGATAACAACTAACATCCCAGAAGAACTGAGGTGGGTGATGCCTAACGGAACTGCCAGCCTTGGGGCAACCGGGCAAGGTACGGTTGCAGTCACAACTAACATCCCCGGAAGAAGAGGAGCGGGAGATGGTGGCGAGCGCAAAATCCTTAGTTGCGTTGCTAGCGCCGATTGAAATGATCCTCTACATTATTTGTGCTTGGCCCCAGGCCGGTGTTTTCCGAGGCTAACTGCAAATTGCCACGTACCGACACGCGTCTAGAAAAGGCTGAGAATGTTCCTACTCCGGAACAAACTCAAAAGTGAATGGTAAAGTAAGGTCGACAATGTAAAGATCTGACAGGCTGTCCTGATTCGAGCATTGGCGAAGAAAGATACTTTACACGGTGTTTTATACGAGTAAGACGCCGTCCGAGGACAAGCTTATAAGCCCCGTGAAATGTTTCTAATCCGGAACGACCTCACAGTCAGAAAGGGCCAAACAGCGTAACTCACTGTCTTGGCGTAGATCACAAAGCTCAAATATACGGCAAAGCTGATCGAAAAGGCGAAGATCCGGGCTGACATAGTCGGCAGAAAGGATCGTACCCTAGGAAAGTTCACCTAATAAATAAAAACTGGCTGAAACCAGATGGGCGAGCCTAGTCACCATGGGCGCACAATCGATCCGACGTAGATCACTCCGTTCTTGTCAAAGGACCAATTATATATCACAAAAAGAATGATAAAATTGGCCGTGAAGAATGATCGAAAAGAGGAAAGAAGAAGATCTCGCAATCATATGTTGTCAAGGGAAAAATGGAGACTCTTAAACACTTGATTTTTGTTCGTATGTCAGTTCCCTTCCATAGATGAGTTAGTTCTTTTAGTTTTTGTAAAGCAATGCGCAGACTTTTTAAAATGTCTTTTATAGCATTCTCGTCATTTGTCAGCAATGCCACAAAGTAATCAAAGTTGTCGACTCTTTCTATTTTGTGGCCGTTGACATATTTATTAGTTATCAATTCTGTTTTTAAATATCTTCGTTTTCATTGTATTGAGATACAGATTTTGATCTTCACATTTTTTAAAGTTATCTTATGAAGTTCTATTTAATTTGCCAATTGTTATTTGCCAACTTTCACTGGAATTCTATTGTATCACTTTTCTCTGGTAATCGGAATGAGGGACATTTTAATCTAATGTGGTCAACGGATAAATACACTTTTATAAGTAAAGCTGTTACTTGGTGAGTTCAATTTTGTATATTAGTTATATGCTAGATGTTCTATTTGTTGTTGTTGTTGAATCCCCAGGAATTGAGTTTTCAACATTTATCCCATAGTGTGAGGAGGAGAGTGTTCGGCTTTCTTGCCGGGAGCTGGCAATTATGGTGCGACCATTGATTTCGGGAAGTGAGTATACGCTTACATACGACACGCATCTTATTATTTCTGACATATGCTTGACATTTAAGCAACTTTTCCATTAGACATCGGCCAGGAGAGACGTGCATTCACTAGGATTTAGGACCTGAAAGACGTGTCTGCGCTTGCTATCTATACCAGAGTAGCTCTCTCTCTCGATCCCCTTAGCCAGAGAGGATCCTATGTCTATTTCCAGGGTCACCACGAGGAGATTGGAGTAGGGTCTTGATCAGTGCCAGCTTACTGGCCCTGGCGAGGCGTTGTTCCTATTTGGTTTTTTTGCGACTGCGACCCCAGATCTTTCTAATAAAGGGGAATAACTTCCGAAATATACAAATAATAGTAAATATTAAAAAATGACTTAACCTAAAAACCATGATTATTCCGAAAATGTGTGACCCAACCAAGAGAAATTATCACGAGCCGCCACGGCATAGACGATGTTTCTCGTTGAAACAACATATCACGGACTGCGTTGAAACAAGATATCACGGACTGCAGTAAAGCTGTACATCTATTAAACACAACATACAAAAAGCTGTCGCCTACCTTATATCCTTGGCTAGTCATGAAGTTGAAAGGTTTTATATAGACTTAAGAAGCCGTTATGTCAAAGCTGCTGCCACGAACTGTACAGGTGTACATTTTGATTGTATAGCTTTGCTAGCAAAGAAATCCTATATCTGACCTTATTCTAACTCGCGTGCTCGTAACTGTGAGATTGGTTTTTTTTTTTTTTGTCCTGTCGTAGCCTGTTGCTTTTTTTTATCACCAGTGTCCTCCTTCATTCAGTCAAGTCTTACTCCAAATTCAGAAGTACTTTATTTTAGATCCCATTCCCATATCCATGATCCTCATGATCCCCATGATCCTCATGACAAGTAAGATTATTACTAATATGTCTGAAGACGATTTGTCACCTTTCATAAATTTCATTAATGTTTTCAACCCTTCTATTCGTTTTACTTCTCACATCTCCACTTCTTGTGCCAACTTTCTTGACATTACTATCACCATATACCTATCCACTATCACTATTTGCCATTGTCGTGATTCTTTGCCATTCTCGCAGCTCTTGCGCCTTCGTCGCCTTTGTAGCGAGGACGATGATTTTCTTGATAGAGCTCGCGAGATGCTTGATTTCTTCCGCAGGAAGATTCCTATACCCTGAGAAGGTGCTTGTATCTGCCATACATCGAGTTCAGAAAATCACTCGCCAGCAGGCCCTTACCAGGCAACATAGGACTACTAACTCTGACATGAGTAAAACTTATCTTAACTTTCCACCCCCCTAGTTCACTGGTGAAAAATGTTTTATTCCGTCATCTGTATATCCTTAAGTCAGATCCTGAGACCCGTTAGAGTCTTCCCCAACTATCCTTTGGTGGTTTACAGACGGGGCAGAAGTCTTAAGCATATGTTGGTACACAGTCGCCTTAAGTCCAATATCCAGAGTCATTTTGGCACTGTCCAGTGTGTCCGTCGGCGTTGCAATACGTGTGCTTATGTGATATAGATGCGTTCTGTATCTTTTCCTTTAGCCACGTTTGTTATTGAAGATGGTTTCAAATGCGAGTCCCGTAATCTTATCTATGCCATTATCTGTAAGCGGTGTAACAAGGCTTATATCGGCGAGACAGGCAAGAGACTCAGTGACCGATTCGCCCAACATTTGCGCGACATACGCCAATGCTCTGTGTCCCCTGTAGACACCCATATCAATGATACTGGCCATTTAGGAGTTCACGATGTCCAGGTCACAGCCATCCGATCATGTTCTTCGGATGATTGCAGTCGATTTGCTCTGGAGAATCGGTTGATTTCGTTGTATGGTACCTTGCGACAACGTGGACTCAACGTATTACATTCCTATGCTTCTTAGCACTTTCTCTTCGCATGCCTTGTAACCTATATGTGCATATGTAGCATGTATTCAAACTATATATTTACTTGATATTTTATTGTTTCTCTTCTTTTATATTTCTAGTTTTATGTGTGTTGTGTGTGTTACATTTATTTCGTTACTCGTTTTTATTCCAAGATTTTCATTAGAAACGTTTGAACCCGTATCTAGTCGTCCATATGTAATTTTTTTTTATTCGTCACTCCTGTTGTTCGTTTGCTTGATAAAGGCCATGTTGGTCGAAACGTTGCTGTATTCAACGTTTCATGACAAATAATGACAATTCATTATTTTTGTAATTTGTAAAACTACAGTACTTTGGGATTACGTGTTTCGCCATGTAAAAGTACAGGGTTTCCTGTAGTTCAACCTTGCACATCGAGAATTTCTGGTCAAGCTGGACTTGAACCTGGAATTTCCATGGCATGGTGTCACTAGCGCAAAGTGTTATCAGGTTCGCTATCGGCAGCCTTAATCCACATCCTAGGAATTTATCTGTTGTTACTGACAATCTTGATTGTCTGCAGTTGCTTAGATTCAGAAAGATCCCGCTTTCTATTTTTCAAGAAAGATTCTATTTTTAATTTCTCTGCCCTACACACCTCTTCCACTTCCCCTTTCACTCCGACCTCAGCCGCTTTTTTTGTTTTAGCGCCCCACCCCTCTCTATCTCGTTCTGCTACCCACCCCGTCTCCCCTTGGCACCACCAGCCATTCGACTATCATGCTTCTCTCTTTCAGCTCGAATATGCACCTACGTGGTCGCTCTTGACACTGCATTCATACTCTACATATTTATAGGGTTCAGCTTTCATGCTTTTAGGAATCACTCGTGACTATAGCTCTAGCCAACTGACATTGTAGTCTGTAGTTGCTGGTTCCTAGGCCTTCTATTCTATATATTGACCTGGGTGTGGCTCATATCTATTCGGCTCTACGTTTGCAGAGTCTCACCCCGACTGGTGCGCTGCTTTAATACGATCTGGTGCCATGTCTCTTTTTTTTTTATACTTCACCCTTCTTACTATCAACTTTCGCACTTCACCCTCTGGCAACACTGATGGGGTAGATTCGTTTTGGGGTAAGAAATAAGGGAGAAAGGGAGGGGGTTGACGACCCTGCGCTTCCAGTTGGTACGACTTTTATTACTTCCCCTCCTGCTGTGTCACATCTAACAGAGTTGGTTCCCCCCTTTTTTTATCTTCATCCATCATGCATTTCGTCTTGCTGCTGATCACTTCCGCTTCCGCCATTTACCATTCTACCTCAAGTAGTCAGGTGAGTATGACACTTTTTATATCTCTAACCATCCTATTTGGATCCATGGTTTAGTTCATTTATGATTCATATTCATTATGTGTTTCTGTATTGCCCCTGAAGAAAACTTATAGTCCATACGTTGGTTTTCGTTAGTTTTAATATATTATTATTCCTTTCTGCTTGCTTATGTGCAGCCATACATACATGTCATTCTGCTTGCTTATGTGATGCCATACATACATGTCATTCTGCTTGCTTATGTGATGACATACATACATGTTATTCTGCTTGCTTATGTGATGCCATACATACATGTCATTCTGCTTGCTTATGTGATGTCATACATACATGTCATTCTGCTTGCTTATGTGATGACATACATACATGTTATTCTGCTTGCTTATGTGATGCCATACATACATGTCATTCTGCTTGCTTATGTGATGCCATACATACATGTCATTCTGCTTGCTTATGTGATGTCATACATACATGTCATTCTGCTTGCTTATGTGATGCCATACATACATGTCATTCTGCATGCTTATGGATGTCTACATACATGTCATTCTGTGATGGATGACATACATACGCTCTGACCATTATTCAACGCATTCTTGATAGTATTTCTGTACACTGACATTCGACAACCAACTAATCTCTAAACAGACACTTTGATATGTGTTGATTTCATATAACTTTACTTTCCTTTCGTTCATGGGAATATTGTCTACATTTGGCAATGCTTAAACAGTCCTTTAAGTTGACATACATATACAGTCCATGTGTAGTTTTCTTGTCAGTGTTGTTTCACTGGTGCAATGTGTTTACTTAATAGACCATGATGTTCAGGTTAACCATAATAAAGTATGTGTAATATGTGCTGTACATTATGTGGCATACATTCATGTCATACATGGTTGAATTGTCAAGCTAGAAATGTGTCTACATAGTTCGATTATAACATTACAGCTATTAGGTGGTCTCTGTGACCTAGTGGTTAGGTGGTCTCTGTGACCTAGTGGTTAGGTGGTCTCTGTGGCCTAGTGGTTAGGTGGTCTCTGTGGCCTAGTGGTTAGGTGGTCTCTGAGGCCTAATGGTTAGGTGGTCTCTGTGGCCTAGTGGTTAGGTGGTCTCTGTGGCCTAGTGGTTAGGTGGTCTCTGTGGCCTAGTGGTTAGGTGGTCTCTGTGGCCTAGTGGTTAGGTGGTCTCTGTGGCCTAGTGGTTAGGTGGTCTCTGTGGCCTAGTGGTTAGGTGGTCTCTGTGGCCTAGTGGTTAGGTGGTCTCTGTGGCCTAGTGGTTAGGTGGTCTCTGTGGCCTAGTGGTTAGGTGGTCTCTGTGGCCTAGTGGTTAGGTGGTCTCTGTGGCCTAGTGGTTAGGTGGTCTCTGTGGCCTAGTGGTTAGGTGGTCTCTGTGGCCTAGTGGTTAGGTGTTCGTATCTCGTGCTAAAGGTTCGCTTCCTCCTGGAGCAATCTGGATATTTTTCCAGAGATCGCTGATCTCAGTGTAGGTGAGATCGAGTTTCTAGTCCTATCGGAGACGTGATCCCCTGTCCTGTGTAAAACGTAGGTCCCGTATTCAATTTGAGCACGTAAAAGAACCCTTGGCAGTTCAAAATCGAAAATAGCAGGCTGGAAAGCCGCTGCCCGGGCAAAATTCATTAAATAAAATTTTTAATAACATTGCTACAAAAATATCTTAACCTTCTTCAAAATTACAAAGGGACCCTCGCCGTTGCTACGGAGTTCGTGCACTGCAGCGAGAGCTTCCTGTGTAAGAAAGAGATCGGAGTACACATGGTTACTCACCGAAGTGCAATGATGATGTTCCTATCATTCAATCAATACTTGACTGAATTTGTCTAGCTAGAAATATATATACACAACTCTATTATATAATTATCGCTATTAAATATATTCATCATAGCAAGGTATCAGGGTATGATCATTCAATGACTTACAATAGAACAATGACTCAGTTAATGTACTACTACCATTGTTTACAACTAAGTGGAATACTCAAAACATCTCTGACGCATGTAACAGAGGAGTATCATCAAGATATACATGAGGGGTTCCCTTGGTGATTGTTACAACAGGCTGGAATAACACTTCTCTCCTTCCCAAACAAAATCTTAAGCAAAATCATCATGCAGCGTATTATTTATGCAGTAGATAAGACACTGAGAAAGAAACACGCTGGATTTCGTAGAGGACGGAGCTGTATAGGAGAAATATTTGTGTTTAGAAATATCATAGAACAATGCACAGAAGGGCAAAGCAAACTCTATTTCAACTGTATTGACTTTGAAAAGATATTTGATAGCATACATCGCGAAAGTCTTTGGCGTATTCTTAGATGGTATGGATTGCCACTGTGTTTTATAAATAACATTGATAAAATTTGCTACAGCAAATTCAAATGCAGTATTGAAACTTCCGTGTTAAAATTTAAAGTCAAAACAAGTGTGTGACAAGAATGTGTAATGTCAGCCCTCCTATTCACCATTCTCATTGATTGAGTGGTGCGTAAAACAACCAAAGATAAACCAAGAAGTATCAGATGGACTCTCACATTTAGTCTGCAAGATCTAGATCAACGTTTCCGAAAGTGGGCGGTACCGTCCCCAGATGGCGCTGAAGCGTTCTAGAGGGGCGATAGTGGGTTCAGAAGAATGTGGGGGTGTGTTCAGGCGATTAGGGGTCGATGGCTCCTTAAAGAAGAAATTAATAATAAATATTTTAAAATAAAATAATTTTCGTGATTTTGCGATTGAATAATCATTTAAAATTTGAATTCTCCATTTTTTTCATCAAATTTTTATTTCATGCATATAATCATTTAAACATTGAGCATGTATTACAGAAATATATATCAATTTTCTACGTCAAATAGAAAATAGAACATGTATATATGTGGGAGGGATAGATTCCCAAACTTTTCGGCCCACCGCCCACTTTGCACAACATAAACTTTGTAACGCCCCTCCACATTATAACAGTTTTCCAACGCCCCCCTCCCACATATATACATTCTCTTATTTTCTCTTTGACATAGAAAATTGATATATATGTCTGTCCTATATCGTCAATTTTCAAATGATTATATACTTGAAATAGAAAATTGATGAAACAATGGATCGTGTAAGATGGGTATAAGATGCATTAAAATGCAGAATTCAAAGTTTCTAATAATTATTCAATCGCAAAATCACGAAAAACTCCCCAAATGTTTCTGAACCCACTATCGCCCCTGGAAGGCTTCAGCGTCCACAGGGGGCGGTACCGCCAACTTTGGCCATCGCTGATCTAGATTTTGCTGATGACATCACACTTCTATCTCACACACATAAAGACATTCAGGAAAAGAATTGCCACCTATACACAGTACAGTCAGAATTAAATATGGGCAGAAAAATCAATCATAAGAAAACAACAGAAATAATGACTCTGAACATGGCAACCCCAGAACCAGTCACATTTGAAGAGAACATTCTTCCGAATACAACTGCTTTTACATATCTTGGATGTCTTATCAGCCATGAAGTATAACCATTCGTTAGCTCATACAATGGTATTTTTAGCACAGCGCACTACTTTGTCTTTATACTAAATCATTGCGTTTTTAACTGTACTTATAAATAGCAATAAATATATATAACAGTGGATGTTTGTTACTTTAGTGGGACGGATTAGCATCATGGATAGAGCGTATCGATTAACGAAGAGCACATTAAACTGTTTTAGGTTCAATCCCACACTCGAATCTCCACTCAAAAATAATTGACCTCATACCTCCTGCACACTTGGGCCTAGAAATATGAAGTGGCAGGCATATGACAGGAATAAAATTTACATGGCCTGATAAGGGTACTAGACTGAACAAACTAATGTAATATCTAGTACTTCAAACAATGTCAACATAGATACCTATGTATGATAACAATGTAAACATAGATACCTATGTATGATAACAATGTCAACATAGATACCGATGTATGATAACAATGTCAACATAGATACCTATGTATGATAATCAACTAAACATAGATACCTATGTATGATAACAATGTCAGCATAGATACCGATGTATGATAACAATGTAAACATAGATACCTATGTATGATAACAATGTCAACATAGATACTTCCCATATATGATAACAATGTCAACATATATACCGATGTATGATAACACATTCTCTGGTATCATAAAACGATTGTGATCACAACTCTGTAATATTTATAGTATGAAATTAGTTCAATATTAATTTCAATCGATTGTTTCACAGCGATCATCGGCTGATTGATTAAACATATCGATCATTGGCTGATTGATTAAACATATCGATCATTGGCTGATGGACTAAACATATCGATCATTGGCTGATGGATTAAACATATCGATCATTGGCTGATGGACTAAACCTATCGATCATTGGCTGATTGACTAAACATATCGATCATTGGCTGATGGATTAAACATATCCATCATTGGCTGATGGATTAAACATATCGATCATTGGCTGATGGATTAAACATATCGATCATCGACTGATTTATTAAACATTATATAAACAATGTTCTCTATGATTAAACATTATATAAACAATGCTCACAATGATTTCACAATCACAAAACAATCCCTTACCGTTGTTGACGAGAAAGTAAACCACTAATCATGATTGTCATCTGAATGTTATACACATCTTATAATCAGATAAGACGTGTGTGTGTGTGTGTGCAAGATGTGTACTAAACTTGACACGTGTGAGTTGCAAAAAAAGGGTATATAACCTTGAACTAAGCTCTGAACACGTTATATGTCTAGTGTGTTCACAGACGGGCAAGAGTTCGTCACAGAAGGGCACGTTGTCGGTCGTATATACACACCAGGGTGTGTTTTACTTGATTACTTGAAATATAGGACAAACTCCTCTATCGGGACTTACTGTCTGAGTCAGTGGTTCTAAAACCTTTAGGTCTACGACTCATTGATCTCAAAATGAATTCTCTGACTTCTGTTTATATTTTTTTAATGATGAGTTTTATAATGACATCCATTTTTTCCCCGTTTGTTTCTATAATTTATAGGGAAAATATTTCTGTCTCCACCTCTGCTCACATAACTAGTTCTCAATCTAAACTCATTTTAATTACATGGTCTATTCTTCGAGCAGATCAGGGGTGTCGCCATAGACACCAAAATGAGACATAGCTATGCTTGTTATTTATGGATTATCTTGAACACCAAGTATGAGAAGCTTCCTTGACACTACTCTCCTCACTAGTCCTACCCTATGACATTGGATTCTGTATATGTCCGTGCTCCTCTATGGACATTCAGTATTTCTATTAGCTAAGCAGGACTCATCAGTGGACAGTGGTCGAAGTTTTTACCCTTACATGTGACTTACACCAGCAGGATCTAATGTCCAACTCCGACATAAGAACACTCATATACTCATTTCAGCCTGCTTCCTTTGCAGGTTCACTAGGACAGTCAAAGGCTAACGGAGAGCGAACCCAGTAAACGCTGGTTGAAATCGGACACGTCGCCGAAGGACAAACACTAGAGCTCCAAATGGTACTGAAGATTGGGAACGTATCACACCCGTTCTTGGTGTTAGGCTGTTTATATATCATAATAAGAATGATAAAAATGGCCGAAAAGAACGGTCGAGAAGAAGAAGAAGAAAGAAGATATACTCATATCTTTTTGTCTCCCCTAGCCCCATTTCATACTCTGGAAACGCCCATGTGGGGCTACTCACATTATGACCAAACTGACTTTCATGCCACTAACCGTACGACATTAGACTCTGACGTATCCACGTCCCGGGACGTCTGATTCTATATTAGCCAAGCAGGGTTCTAGTCTATGGCATGATTGGTCTCTTTACGTCAGACCATCTTTCTTTTAGAGAAGATAGTTATCCTTCCTGTCTCAGCCCAACTCCACTCCACCCCCTCCTCTCTGCATACGGTTGGCCGCTAGACTCTCTTATCACCTTACGTAATACCACATGTTACTAGTGTGGAGTGACTCAGAGTTACGTAATACCACATGTTACTAGTGTGGAGTGACTCAGAGTTACGTAATACCACATGTTACTAGTGTGGAGTGACTCAGAGTTACGTAATACCACATGTTACTAGTGTGGAGTGACTCAGAGTTACGTAATACCACATGTTACTAGTGTGGAGTGACTTAGAGTTACGTAATACCACATGTTACTAGTGTGGAGTGACTCAGAGTTACGTAATACCACATGTTGCTAGTGTGGAGTGACTCAGAGTGAGCATAAAGGTGACCAGGCCTTTATTGCTATAGCCTGGCTTAATACATTGACCGAACGATGGTATCAGTTGGGCTGACATTTTCAATCCAATACCTTCACGGGACTTCCTAGGATTAATAAGGTCAGATTGTTCCATATTTATGTTTCAGTTCATTTAGTATTTCCTGCTTGTATATGTTTCCTTGATAAAAACATATGGTCGAAACGTCGTTTATTGTCATTGTTCTTAATTAATCTTTTTTTTTTCTAACTTATGTACAAACTGTATATTCATGTCTTTGTCCATTCAATCTAAGAGCAGACTTTTGACTTGACCTCACTTTGTTTGTATCGCCCAGTTTCGCTTAATATAACTTAGCAGTGTAACAAATCGGTCAAATAATCTCAGACTTTATTCAGAATGATATTATTCAACTGTACATTCATGTAAAATAATAACATTAAAGATATTTATTATCCTACCTTTCTTTATTTAATACGCAACGTCGTTGTTCTTATCAGAAGTACAAATGTTAGCGGGTTACAGAACATTGCATTTGTATTTATCGCCCAGTTTCGCTTAATATAACTTAACAGTGTAACAAAATGATCAAACATTCTCTGACCTGATTCAGAATGGCATTAATCACCTGTACATTCGTGTACAAAAATAACATTAAAGTGATTTATTACCCTACCTTTATATATTTAGTAAACAACGCCACTGTACATATCAGAAGTATGCGATTGAACAAAGACAGGTATAGGCAGTTTTACATAAGTAGGGAAAAATTAATTATAAAATATGAAAAAAACAACACTCAACGTTTCGGTGCTAGACCTTTATCAAGAACAAATATGTACACAAAAAACAATTAACTAAACCGTAATACTAACTAATGATGAAAAGATACTGGTCTTATGTAACCTGCCACTGACCCATTCCGATTGACCAGCCAACCGGAAACTTAATAGTCTTACTATATCCTGTCCATTCTATCATTCATGAGATACCGACCAAGAGACAAGTACTTTTGGAGCGGGTTTGTATGCCAGTATCTTTTCATCATTAGTTAGTATTATGGTTTAGTTAATTAAGTTTTTGTGTACATATTTGTTCTTGATAAATGTCTAGCACCGAAACGTTGAGTGTTGTTTTTTTCATATTTTATAATTAATTTTTGCCTACTTATGTAATACTGACAATACCTGTCTTTGTTCAATCGACTATTTACTCAGTATTACCGCAGCCACGCTAACGATGTTCTTCAGATCTGATTTAATCCGGTCTGACCACCTCAGACTTGTTGATTTTCGTACATCGTACTATCAGAAGTACATATGTTAGCGGGGTTACAGAACATTGGATTTGTAGGACATCCAAATATAGGTTGATCTGTTCTTATTCTTGTCAGTCCGTTGTCACTGCTCAGTCATGTCACTGTGATAAAGTGCAGTGTCTTATACAAGTAGGGACTTTACTAATTAGAGTTTCTATCAGCTCTGATTCAAATCTGTCTCCGTTATTCTCTGTCCACTAATTAGAGTCTCTATCAGCTCTGATTCAAATCTGTCTCCGTTATTCCTCATCTATGTTACAGGTATAAAATAGATGTCTGCGAAAAATAATGAATATAAAATGGAACGAATTCAGGAGAAGTGATGAAATCAGAGACATGTCTGGTCAACCAATAGTGACAACTGTTATAAGAAAGAGAAGATGGAGATATGTTGGACCCACCTTGAGGAGAAATGATCAAAGAATATTAAAGCAGGCATTGAAGTGGGATGCAAAGGGTTCAAGAAAGAGAGGTCGACCTAAGGAGACCCTGAAACGAACTTTGCTGAGAGAGGCAAAAATATCGGTCTCAGTTCCATGGAGGAGATTGAGCGAGTTGCCCAGGATAGAGCGGTATGGAGAAATTACTTGCAGGCCCTATGTAACGTATAACGGTACGAAAGGAATTATTATTATTATTATTATGTTACAGCTATGTTACAGCTATGGTGCAATTATGTTATAGCTCGGACACAGCTATGTTACAGCTCTAACACAGCTATGTTGAACTTTGGTCAGATCTGCATAAAACCTACCTTAAGTATGGTACAGATATACCTCATCTCTAGTACAGCTATCTTACAGCTCGATACAGCTGTTACAGATCTGGTACAGCTATGCTACAGCACACGTCAGATCTGCATAAAACCTACATTAAATATGGTATAGCTATGTCAATAAGAGAGCCGCTGTAGCGTAGTGTTAGTGAACTCGCTTCGCAAGGCTGGTGGTCTGGGTTCAGCTCCGCAATGTGCGTGGAATTTTTCCCGACCGCGACGGCTCTCAGGTCGATCCAGCCTCAACTTGGTACCAGACATGCTCTGGGAAAGTAAAGGCGGCCGGCGTGATGCTGACCACATCACCCATCGTGTGCCGACGGTCAATGAAAATACAGGCCTAACACTGTATTGACCTATATACCACGAGGTATGAAAGGGTTCCTTTTTATGTCTAATCTCTAGTACAGCTATGTTACAACTCTGGTCAGACCTGCCTTAAATATATCGATTATGTCCGATTTATAGTACAGCTACTTTACAGCTTTGAACAGATATGACTGAAATTTACCTCAAATATAGCACAGATATGCCTGAAACTTACCTCAAATATAGCACAGATATGCCTGAAACTTACCTCAAATATAGCACAGATATGTCTGAAACTTACCTCAAATGTAGCACAGATATGTCTGAAATTTACCTCAAATGTAGCACAGATATGTCTGAAACGTACCTCAAATGTAGTACAGATATGTCTGAAACTTACCTCAAATGTAGCACAGATATGCCTGAAACTTACCTCAAATATGGTACATATATGCCTGAAACTTACATCAAATGTAGCACAGATATGCCTGAGCTCTGGTCAAATCAGCCTCAGATTTGACCAAATTTGCACCCAGTTATACCTCAAGTTATGCTGCCTCCGAGTTGGTAGAATATGTCGTGAAAAAGTCAATTTAAACTGTACAATCCAACTACAGGATCAGATAAATGTACACATGTATTTGGTTACTTAAGAAGCCATGAGACAGTATTGAACTGTGCTATTGAAATTATGTTGTTTAAGTCTGATATACAGCACATGAAGCCGCTACACCGCAAGTAAAAACAGACACAAGGATTCTAAACAGCAAATGTAGATCTTAACTAGCAGTCGAATGAAGACATCAGACAAGCGAGAGTATAAGTCTGATAGAGTATTGCAACAATAAAAAAACAGCGCAGTACATCGCGGCACCCGCATGATTCTACTGCCACTTATAGCCAACTTTTGGTTTTTTTTTCTGAAGAAAACTTCGACAACTTAACTATACTAATATTACTATTGTTATTATTAATATTATTCTTATCATCTTGAAAAAGTGAGTACAAAACAAAGCATTATAGTTTCGCTTTACATAAACTATTGTTTATTTGAGGATTTCCTGCATGGTACATCAGATATGTGCTTAATTGCTCCCATCTCCTCCCAAGCATGTATTTCAATGTGTTTAGACTAACAACTCCTGTCCTGTGTTGTCCGATCTCCCCCCAAGCATATATTTCAGTGTGTTTAGACTAACAACTCCCGTTCTGTGTTGTCCGATCTCCCCCCAAGCATGTATTTCAGTGTGTTTAGACTAACAATTCCTGTCCTGGGTTGTCCGATCTCCCCAAGCATGTATTTCAGTGTGTTTAGACTAACAACTCCGTTCTGTGTTGTCCGATCTCCCCCAAGCATGTATTTCAGTGTGTTTAGACTAACAACTCCTGTCCTGTGTTGATTGATGTATCTCCTGGGGTTTCTCTTGTGGTTTTAACATCTTGCCGCATCTATCGATATGAAAAACGTTCGCAACGGAGATAGAGATTACACTTTATCTTCTTCGTTAAAATCTTTAAAGCGTATGCTTTCAGAGCGTTGATGATGTCGCTTTTTTCCATAGAAGACTCATTCTCGATAGCAGCATTGCCCATCAGTGCATTCGCTCTCATTGCTCTTCACTCCAGAATGACCAGGGACAAAGATGATGGTGTCTGGATTGTCGCATTTTGTATTAACTGCATTCACTGCCTTCGTACATAATCGGTCTTGATCTTCTGTATCATGCTAATAGAGTTGCTGAGCATGCATGGGTGAGTGAATGTATGCGTCTGAAACCACTCCAGGGATTTTGTCACCACCATGACCTCCATCCATAGTCATAGGTCACATAAACTAACAAACAGCAAAGGAGTTTCTTCTTGGACACATAAGCATACTTCTTCAGTGATCCAGCAGCACTTGAGCTCTTACCCTTCGGCAACAACAAGATGTTTTTTCTAAGACAAAATTGACATAACAAAAGGGATTTTCTGTAGAGAAATGTGACATATGTCCGATTGTGGGGTTAGGCTTGAACCAGTTCATACTCAGTTTTCCTGTCTTTAGCTATCTCCTGCAGCTCCTATAGCTGTAACGTATATCGTTAATCTGTGCCTCCTGATCTCTTCTCTGTATATTTGTAGGCTTCCACTTTTTTTCTGATTTCCTACAGGTTCAAATAAAGTGCCCTTCTTGATATACTCTCCTGGGGTTTTCTTAAGGTGTGTCCTACCCTACGCTAACGTCTTTCACTTGATATATTCCCCTGGGGTTTTCTTAAGGTGTGTCCTACCCTACGCTAACGTCTTTCACTTGATATATTCCCCTGGGGTTTTCTTAAGGTGTGTCCTACCCTACGCTAACGTCTTTCACTTGATATATTCCCCTGGGGTTTTCTTAAGGTGTGTCCTACCCTACGCTAACGTCTTTCACTTGATATATTCCCCTGGGGTTTTCTCAAGGTGTGTCCTACCCTACGCTAACGTCTTTCATTTGATATATTCCCCTGGGGTTTTCTTAAGGTGTGTCCTACCCTACGCTAACGTCTTTCATTGTGATCTATCTTATTCTCTCCACAAGTTCCTCATTTGTGACTCTATTGTTATTGGTTACTTAACGACGTCATTGCACTCCAGGCAGACCCATAGGTGCTCAGTCTCCACCAACAGGTAACGAAGAGTATGCATACTCATGGTTTCTGTGGCTCTATGGTTAAGCACACCCCTCACTCTGTTCCTCAGACATCCAGTTCTACATGTAGAACAGGCTGCTCCAAACTGCTTAAATCGCTGGTTCGTTTCAACTTCTACATTAGTGTTTTCATCCAACAGGTAGTAGTGAAGAGAACAAAGAACACTCCCTTATCATCTTCAACTCCACAACAATCGACGATGTTGATGCAAGCATGTACGCTCTCTCATTGTCGCAAATACCCGCATGTCCTGGAAGTAGATCCACGTAAACATCTGGAGGTTAGAAACTTCTATAGACGACATCCAGTCTTACCGAAACTGCCCTTTTGGACGTTGTGAAGCATTGACTGAGAGTCAGATACAACAACGGCCCCAGTAAACTGAGTCCCAGAGAGACTATCATACCATCTCAGTCCCTATATTATGCAGATAGAGATCAGTACAATTCTGGCCTAGTGAAACTGCAGGTTGTCCTAGTTTTTAGAGACTAAAAGTGATAATTAGTAGTGCAGATATGACTCAGTCACACAGGTGTCCAAACCAGCCCTGCCTGGCGGGTGATCGGAGTTAAGGACTTTGACCGTGAGCTGCACAAGGTCAACAGCGGAGCAACTGGCTCTCGCCTAGGGGGATGGACTCCCTAGGTCAGGATTATATTTTTTAAAATTCTTTTATTCGAAATGTCATTGAGGAGTTAACCCGACAAAAAATCTCGGTAGAGGTCTGGCCTCACAGACTTGTGATATCAGTGGATTTACCCTGATATCCAAGATCCAGACCCCAGCTATGGGCAAATAGCCCCACTGCCTTGTGGGAGCCTCGGAGAGGCAAAGGCTATGGGAGTAAACCCAAACAGAAAATCCGGAGCGGAGCCCCTAAGGTGGACAAGCATCAAGTGATGTCCTACCGGCAGCTCCTGCAACCGAACTGATACCAGATGTCGTGCTTGCACTCCTCTGGATGCTATCAGCGAGGTCGAGAGGGGTAGTTGACGCTTGGGCAACTCAGCTACTCCATAAAATCGCCCAGGCATGCGTCACGGAGAGATCACTTCGTGGTCGACTTTGTTGACCAAACCAACACGGAAGACAACAGTTACGGGTTATAAGTCCAGCTCAATTGGCGTAGAATATCGGACGCCACGGGTTGTCTTCGACGGTGGGAGAGAGCATCGCGTCTCATTGACAGCTACCGTCCCCTCAGCCGGGCAGCCCCGGACAATATGGTATTATCCAGGCAAGCATGGCGAGCGGCAGTGAGGGGCGGCTCAAAAGAAAAGAAGAAAAACAACATCACATGTGGAGGCAAAAGAGTGCACAGAGAGCAGAGAGAACATCCTATTTACCAGCTCAAGTCTCCAGTTTTACCTGCTGTGACAAGGATTGCCACTCAAGAATAGGCCATTACAGTCACAAGAAACGTTGTGATTCAACGCAGAACATACTCATCATCATCAAGGTGCGTATCCTTTATAGGACGTTGCTCTCTTTGCAGCACATCTGAAATTCACTCTGTCTCTAGCCAGTTCACCCACTTCGTCGATGGTCATGGTTTCTTTAATATCTTGTAGCCATCTTCTTCTTGGTCTGCCTCTGCGTCCTGGGACCCTGCCATCTAGTGTTGTTCTTTCCAGGCCATCGTGACGCTTGATGTGACCAAAGTATGTAATTTTTCTGTATAGTATGTTGTTTATCAGCCAATTCTCTTTAACATTTAGTTCTTTCAGGACATCAGTCCATGATATTTTCTTCTCTCTGTCCATGGTATTCGTAGGATCTTTCTGTAGCATTTAGTTTCGAAGGACTGGATTTTCGTTCTTAATTTCTGTGTAATAGTCCATGATTCACAACCATAAGTAGCCACTGGGAAAATGCATGCTCTCAATATTTTTAATTTTAGTATTTTGCTGGTGCTTTGCCACATGTTCTTCGTTGTGTTTAACTTCTTGATTGCTATTGTCAATCTTCTTGAGATCTCTTTGGAGCAGTCACCGTTATTGTTAATTATTGGGCCCAGATATTCGTAGCTCTCTACACATTGGAGTTCTTCATTGTTTACTTGGATGTTAGGTGCGCCTTTTGCTTTGTCAGTTGACATGATTTTTGTGTACTCAAATATAGATGTTGGTCTTCACTATGTTTCTTGGTCGTCATGATTAGGTTTTCCAAACCTTTTTGCTGGTGGATAATAATACTGTATCGTCTGCGTATCTAATCTCTGGTATGGATTTGCCACCTATAGTGAGAAGTCGTAATTCACATAGTTGGCATCGTCTTTTTCATTCCTCATGATGTTCTCTGCATATATGTTGAATAAGAATGGTGACAAAATACATCTCTGTCGTACCCCCTTTTGGATCTCGAACCATTCAGCTATTTCGTCTCCTATTTTAATGGTTGCCTGTTGTTCGTGGTATAGAGATTCTATGAGTTGTATTATGTGTGTTGGAAAGTGCATGTCGTTCATGATGTTCCACATTTTCTGGTGTTGTATATGGTCGAAAGCCTTGCTATAGTCTATGAAACATGTATGCAGGTCTATGTTGTATTCTCTGCATTTCTCGATAATGAGTCTCATGCTACAAATATGGTCTCTAGTCAGAACATACTACGTGACGCAATACCTATTGTCTCCTGAGACAAAGAGGCCAATGAATAGATTCATGTATGTGTACAGGGCTTTTGATCCGTTGTGCTTTGAAGCTAACATTGTCTACCAAATGTGATAGCTTTTTCAAAACATAAACAATAATAAAACTAAACTTAAATCACACGAATATCATAATAAACAATGATAACAGGTTAAGTAGTGTTCTTGGTGTACAAAGATAAATGGAAGGTTTGCGTTGGAGATAATATTAAGTTAACAAGTCGTCAGAAACTCAGAGACAACCACTCGTAACAGGATTTTGTATTTACATAACAGTGTCTGATAAGAAATGAAAGAGGCCAAAGTTTGTTGTAGATGTCATGTTGTAGATGTCATGTTGTAGAAGTCATGTTGTAGATGTCATGTTGTAGATGCCATTTTGTAGAAGTCATGCTGTAGAAGTCATGTTGTAGATGTCATGTTGTAGATGCCATTTTGTAGAAGTCATGCTGTAGAAGTCATGTTGTGGAAGTCGTGTTGTAGATATGATGTTGTAGAAGTCGTGTTGTAGATATGATGTTGTAGAAGTCATGTTGTAGATATGATGTTGTAGAAGTCATGTTGTAGATATGATGTTGTAGAAGTCATGTTATAGATATGATGTTGTAGAAGTCATGTTGGTAGAAGTCTGTTGTAGAAGTCTGTTGTAGAAGTCTGTTGTAGAAGTCATGTTGTAGAAGCAGTGTAGAGCATGTTGTGAAGCTTGTGCATGTTGTAGAAGTCTGTTGTGAAGTCGTTGTAGAAGTCATGTTGTAGAAGTCGTGTTGTAAAGTCGTTGTAGAAGTCATGTTGTAGAAGTCATGTTGTAGAAGTCGTGTAGATATGATGTTGTAGAAGTCAGTGTTGTAGAAGTCAGTTGTAGAATGTGTTGTAGATATGTTGTAGAAGTCGTTGTAAGTCATGTTGTAGAATGTCATGTTGTAGAAGTCATGTTGTAGATATGATGTTGTAGAAGTCTGTTAGAAGTCATGTTAGTTGTTAGAAGTCGGTGTTGTAGAAGTCAGGTAGCTTGTAGAAGTCATGTTGTAGAAGTCATGTTGTAGAAGTCATGTTGTAGAAGTCGTGTTGAGATATATGTTGTAGAAGTCATGTTGATAGAAGCGTGTGTAGATAGTGTTGTAGAAGTCTGTTGTAGAAGTCTGTTGTAGAAGTCATGTTGTAGAATGATGTTGTAGTAGATGTTAGAAGTCATGTTGTAGAAGATGTTGTAGAAGTCATGTTGTAGAAGTCATGTTGTAGAAGTCAAAGTGTTTGTAGAAATTGTCATGTTGTAGATAGATCATGTTGTAGAAGTCATGTTGTAGAATATGTGTGACTATGTTGTAGAAGTCATGTTGTAGAAGTCATGTTGTAGGTAGAAGTCTCTGTATATATAAAAATAAATGGTAAGAAATATATCTGGAAATAACGCTCACAATAATATAAGAGAAATATAATGTTAAAATACAAGAGAAAACAAGCAGTGCAATTATATAACTAACAAGAGAAAACAAGCAGTCAATTATATAACTAATCAAGAGAAAACAAGCAGTACAATAATATAACTAACAAGAGAAAACAAGCAGTACAATAATATAACTATCAAGAGAAACAACAGTACAATAATATAACTATCAAGAGAAAACAAGTAATACAATAATATAACTAACAAGAGAAAACAAGTGGTATAATAATATAACTAACAAGAGAAAACAAGCAGTACAATAATATAACTATCAAGAGAAAACAAGTAATACAATAATATAACTATCAAGAGAAAACAAGCAGTACAATAATATAACTAACAAGAGAAAACAAGCAATACAATAATATAACTAACAAGAGAAAACAAGTATTACAATAATATAACTAACAAGAGAAAACAAGCAGTACAATAATATAACCAACAAGAGAAAACAAGCAGTACAATAATATAACTATCAAGAGAAAACAAGCAGTACAATAATATAACTATCAAGAGAAAACAAGTAATACAATAATATAACTAACAAGAGAAAACAAGCAGTACAATAATATAACTATCAAGAGAAAACAAGTAATACAATAATATAACTAACAAGAGAAAACAAGTGGTATAATAATATAACTAACAAGAGAAAACAAGCAGTACAATAATATAACTATCAAGAGAAAACTAGCAGTACAATAATATAACTAACAAGAGAAAACTAGCAGTACAATAATATAACTAACAAGAGAAAACAAGCAGTACAATAATATAACTAACAAGAGAAAACAAGCAGTACAATAATATAACTATCAAGAGAAAACAAGCAGTACAATAATATAACTAACAAGAGAAAACAAGCAGTACAATAATATAACTAACAAGAGAAAACAAGCAGTACAATAATATAACTAACAAGAGAAAACAAGCAGTACAATAATATAACTATCAAGAGAAAACAAATAATACAATAATATAACTAACAAGAGAAAACAAGCAGTACAATAATATAACTATCAAGAGAAAACAAGCAGTACAATAATATAACTAACAAGAGAAAACAAGCAGTACAATAATATAACTATCAAGAGAAAACAAATAATACAATAATATAACTAACAAGAGAAAACAAGCAGTACAATAATATAACTAACAAGAGAAAACAAGCAGATTGATTGATATCAAATTGTATTTTGTCTACAGCGTCATATAATGATAGTTCTGATACGATGAAATGGTTGAACATAATTCACAGAAACCAAAATAAAACAATTAAATACATATTACCATGTATACAAAATAATAATTGTAAATATTTGGAATAAAATAAATGCACAATTTATACACAATTTTAAAAAATACTGTCGCTACTGCCGCTAGTTCCCGCTTTTTAGGGCGGTATATGACAAGGGAGACGAGCTCATGAAGAAATGTAATGGCTACATGGCTAGTACAGTCGCCGTGAAACTGTTCAGGTTATAATTTTTCTTGTATGCCCCGACAGAATAAATATCGTTCGCCTTACTGTAGATTAAACACGGGTTTCCCGTATGGGATTCACACTCTAATCGCTTCGGCAAGACGCTCCTCATATTGTTTAGGTAAAAAAAAGTAATAGTACAGATCTAGAATCATATTTCATACTTGTTTAATTGATTGAAATATGTCTTACATCGACGATGCTCTCAATAAACATTTGTTGTTATTTATGTTTTTCATTTTAGACTCGGATATTTTATTCTTGATTGATTGATTGATCGATCGATTGATATGACCATCATCATTACACTTCGGTGAGTAACCACGTGTGCTTCGATACCTTACTTACACAGGAAGATCTCAGCGGTAGTGGACGAAATCCGTAGCACCAGCCAAGATTTTGATTTAATTTAGAAGAATTCGAAAATATTTTGTAGGTGTTTTTGTAAACAAATATTTTAAATGAATTTTTGCCAAGGTAGCGGATCTCCAGCCTGTTCTTTTCGATTTTGAATTGCTAAAGGTTCTTTTACTTGCTCAATTTGAACACGGGACCTATGTTTTATTGTTTGTTTCCGACAGAACTAGGCACTCGATCTAATCTACACTAGATCAGTCTCTGGAAAATATGACCATGTCTTCACGAGGAGTAAACGTGTACCTTAGAACGAGCGACGAGCGTCTAACCTCTAAAGAAGAAGACGATCGTCTAACACTCTCTACACAGAGAGACGATCGTCTAACCTCTCTACAAGAGAACGATCGTCTACCTCTCTACCAAGAGAGACGATCGTCTAACCTCTCTAACAAGAGAGACAATCGTCAACCTCTCTACAAGAGAACGATCGTCTACCTTCTACAAAAGAGACGATATCGTCTAACTCTCGACAATGAGACGATCGTCTAACCTCTCTACACAAGAAGACGATCGTCTAACCTCTCTACACAAGAAGACAATCGTCTAACCTCTCTCAAGAGAGACCAAGTTTATTTTTACTTGAGATAATATTAGATCAAATTAGAAAATAAAAATCCCGAAAATAAATGATGATGATACGTTACATTTGAACTTTCAACTTATGTCAATACAGCTTTCCCTAATATGTTCATGGTGATGATGTCCAGAAACATAAAATCTGAAGTGATCAGACCATATTAGATCTGAAAACCGTGAGAAGTTGCAGTAAAACTGAATGAACAGAAGTATGTACAAGTCAGGTGTTGTAGTTTTATATAAACAAGGAAAAAATCAATAATCAATTATGAAAAATAACAACAAACGACGCCTCAACCATAGGTCTTTATCGTGACAACACACAAACAGGAAATACTAATGAATTAAAACATAAATCAATTATAGTCAAAAGAATTACATTATGATGAGATTCAACGTATCCAGTGACAATTTAAAAATGACATTAAAGACAGAGAGCGTGGAGTTAGAGGGTTGGTAATCAAAGAAAATACAAAAGTTATTGAGCAATACCTCCAGCAAACACCACAGATCTACCTGCAGACTAAACATAGAACTGCACACAACAATCTTCGTCTTCAGAACAGGACGTTGCAGGCTCAAACATCACCTGCACAGTATGAAGCCAGCCCCGACTGCATAGTGTGCATGTCACTGACACAGACTCAGAACACATTCTGGATTCCTGCTAATCATACATACACTAAATTAAACATGACCTATTGAATGAAGCCACAGAGCAAGGTATGGGACTTCTCGAGAACTCAACTGACATGCAGCTTCATGTTGTCTCTCTCCTGCGATCACCGCCAAAGACCGATGTACAGATCTCTCCATAAATTCTATTCATGTAGAATCTGATTCATAGCCTAGTCATTGCGTGTTTTATCATCTTGAGCACCACTTGGAGCTCTGGTGCTTATCCTTCGGTGATGTTCCGGTTTCGCCAGCGTTTACTCGTTCTCTCCGTTCGTAGGCATTTAATGTTTTTAACGGTGTGGGTAGCTACCGCGCCCAACTTCTTTAGTCACCTCTTAACATTGTGGGGTAACAGTGATTCTATTCTTTACACCACAATTTGGGCCCTGGTAACCACTCGGGTCTTCAAGAATCAACCAATCTCAGGTTTAGAGAGCATATGAAACCGATTGCAAAGAAGAAGAAGGTACCATGAACACACATGTTGATGTCCAGAACACATATGTTGATGTCCAGATCACACTGTTGATGTCCAGAACACACATTTTGATATCATAAAACCACTTGATATTTAAAAAAAAACAAGTGTTCATATCATAGAAGAACATAGTATTATATCATATCAGACATTTGATATCGTGATTCCAATTTGAATACTAATAGACATGTAGATATCGTAAATTTAAACATGAAAATTACCTTTCAATAATCTCTTTTCATTTTCTTGTTTATACACAAACGTTCAAAGAAAACGTCATGAAATCAATCAACCATATTCAACATTTGAATCAGTGCAAAACTGTTTTACATGGTTGTCAACCGACTATTAAATCTGAATCATATTTTTAACACATTTTAATATTTTAACCTCTAGTAATATTATCCTCCTTTAATTAATTTTTAAAATCTCTTATCAAACTTTTACATGTTTTATTGATCTTGAAGGCATATGACACATTTATATATTTAATTTTCTAGTTTTGTTTTGTCATGGGATGAGTTATAACATTTGATAGAAATACATTATGGAAGTGTCAAACGATTTTCTTCCATTCTTTTTGTTTGGTGATACTTTCTTTTCATTCTCAGTTTTAAGGGTGTTAATTCCTTCATTCTCTCTTCTCATTCACCAGTGTGTTGATGTGTCAGTTGCTCTTTGTGTTATGTGTGCTGCTTTCTGGTCATATATTTGTTTGAAAATTTCTGCGTTGTATCGTTGTTGTTCGTGTTTTGCTTTGTTTCTGCATAGCCAGATGAGGTATCTGAATTCTGCTAGCAGTGTGAGATTTGATTTGTGTGAATTTTTGTTTCTGTGTCAGGATTGTTTTTAGCATGATTGCTTTGTACATGTTTACTTTGTTTGTTGCGTTGCGTCTATTGTTTGTTGCAATGATTTTATCTAGTGATATTGTGTTGCAAGGAAGAAGATTGGTCTACTGTTTCTTGTTTCTTTTGTCTGCAGAGTGTGCATTTGGTTTGTTGTGATTTGTGTGTTCCTCGTATTTCCTCTAAGACTGGTTCTAGCACTAGTACGTACAACAGGGGGAGAGAGGGCATCCCTGTCTTACCGCTCTCTTTATCGGTATCGGTTCTGTTAACATCTATCGGTTTATGAGTAGTGTACTTTCTGGTTCTTTGTAAATCAACTCTATCTAGTTCGCGTAGCCGGAACCGATGTTGTTTAGTTGAATCGTCTTGTGGAGGAAATCGTGGGACACGCTATCGAAGGCTTTCTCCTGGTCCAGGGACAGAATTGATGATTGTGTGTCTTTTTCATGTGTGTATTGGATTATGTCTTGTATTAAGTGTGTGTGTTTGATGGTGCTTCTGTTCTGTATGCTGCATTGTTGGTCTATGTCTCTGTATGCTACATTGTTGGTCCGTGTGAACTAGGGTGTGCATAAAAGGAGTAAGTTTGAGCGTTAGAGCTTTTGTTAAAATTTTGTTATCTGTGTTTAGTAGAGATATCGGTCTGTGGTTTTTCATTTGTATCTTGTTAGCAGCGCGTTTAGGTATGAATGTAATGTATGCTTGGTTTAGGTATGAGTGTAATGTATGGTTGGTTTAGGTATGAATGTAATGTATGCTTGGTTTAGGTATGAGTGTAATTTATGCTTGGTTTAGGTATGAATGTAATGTATGCTTGGTTTAGGTATGAATGTAATGTATGCTTGGTTTAGGTATGAATGTAATGTATGCTTGGTTTAGGTATGAATGTAATGTATGCTTGGTTTAGGTATGAATGTAATGTATGCTTGGTTTAGGTATGAGTGTAATGTATGCTTGGTTTAGGTATGAGTGTAATGTATCTTGGTTTAGGTATGAGTGTAATGTATGCTTGGTTTAGGTATGAGTGTAATGTATGCTTGGTTTAGGTATGAGATGTAATGTAGCTTGGTTTAGGTATGAATGTAATGTATGCTTGGTTTAGGTATGAGTGTAATGTATGCTTGGTTTAGGCTGTGTGGAAGTTTATGTCGTTGTAGTGCTTCTTCTAGCACTCTCAGAAAAGCGGCCTACTATGTGGAAGAATTTCTTGTAGAAACCGGTTGTTAAACCGTCTGGTCCTGGTGTCTTGTTTTCTTGCAGTGTATCTTAGGCTGTTTTAGGTTTGACAGTGTTAGTGGTTGGTCTAGTGTGTGCTTGTCCTGGTCGGTTAGTTTCTTGATGTGTGTCCGATGGATTTCTTTCTGATGTGGTGTTTCTTCCGGGGTGTATAGGTGCTTGTAGAATTTTTGAAATTCGTTGGCTATTTCTTGAACGCCTGTTATTGTTTCCCCTCTTTCGTTGATGATTTCTTTTATTTGTCTGCTTTTTTGGGGTATATTTTGCTCTACGGCTAGTATGTGTTTGCTGGGTGTTTCTTGAGCTGTACTGTCTAGTCTGGTCCTTAGTTGGGCCCCTTGTTATATTTTGCTCTACGGCTAGTAGTTGTTTTAGCTAAGGTGTTTCTTGGGCTGTACTGTCTAGTCTGGTCCTTAGTTGGGCCCCTTGAAATGTATGTATGTTATGTTTGTTTAGTTCTTCTCGTAGCATATGTAGTTGTGGTGCTTATCTGTCTATAAGTTCCGTTAGTCTTATGGCTTCATCTATGATTTTTCTATGTTGGACTGTTTGTGTAGCTGCGTTCCGGAGATTTGAGTAACTTCTTTAACTGTGTTCTTTAGCATGTCCCAGTAGTTCGCTAGATCTTCCGTTGGTGCTTCTTCCACGTAGTCTGTTAGTATTTTTGATATAGTTTCGATGAACGTTTTATTTGTACAAACAAAATCAAAATTATTTTCTTGAACACATGTTCCAAACCATCTCACCGAAGATGTGTGATGCAACCTTGTTTGATATAAATAACTACAATGTTTAGAATTAAACAATACAAAATAACAGAGACAGAAAATTCCCAACTACTAAGGCTGTAAGCTTTACGGTTCAAAAGCTAACAACTCGTATAACTACTAAATCATTAATAAACATATGATGTATACATGTTTTACAATATGTGTTATCAAATGATATTTCAAACTAATATTCGTTGCAAGAGAAGTAACTCATTTTAGCGAAGTTGTGACACAAGGCGACGTAAATTATCATCAATAAATGTTAATACAAAGAGAAATAACTCATGTCAACCAAATATTCGTTGACGGGGAAGTAACTCATTGATAAAACAAATGTTGATTTCACGGAAACAGTCACTTAATCCAAAACGGATGTTAAATAGATTTCAAAAGACCAACCAGCACACAGTGTTGTTTAGCAGTATGTGGTCCTCAGTTCCTGTGGTGATTCTCTAGCTCAGGGTTTGGAGAACTGATTTTGTTAATCACCCAAAATATATTTGTGCTAAATGAAATGACCCCAAAGTAGCAATAAAATGTTCTACCACAGGTCAACAAACAAACAAAGTAGATCATGAATAGTTATTTACTTTTGAACTGACGCCATGGCACTCCGGGAAGACCCATACGTGCGAAGTCTACACTATAAAATGTCGAGATGCATGCATACTATTGGTACTCATGAGCTTCTGATTAAACTCACTGTTCCCTCTGCATCTAAGCTATCCAGGGCTGATTCTACAATGTTTAATTCTAAACTCCTTAAATCTCTGGGAAAAATTCAATTTCAATTGTAGTCTCCTTCATCCAACAACAGGCTGTCGACCATAAAACAACGGATGTCCTAGCCATCTTTAACTTTCCAACGATCAATGATATTGATGCAAGTATGTCTGCTTTCTCATTGCCACAAACACCCGATTGTCTAAGACAGTAAATTCACGTAATAATCTGGAGGTTTACAAGAACTACAAATCAACATACAAGCCATGTAGACACTAACATAATTGAGAATATTAACATAATCTAAAGCAGTAGGGTTGACTTCATTGTACCGGGATGAATCCCATATAGCTCATTCCTCTCCTCATAAATGGTACGCCATCTGCTGAGAATATTTCACAAACACGAGTACCTCCTGCAACAATCGAGAATATCACAAACACATAGTACCTCCTGCAACAATCCGAGAGAATATTTCACAAAACACATAGTACCTCCTGCAACAATCCAAGAGAATATTTCACAAAACACGTAGTACCTCCTGTAACAATCCAAGAGAATATTTCACAAAACACATAGTACCTCCTGCAACAATCCAAGAGAATATTTCACAAAACACATAGTACCTCCTGCAACAATCCAAGAGAATATTTCACAAAACACATAGTACCTCCTGCAACAATCCAAGAGAATATTTCACAAAACACATAGTACCTCCTGCAAAATCCAGAGAATATTTCACAAAACACATAGTACCTCCTGCAACAATCCAAGAGAATATTTCACAAAACACATAGTACCTCCTGCAACAATCCAAGAGAATATTTCACAAAACACATAGTACCTCCTGCAACAAACCAAGATGTCTCTGCAAAAAATTCACTAGTGAACAGAATGGCGCTGTCCGAATTCGAACTCAAGACCTTCAAGGCAAGAGCTTAACCACTTAACCACTTAACCACTTAACTACAGAGACCTCCTAACTATGATTATTATGTTACTATAAGTCTAACACACAACACAAGAACAAACTAACTACTAACATATACAGTGGCGGCTCGTGGTAAGTTTTGTTGGTGGGGCCAGTCATATTTTTGTGTGGACAATCATGGTATTGGGCTAGGTTATAATTTAATTTATACACGTTACACATTATTTTTGATGGGGCTCGGCACCACTAGCCCTTAATGACGAGCCGCCACTGAACATATACATACACAACACAAGAACAAGCTAACTACTAACATATACATGAAATATATCATATACGACACACAAAGCAATATGTTAACAAAATAAACAAAATATGTGATTAATTCTGATGCTCACTTAGTTTTTAGTGTCAATCCAAACCGCATCAAGATTATTGTCGTTGCTATAGTGATCAGAGATAATAGCCGTTCGTCGCAAGAGATGATGACAATAGTCTCAAAAATGTGTTGCTGCACCTCACTGGTGTATGCGGAGGTGATTGTGAGTCAATCCTAGAACACAATCCCCTACCACAAGTGGGGCATACATGATCACGGCTAGACATGTTTGTGGTGTGTGTTTTGTCTTTTCACGTAGCTCGATTTCTCTGTGCCTCAGCGGCAAGACGATTCTCAGCTATGCGAGTTCCTCTTGTATTGTTACAGCGCCACATTTGGGTATCTTGCGCCCGAAATTACCAGCACGTAGTGTTTGAATGACACTTTCAGAATGTCTTTAAAGCATTTTTTTCTGACTACCAACCGATCTTCAAGTTCGCCATACATCGACTGTTTTTGGGTGCGTTTATCAGACATCTGAGCAACGTCAGTGATCAGGGATGACTAACCAACCACAGCTATTTGTAAATACGTCAGAAGCTGTTTGTGATATCGATATTAGCCATTGATTGGTACGACAAAACAACATCATCACGAGGCTTGAATGAGTGTACAAATCAAGTGAAGAAACATCGTTATAACATTATAATGAAAGTAAGTATTGATTAATACACCATTGTTATGATAACGATATGAGAATACATGTTGATTGATACAACAAATGATCATGATATGAGAATACATGTTGATTGATACAACAAATGATCATGATATGAGAATAAATGTTGATTGATACAACAAATGATCATGATAGTGCTCTCAAAATAAGCTCCAACAAAAATTGTAAATATATTTGTCTATTAACGTCAACATCATCATAACTATTAACGTCAACATCATCATAACTATTAACGTCAACATCATCATAATTATGTAATAAGAATACTAACAAAAGCGATCAAAGTTTTCCGTGTTTTGATGTAGTGAAATCATTTCCTGAAACTGATCAAAGTTTTCCGTGTTTTTATGTAGTGAAATCATTTCCTGAAACTGATCAAAGTTTTCCGTGTTTTTATGTAGTGAAATCATTTCCTGAAACTGTTTTACATCTATAGTCAGTTTTTTTATCTGTATTTATCTTTCTCCATCTCTCATTCTCTCTCTCTCTCTCTAGCCGGTGACGTCTCTGGAGCTTAGGGCAGCAGCAAATGCACACAATTTTTCTCTGTTCTTGGTCCAGCTTCTGTATTGTGCTTCAGCTGTGATTCATTTCTTCTGTTCTGTCAATCTCCAGAATTCTGATCCGTTTAGTCAAGTTGACATCACACAGCTGTAGTATATAGTAATCTTAATCAGAAGATGCTGTATCGGGCTGATTTCCATACCGTCTAGCGGGTCATGAATGCACTTCGTGCCTTACTCAGTCTGTTTTTAATGTCAGATCCAGTGCCTCCTTCGTTGCTGATAACACTTTCAAGATATTTGGATGGACAAGTTTACTTTTATTTATGAAACATTAAGAAGAAAATAAGAAAATATTTAAACATTACAATAACATGGTGAGAATCTGTCAATGTCTGTCAATGATAGTCAATGTTTTAACTGAATGATATTAGCAAGCACAAGACATAAAATAAACAATAATACAAACAAGTTGTTCATTGACAAGTGGATTATGAAACATTCGAACGTAAACTATTGAGTTTGTGTTTCTTGTCTATGGTATTTAGAGAATTCACAAATAAAATGTATGGTGGAAGCCACTACAAAAACTGTGCAGACGAATGCCTCAGTTCCCTTCTCTGCAGACAAACTGTGTCTAATCAATAGGGGATCAGAGAGGAACAAAGAGAGATTCTTTACTGAAATACACTTCTCCCTCTTAGTCTATGTGGTTAAGTGGTTAAACCGTTGGCTTCCGTTCCGAATGCCGCTAGTTCGAATTCGAACCATGCAGTTCGGTTCACGAGTTCATCTTTTTTCCAGAGACACTTAGGATTATTGTAGGATCTACGGAATTTGCGCTTTGCGCTATACCCTCAGCAGGTGGCATGCCATTTCTGCGGAGAGGAGACCAAGCCATATGGAGGGAAACCCTATGCAATGAAGTCAATCTTTCAGCTTTAGATCCCCAAGAAAGATCTTGTGGAATGCTAACAACTTGTGTATGGCCATCGTTGCCATAGTGATAAAATACTTGAATTTTATTTTTATAACAATGTTTGCTTTGGAAATCTCCCAGTATCGATATATTTTTATAACAATGTTTACCTTTGGAAATCTCACAGTATCGATATATTTATAACAATGTTTATGAAATCTCCCAGTATCGATATTTTTATAAAATGTTTGTTGGAAATCTCCCAGTATCGATATATTTTTATAACAATGTTTGTAAATCTCCAGTATCGATATATTTTTATAACAATGTTTGCTTTGGAAATCTCCCAGTATCGATATATTTTTATAACAATGTATGCTTTGGAAATCTCAAGTATCGATATATTTTCTAGAAATTTGTCTAGCAAAAATAATTAAGCACATTCTCATGGCGCCTCTCACGCCCTGGTGCCTCTCACGCTCTGGCGCCTCTCACACCCTGACGCCTCTCACGCTCTGGCGCCTCTCATGCCCTGACGCCTCTCACGCTCTGGCGCCTCTCATGCCCTGACGCCTCTCCCGCTCTGACGCCTCTCACGTTCTGGCGCCTCTCACGTCCTGACGCCTCTCACGCCCTGAACCTCTACGTTAAAAACAATCTGTACAACATTGACCTGGCGCATACAGCAGTCTAACTTGTTACCAGCTGAATCTCGTGTTCTTTTATACCTACGTATCTACGTAGAGGACATCGTCATCAAACCCGCTGATAAAGGTTGTGCAATAGTTGTCTGGCGGAAAGAGTTACACCTTCTGGAATGTCTCAACTAACTCTCTCTCTCTCTCTCTCTCTCTCTCTTCTGTCTCCTAAGCCCCGATTGGGGTATATGCCCTCAGTTATCTCATGCCAAATCTTTTTATCTTTAGCTATCTCTTGTTACTCGTTCCAGTACTACTGAATATTGTTAATTTCTGCCTCCAAATATTTCCTCCATGTATTTATAAGCTTCACTCTCTGTTGCTTTCCTTGTGGGTTCCAGGAATAGCGTGTTATCAACTTTGCTATTGGCTACCCCATACCCACTTCTAATATCATATTTTACCATGGCCCACCTTATTATTTGTCTCAAGGCAATATTGAAAATGTTGAGTAAGATCTAGTAACAAAAATAAGTCTTACCGTATCAGTTATATATCATTGCTAAACGACACTATATGAAATACTAGCTTTCATCAACACACAAAAGTCGAGCATCTCTTAATACAACTTTTATGTACACAAATTAATGTACATCAGCTGCTCGAAGATCTCACAAAAAATGTTTATAAAATGATGATCAAAATGAAACAGATTTCTATGTGTACAGTCAGACTTAAACAGATGTTGATTTGCAGACACTGTTTTCATCTTTCTTACAACACACAGTAAGTGTAATAGCTAACAGCCCAATAAGAAGGATGACACCACCAACAGCCCCAACAATTGTGTAAATAGTCCAGGAGCTAATACTGCCTTTAAGATTCTCATTTCCTACAGACTGCTCACTATCTGTACGGTCTGTCTCTGTCAGCTCATTTTTATTAACATGATTAGACCTAGCCTCAGCATCTTCTTTAGAATTTTCTTGGCTATCAAATTTCCAGATTTCTTCAAAGGTACTTGTAAAGATGGTTTCCATAATCGTTACTGATGAGGTCATTATTGAGGCAACAGTGGAAGTGATAATTAAATCTTCTTCTATATAATTTGTTGTCCTATCTTTTCTGTATTTTTTCGTTCCATTCTTCTTTCGTTTGTTACCGCTAATTTTTGGTTGCTTCGTTGTAGAAAAAAGTGTGTCTTGGTCAGAGTTGGACGAGTCCAATTCTTCAGAATTATAATCCCAGTTATAGCGAGAATCTTCGTCTAATTTTGCAGCAGGGTTGGGTTCGAGTTCCCCAGAAGGTTGAGAATCTATATCGTTGTTGTTCTTGTCCAAGCTGTTCTTGTTGTTCATATTATTATTTTTAGCCATCTCAGAGAATTGTGGCACTGTAAATATAAAACAATTAAAATAGTATACATAATACTGTAAGCTCAGTAAATATTATAAATACAGCATACATGATCAAGTTATGATACGAATTGTCAAAGCAACATCAGCTTTTAAAAGTTTAAATAAAATATGGAACTGCAAGTTATATAGTATCAAAACCAAATTACGAATTTTCAATTCAAATGTTGTATCAATCCTAACATATGCCAGCGAGAGTTGGAAAATGACTAAAGATATAGAAAGCAAGTTAAATGCATTTGAAAATAGATGTCTGCGAAAAATAATTAAGATAAAATGGAACGAATTCAGGAGAAGTGATGAAATCAGAGAAAGTCTGGTCAACCACTAGTAATAACAGTTATAAGTAGAAGATGGAGATATGTTGGACACACCTTGAGGAGAAATGATCAACGAATATCAAAGCAGGCATTAGAGTGGGAGGCAAAGGGTTCAAGAAAGAGAGGTCGACCTAAGGAGACCCTGAAACAAACTTTGCTGAGAGAGGCAAGAAATATCGGTCTCAGTTCCATGGAGGAGATTGAGCGAGTTGTCCAGGATAAAGCGGTATGGAGAAATTGCTTGCAGACCCTATGAAATGTATACGCTACGAGAGGATTTATTATACATGATAATGTCGTTTGTGTTAAAAGTTAGTACTAATTCATTCTTATTAACCATATTAACCACTCTTTGTGATCTGTGTGGTTTAGCGCCGAGAATGTGAGTACGTTGCGTCCCTTCAGGCTCCTACAGCATGTAGAACAGGGACATTCGAATTTCTTGCAACGTGTATGCATATTATCCAATAGGACATATATTTCTACAGACAGGTAACTATACGATTTTGTACACGGAACAACCTCACTATAAAGTGCCACATTTGGAGTTATCATGGTATCAGATCTAAGTGTAGATGATGATCAGATCTGAGCGTACATAGGGAAGTCTCAGAGCTTACTCGTGCAATTAAATGTTCGTATTTTTGAATTTATTCAGAACGAACAACAGCCAAATTGCAGCATGCATATACTACATGAGTACAAATGGTTGCAAGACGAACCAGACTGCAGCATGGATGATGTGACAAATTAATAAACTTATAAGCTGATGGTGTGATAAATTAAACTTATAAGTTGATTTTGTGACAATTAAGTAACGAAACAAATTAATGAGCTTTTAAGTTGATGGTGTGACAAATTAATAAAATTACTGGTTGATGTGATAAATTAATGAACTTACAAGTTGATGTTGTGATAAATTAATGAACTTACAAGTTGATGTTGTGATAAATTAATGAACTTACAAGTTGATGTTGTGATAAATTAATGAACTTATAAGTTGATGTTGTGACAAATGAATGAACTTACAAGTTGATGTGTGACAAATTAATGAACTTACGTTGATGTTGTGATAAATTAATGAATTTAAGTTGATGTTGTGACAAATTAATGAACTTACAAGTTGATGTTGTGATAAATTAATGAACTTACATTGATGTTGTGATAAATTAATGAATCAAGTTGATGTTGATAAATTAATGAACTTACAAGTTGATGTTGTGATAAATTAATGAACTTACAAGTTGATGTTGTGATAAATTAATGAACTTACAAGTTGATGTTGTGATAAATTAATGAACTTACAAGTTGATGTTGTGATAAATTAATGAACTTACAAGTTGATGTTGTGATAAATTAATGAACTTACAAGTTGATGTTGTGATAAATTAATGAACTTACATGTTGATGTTGTGACAATGTGAGGAGCTAACAAGTTGAAGTTGTGACAAATTAATAAACTTACACGTTGATGTGACAAATATTTACAAGTTGATGTTGTGATAAATTAATAAATTTACAAGTTGATGTTGTGACAAATTATGTACTTACATTCTGGTACTGTGACAGATTCTTGAAGTGTAAGCCAGACACTGATCGGTATGAGACCCCACACATTTCCTGCCATACAACGGTACTCTCCTTCATCTTCTGCTGTAACGCTGTCCAGGGTAAGCACTTGGGGGTCAAGACTGTCCGGCAGAAACTGAGAACAGGTCAAATTAACGAAAATTGAGTTTGCAGCTATCAGACAAGTTACAACGCATTAACATTCATGACGAGTTCAAGTAATTAACGCCTTTCAGACAGTTACAACATTAACTTTAATATACAAGTTCAGTATTTTTTAAACTTGTTCCAAACTGTATATGGCTGGCAGTATTTTTACGATGTCCCAAAGCTAGTATACTGGCTGGCAGTTTGTATGTGGTTTGTATGTGGGCTGCATGTGGTTTGTATGTGGTCTGCATTGTGTGGTTTGTATGTGGTGCATGTGTTGTATGTGGGCTGCATGTGGTTTGTATGTGGTTTGTATGTGGGCTGCATGTGGTTTGTATGTGGTTTATATAAGGTTTGTATGTAGTTTGTATGTGGTTTGTATGTCGTTTATATGTGGTCTGTATGTGGTTTAAATGTGAGTTGTATGTGGTCTCTATGTGGTTTTATGGGGTTTGTATATGGTCTGTATGGGGTTGGAAAGTGGTTTGTAACTTACAGTGTGTTCGTTGTGCCAGTTAGAAGTGTCCAAACGCGTAGACCAGCATATCAGGTTTGCTCTGGCATATAATTTAACGGTGCTTTCAATTTTTGGTAAATCTGAAGTTTGCCCTATGAAGTCGTTTGGCATGATGGGTAAAACAGCTTCTTTACAGTTGCCTCACGTCTAGATTTTAAAATCTGACTTTCATTGGATGGCTCGGCATACACAGGAACTTCTCTGCCTGTGTCAGCAGATTTGTGTCTCTGCGTTCTCTCAGTGATACTCTCACCAA
Organism: Arion vulgaris; assembly: GCA_020796225.1. NCBI lineage: Eukaryota > Metazoa > Mollusca > Gastropoda > Stylommatophora > Arionidae > Arion > Arion vulgaris. Next base: position 110,288,892 of record CM036753.1, on the reverse strand, counting down.
ACTCTCCTTCAAAGTTTCAGCTCTACTATACATGTTGATTTCATTGATCATATTGATACAACGAGTCTGTTTTGATCCCTTATCCAATTCACTGCTTTAATTGTAATGTGGTATTTCATGTTGGACAACATACCTCGTATTTCATGTTGGACAACATACCTCGTTATGTTGAAATTCATGTTGGACAACATACCTCGTCATGTTGACAACATACTGTATTCATGTGGACAACATACCTCGTATTTCATGTTGGACAACATACTCGTATTCATGTTGACAACATACCTCGTATTTCATGTTGGACAACATACCTCGTATTTCATGTTGGACAACATACAGTTAACTCGTATTCCAAGTGTAGTCGTACGTACGGTTGGTAAACATTTCTTAGAATGTTCTTGGTAGCTCCCCTTGTTGTTTCACTTTGCTGTTCTGATCACTTGTCTCACTACGTTAAACGTCACCTCATCATCATCAAGTAGCTTGTCCCTTTCGGAATTGGCTCCCATGACAGCACTCCTGAAAAACTCTCTGTTCTGTGCAAGTTGACCAGCGTTAGCAGCAGTTATTCTCAGATCGTCAATGCCATCTTGCACCCATCGTCTTTTAGGTCTTCCTCTCATTCTTCTTCCAGGCATCATTCCCTCCAAATTATCTTCTCTAGGCACTCATGTCGTTTGATGTGTCGAAATATTTAATTTTCCTTGTTTTTATGTTCTTTAATATCCAGCTCTCTTTAATATCAAGCTGTTGCAGAACAGAAGCATTTGTTCTTTTCTCTTTCCATGATATTCTAAGTACTCTTCTGTAGCATTTGCATTCAAAGACATTAATGATCTTCTCCACCGCTTTGTCAAAGTCCCATGTCTCACAACCATATGTTGCATAGGAAAAAACGCAGGCTCTAAAACACTTGATGTTTGTCATAGGAAAGTCACCTACAATGAGTACAAATTGGATTAAGGATTGTAGGTCTCATGACAACTGGCCTGAGAGAAGATTTCCAGGTAATAAACAATACCACATACTATTTTCATTGCACCGGGTTTTACCCCATACGGCTCGGTCCCTCTCCGCAGAACTGGCAAGCTACCTGCCAAGAGTAATTGCACAAAGCACGAACTCCGTAGCCCCAGCAGCAATCCTAGGTGTCTCTGGAAAAACTGCACTCGTGAACAGAATGGCGCGGTCCGGACTCGAACCCACGACCTTCGACTCAAAATGCAAAGGGCTTAACCACTTAGCCACAGACCCCCCTTCCCCTCACTTCACCTTACACTATAAGATCATGGAATCTCAGATTGACGATTAATTTATAGCTAAAAATCGTAGTTAAGTTAAATCCAAACAAATATTGAATATGTACAGTAGTTAGATTGAACACACCAAACAAATATTGAAATATGTACAGTAGTTAGATTTGAACACAAACCAAACAGAGTAGAATTACTAGGTTGTCCTCGTCTTCTTCAAACGAACGCTCTATAACGACCACTTGTTAACCAATCTTTGTGATTTGCACGTGATCCGAGCCTAAGAGCGTTTGTACGTTGCGCCAGTTATGCGCCTACAAGTTCAATTTCTGCGACGCTTTTTATTTACTAGGGTAGCTTCCCTAGGCCTCTACCTCAGTCGCCTCTTACGACACTGGATGTAGGTCTCAGTGTTATTATTTGTTGCCCCCGGTTGCGATCCCAACAACACAGGGGTGTCTGTGTTGTTTTAAAACTAACTTAACAGTAATTCATGTTGGTTATAACTATGATTTTTCAAAACAATATCATGAATAAATTATGTTAATGATCTCGCTCTGACGTCCAATAAACAATGCCCTGCTTAAACAACACAGGTGAAATAATGATAGTACTGTTTATATACTCACTTCAGCTCGTGGGATACCTTCGTCTATGTTCTTATCTTTATGTATTTTCTGCCATCTTATGATCGCATTTGGATCATTCAGCACGCGACACATAAACTTGACATTTGACCCCACTGGCTGCGTTACGTTGATTGGGCCATCAACAATGAGTGGCCAGATTTTCACTAGAAGACAGGAATTCAACTTCACTTTTAATACATAAATTTTGCTTTTATTTTATATAGACAAACACGTAAAAACAAAGTCATACAATTTTACAAAGTACAAAAACAATACACTCCGACTTTTCGTTTCAACCACAAGATCTTTGTCAAGCAAGGGATACAAATAAAGCGAAGAAATTCAAACTTCCAAACGTCAGACATAATATACACAGTCAGACAATATCACATCGACTTATAACAGTCAGACTAATATACAGTCAGACATAATATACACAGTCAGACATAATATACACAGTCAGACATAATATACACAGTCAGACATAATATACACAGTCAGACATAATATACAGTCAGACAATGTATCCATTTTATTCTATTACTTTCAGTCTTTCTATCTGCATACGGCTAAGTCTTTCTATCTGCATACGGCTAAGTCTTTCTATCTGCATACGGCTAAGAGTCTGGATGGCCAGAGCATACTCAATCATAGACAGCACTAGACCCTGATATAAGAGAAAAAGACGATGCTGAGCACAATTTGCCGCAGCCATTACCCTCATCGCAGTCAAACCATTCCTCGCCCTCATTATCACATGTTCTATGTGTTCCGTAAAGGCTACACTACGATCAAACGTCAACCCCAAGTATTTCATAGACTGAGACCTCTCCACAACCTCCGTACTCAAAATCACAGTTGGTGTTGGAGTATTGACAACACTGTTTCAAAGAGAACCATATCACCGATGCTTTGTAGGATTCACTAATGCTCCTGTTTCCCTGCACCATCAACCTTCTCGGTCGAGTTTTGACTGAAGTTCTTCCCCAATCTGCTCTGTATCATTGCCCTGACTATATACCATCACATCGTATGCATATGACATTGTTCTCCCATAACGGTAATCTACTGGTCTGTAATTCTCAAATGTATGCGTTGAACGACACAGTAGATAATGGTGAACATTGTGGTCAACCAGGGTGTAGTGTTGTTGGTGCCGAAGCCCAGCTGTCACATTTAAACGCTATCATTCGCTGAAAGGGGAAACACAGAGATCAACTAGAAATAATTGACTGATATTGAGTTCATTCAACTGAACCATTCAAACATGTAAAGGTACATAGGTAAAGGTAAACATATTGAACACATCCTCAAGATCAATTGCAGTAGCACATGTCTCAGTGTCTGAGTGAAAACCTTCATTGACATCATGGGAAACAAAACCAATGCGTTACGCCATGTTTCTCTATTTCAACGGTATCCTCCAAGGGTAGATGATAGAAAACAACTGTCTCAAGGTGATGATGAAAACAAACTTTCTCAGGGTAGATGATAGAAAACAAACTGTCCTCAGGGTAGATGATAGAAACAAACTATCCTCAAGGGTGATGAAAACAAACTGTCTAGTTGGCAAGATATTTTCCTTGCGATTATTTTCTTCAACAATTTGTCTGTCGTATTCTGCATGGTGATTACACGATATCCCTGACTTTATGTGTGAGGTGTGCCTGGATTCGGCAGAGGAACCAGGAAGCTATGCAACCATTCTTCCTTGATTAACACACTCTCAATGCTTTTGTTGTATATACCAGCCAGTTCATCCAACTCCTCGTCAGCCAACCTGTCAATACCACCATACAGTATACCATCTGGACCTGATGCCCTGTTTTTGCTTTCCGTTGTGTATCTCTTGATTTCATCCACTTTCACCAAATCATCTTCGTCTATGTCCTGATTCTGATATTTATCTACAGTATTTTCTCTGGCAGCGTTACTCCCTAACATATCGTTCTGGTAGCTCTACTCTAGAGAGTGAGTAAACATAGTGAATGGTGACAGGAAGACAAGGAAGAAGATGGATATTTGGTGAGCTAAAATAACGTCAAAAGATGCAGAAACCAATCACTGATGGCATCCGAGAAGCAAAAGATGCAGAAAACCACTCACCTGACCTTGAGGCATCCGAGAAGCAAAATACAAACACCGATGACCACGTCACTGGACTACAACACAATAATAGTGTGATGTCATTAGAAAACAAAGAAGCGTTGTGGATCTATTGACCTTTACAATGTCATAGATTATCAATGGTGAAACACTTCTTCTTCTTTGTGTTCGTTCTTTACGACCAATTTTAATCACTCTTTGTGATATTTTGATCTTTGCCAAGAACGTGTATACGTTGTACATTGGTTTGGCAGGCCCCTAAACACATAGACTTCTACACGTTTAGGACACATGCATACGATTTCAGCCAAACCTCCTTAGTCGCCTCTTACGACATGCGTGGCAGGTAACAGTGGTTCTATTTTTAACACCCCAAATGTGGACCCCTGTAGCCACTCGGGCGGTGAAACACTTAAAAACAAACCTTTACAATATCATAGATTATCAATGGTGAAACAAGTCAAAACAAACCTTTACAATATCATAGATTATCAAAGGTGAAACAAGTAAAAAAACCTTTACAATGTCTAGATTATCAATGGAACAAGTAAACAAACCTTTACAATGTCATAGATTATCAATGATGAAACAAGTAAAAACAAACCTTTACAATGTCATAGATTATCAATGATGAAACAAGTAAAAACAAACCTTTACAATGTCATAGATTATCAATGATGAAACAAGTAAAAACAAACCTTTACAATGTCATAGATTATCAATGATGAAACAAGTAAAAACAAACCTTTACAATGTCATAGATTATCAATGATGAAACAAGTAAAAACAAACCTTTACAATGTCATAGATTATCAATGATGAAACAAGTAAAAACAAACCTTTACAATGTCATAGATTATCAATGGTGAAACAAGTCAAAACAGTAAGTAAATATACAGTCAGACAATAAATCATAGCAGTACATAAAATAGATTTATTGTTTGATTTATATGTTCATATCTGTCTATAAGAAGTCTGAAATATTCTTTGCTTGATAAAGTTTTTGTGTTAGAAAAGATATGTATATTGTTAGTGAACTTTGTGAAACTATAATACTGTTTTTACATGTTTCACCACTGATACATAATGTTTGCAGTCTTTCCTTTTCACATAGTGTTACTGTTTCAATAGTACGTCTTCCTTTTTCTACATAGTGTTACTGCAGTACAATCTTAGTCCTTTTCTACATAGTGTTACTGTAGTCTTTCTTTTTCTACATAGTGTTACTGAGTCTTTTCTTTTCTACATAGTGTTACTGTAGTCTTTTCTTCATAGTATGCAGTCTTACATAGTGTTACTGTAGTCTTTCTCTTTTTCACATAGTGTTACTCGTACATATGTTACTCACTTTCTCTTTTCATTTACTCAGTGTTACTGCAGTCTTTCTCTTTTCTACATAGTGTTACTAGCTAAGTCTTTCCTCTTTTCTACATAGTGTTACTGCAGTCTTTCTCTTTTCTACATAGTGTTACTGCAGTCTTTCTCTTTTTCTACATAGTGTTACTGCAGTCTTTCTCTTTTTCTACATAGTGTTACTGCAGTCTTTCTTCTCTGTGTTACTCAGTCTTCTTTCTACATAGTGTTACTGCAGTCTTTCTCTTTTCTACATGTGTTACTGCAGTCTTTCTCTTTTCTACATAGTGTTACTGCAGTCTTTCTCTTTTCTACATAGTGTTACTGCAGTCTTTCTCTTTTCTACATAGTGTTACTGCAGTCTTTCTCTTTTCTACATAGTGTTACTGCAGTCTTTCTCTCTCATAGTGTTACTCAGTCTTTTCTACTAATAGTTACTGCAGTCTTTCTCTTTTTCTACATAGTGTTACTGCAGTCTTTCTCTTTTTCTACATAGTGTTACTGCAGTCTTTCTCTTTTCTACATAGTGTTACTGCAGTCTTTCTCTTTTCTACATAGTGTTACTGCAGTCTTTCTCTTTTCTACATAGTGTTCGCAGTCTTTCTCTTTTCTACATAGTTTACTGCAGTCTTTCTCTTTTTCTACATAGTGTTACTGCAGTCTTTCTCTTTTTCTACATAGTGTTACTGCAGTCTTTCTCTTTTTTCTACATAGTGTTACTGCAGTCTTTCTCTTTTTTCTACATAGTGTTACTGCAGTCTTTCTCTTTTTTCTACATAGTGTTACTGCAGTCTTTCTCTTTTTCTACATAGTGTTACTGCAGTCTTTCCCTTTTTCTACATAGTGTTACTGCAGTCTTTCTCTTTTTCTACATAGTGTTACTGCAGTCTTTCTCTTTTTCTACATAGTGTTACTGCAGTCTTTCTCTTTTCTACATAGTGTTACTGCAGTCTTTCTCTTTTTCTACATAGTGTTACTGCAGTCTTTCTCTTTTCTACATAGTGTTACTGCAGTCTTTCTCTTTTCTACATAGTGTTACTGCAGTCTTTCTCTTTCTACATAGTGTTACTGCAGTCTTTCTCTTTTCTACATAGTGTTACTGCAGTCTTTCTCTTTTCTACATAGTGTTACTGCAGTCTTTCTCTTTTCTACATAGTGTTACTGCAGTCTTTCCTTTTCTACATAGTGTTACTGCAGTCTTTCCTTTTCTACATAGTGTTACTGCAGTCTTTCTCTTTTTCTACATAGTGTTACTGCAGTCTTTCTCTTTTCTACATGAGTGTTACTGCAGTCTTTCCCTTTTTCTACATAGTGTTACTGCAGTCTTTCTCTTTTCTACATAGTGTTACTGCAGTCTTTCTCTTTTCTACATAGTGTTACTGCAGTCTTTCTCTTTTCTACATAGTGTTACTGCAGTCTTTCTCTTTTTCTACATAGTGTTACTGCAGTCTTTCTCTTTTCTACATAGTGTTACTGCAGTCTTTCTCTTTTCTACATAGTGTTACTGCAGTCTTTCTCTTTTTCTACATAGTGTTACTGCAGTCTTTCCCTTTTTCTACATAGTGTTACTGCAGTCTTTCTCTTTTTCACATAGTGTTACTGCAGTCTTTCTCTTTTTCTACATAGTGTTACTGCAGTCTTTCTCTTTTCTACATAGTGTTACTGCAGTCTTTCTCTTTTTCTACATAGTGTTACTGCAGTCTTTCTCTTTTCTACATAGTGTTACTGCAGTCTTCTCTCTTTTCTACATAGTGTTACTGCAGTCTTTCTCTTTTTCTACATAGTGTTACTGCAGTCTTTCTCTTTTCTACATAGTGTTACTGCAGTCTTTCTCTTTCTACATAGTGTTACTGCAGTCTTTCTCTTTTCTACATAGTGTTACTGCAGTCTTTCTCTTTTCTTACATAGTGTTACTGCAGTCTTTCTCTTTTCTACATAGTGTTACTGCAGTCTTTCTCTTTTCTACATAGTGTTACTGCAGTCTTTCTCTTTTCTACATAGTGTTACTGCAGTCTTTCTCTTTTCTACATAGTGTTACTGCAGTCTTTCTCTTTTTCTACATAGTGTTACTGCAGTCTTTCTCTTTTTCTACATAGTGTTACTGCAGTCTTTCTCTTTTTCTACATAGTGTTACTGCAGTCTTTCTCTTTTCTACATAGTGTTACTGCAGTCTTTCTCTTTTCTACATAGTGTTACTGCAGTCTTTCTCTTTTCTACATAGTGTTACTGCAGTCTTTCTCTTTTTCTACATAGTGTTACTGCAGTCTTTCTCTTTTCTACATAGTGTTACTGCAGTCTTTCTCTTTTTCTACATAGTGTTACTGCAGTCTTTCTCTTTTCTACATAGTGTTACTGCAGTCTTTCTCTTTTTCTACATAGTGTTACTGCAGTCTTTCTCTTTTCTACATAGTGTTACTGCAGTCTTTCTCTTTTTCTACATAGTGTTACTGCAGTCTTTCTCTTTTCTACATAGTGTTACTGCAGTCTTTCTCTTTTCTACATAGTGTTACTGCAGTCTTTCTCTTTTCTACATAGTGTTACTGCAGTCTTTCTCTTTTTCTACATAGTGTTACTGCAGTCTTTCTCTTTTCTACATAGTGTTACTGCAGTCTTTCTCTTTTCTACATAGTGTTACTGCAGTCTTTCTCTTTTCTACATAGTGTTACTGCAGTCTTTCTCTTTTTCTACATAGTGTTACTGCAGTCTTTCCTTTTCTACATAGTGTTACTGAGTCTTTCTCTTTTCTACATAGTGTTACTGCAGTCTTTCTCTTTTTCTACATAGTGTTACTGCAGTCTTCCCTTTTTCTACATAGTGTTACTGCAGTCTTTCTCTTTTTCTACATAGTGTTACTGCAGTCTTTCTCTTTTTCTACATAGTGTTACTGCAGTCTTTCTCTTTTCTACATAGTGTTACTGCAGTCTTTCTCTTTTCTACATAGTGTTACTGCAGTCTTTCTCTTTTCTACATAGTGTTACTGCAGTCTTCTCTTTTTCTACATAGTGTTACTGCAGTCTTTCCTTTTTCTACATAGTGTTACTGAGTCTTTCTCTTTTCTACATAGTGTACTGCAGTCTTCCTTTCACATAGTGTTACTGCAGTCTTTCCTTTTCTACATAGTGTTACTGCAGTCTTCTCTTTTCTACATAGTGTTACCAGTCTTTCCTTTTCTACATAGTGTTACTTGAGTCTTTCCTTTTTCTACATGTTTGAGCTAACAAGTTACTCAGTCTTCTCTTTTCTACAAACTCTAGTCGCCTCTACATGGTGTCAGTCTGTTCTTTTTACACATATTTGGTTTCACTATGACCAGTCTTCCCTTTTCTACATAGTTACTGCAGTCTTTCCCTTTTCACATTATAGTTATCTAACAAGTAAACAATCTCTTTCTTCCATAGTTTCACTGCAGTCTACTCTTTCTACATAGTTATCTGCAGTCTTTCTTCTTTTCACATATAAAGTGTTACTGCATAGTTTCTTCTCTTTTCTACATGGGTTACTGCAGTCTTTCTCTTTTCTTAAAAGGGTAACAGCCCTTTACAATGTCATAGTTTCACTACAAGTCACTGCAGTCTTTCTCAGTACAATTCCATAGGTATACTAGTCTTTTCTTTTTCTACATTAGTGTTACAGCAGTCTTTCCTTTTCTAATGTGTTACTGCAGTCTTTCTCTTTTCACATATGTACTGAGTCTTTCTTTTCTGACATAGTGTTACTGCAGTCTTTCCTTTTCTACATAGTGTTACTGAGTCTTTCCTTTTCTACATAGTGTTACTGCAGTCTTTCTCTTTTTCTACATAGTGTTACTGCAGTCTTTCTCTTTTCTACATAGTGTTACTGCAGTCTTTCCTTTTCTACATAGTGTTACTGCAGTCTTTCTCTTTTCTACATAGTGTTACTGCAGTCTTTCTCTTTTCTACATAGTGTTACTGCAGTCTTTCTCTTTTCTACATAGTGTTACTGCAGTCTTTCTTTTTCTACATAGTGTTACTGCAGTCTTTCTCTTTTCTACATAGTGTTACTGCAGTCTTTCTCTTTTTCTACATAGTGTTACTGCAGTCTTTCTCTTTTCTACATAGTGTTACTGCAGTCTTTCTCTTTTCTACATAGTGTTACTGCAGTCTTTCCTTTTCTACATAGTGTTACTGCAGTCTTTCTCTTTTTCTACATAGTGTTACTGCAGTCTTTCTCTTTTCTACATAGTGTTACTGCAGTCTTTCTCTTTTCTACATAGTGTTACTGCAGTCTTTCCTTTTTCTACATAGTGTTACTGCAGTCTTTCTCTTTTCTACATAGTGTTACTGCAGTCTTTTTCTCTTTTCTACATAGTGTTACTGCAGTCTTTCCTTTTCTACATAGTGTTACTGCAGTCTTTCTCTTTTCTACATAGTGTTACTGCAGTCTTTCTCTTTTCTACATAGTGTTACTGCAGTCTTTCTTTTTCTACATAGTGTTACTGCAGTCTTTCTCTTTTCTACATAGTGTTACTGCAGTCTTTCTCTTTTCTACATAGTGTTACTGCAGTCTTTCCTTTTTCTACATAGTGTTACTGCAGTCTTTCTCTTTTCTACATAGTGTTACTGCAGTCTTTCTCTTTTTCTACATAGTGTTACTGAGTCTTCCCTTTTCTACATAGTGTTACTGCAGTCTTTCTCTTTTCTACATAGTAGTTTTCTTCAGTGTCTTTCTTTCTTTTCTACATAGTGTTACTGCAGTCTTTCTCTTTTCTACATAGTGTTACTGCAGTCTTTCTCTTTTTCTACATAGTGTTACTGCAGTCTTTCTCTTTTTCTACATAGTGTTACTGCAGTCTTTCTCTTTTCTACATAGTGTTACTGCAGTCTTTCTTTTTCTACATAGTGTTACTGCAGTCTTCTCTTTCTCTATTTTCTTCACATAGTGTTACTGTCAGTCTTCCCTTTTTCTACATAGTGTTACTGCAGTCTTTCCCTTTTTCTACATAGTGTTACTGCAGTCTTTCTCTTTTTCTACATAGTGTTACTGCAGTCTTTCTCTTTTTCTACATAGTGTTACTGCAGTCTTCCCTTTTCTACATAGTGTTACTGAGTCTTCCCTTTTCTACATAGTGTTACTGCAGTCTTTCCCTTTTTCTACATAGTGTTACTGCAGTCTTTCTCTTTTTCTACATAGTGTTACTGCAGTCTTTCCCTTTTTCTACATAGTGTTACTGCAGTCTTTCTCTTTTTCTACATAGTGTTACTGCAGTCTTCCCCCTTTTTCTACATAGTGTTACTGCAGTCTTTCCCTTTTTCTACATAGTGTTACTGTAGTCTTTCTCTTTTTCTACATAGTGTTACTGCAGTCTTTCCCTTTTTCTACATAGTGTTACTGCAGTCTTCCCTTTTTCTACATAGTGTTACTGTAGTCTTCCCCCTTTTTCTACATAGTGTTACTGCAGTCTTTTCTTATATCATTCATAGATCATCATGAGATTAAGTTGGAAATAGACTACAATAACATATTGCTACTGGACAACGATATTTTGTTGAATACGTTGTTAGACTTGTAAATATAATAGAGAAGTCATTCTCATATACAGTTCTTAAAGCAGAAGCAAGATCTAACCTTGAACATTGACATGAAATGTCCAGTCTATTTGACCATGTTTATTGCTGACCATACAAGTGTAGTTTCCTCGGCTGTCATTTGTTATTTCTGTCAGGATTAATTCAAATTTCTTGACCTGAAATGAAAAGCAATTATTAATGTTGGATTCTAATATTGATTATTTAACTGATTTATATAAGATATGTTATTGACTAAGAGACTGGTATTCTTTTTCTTTACCTTTCAACTCCCAGCGGAGCACAGGTCTTCAACAAACTTCTACTAGCGTTTCCTCTCTCTTGCTATCTCTTCCAATTATGTCCATGTTTTACTTATCCTTTTCATATCAGTCTCTCTCTTGCTATCTCTTCCAATTATGTCCATGTTTTACTTATCCTTTTCATATCAGTCTCTCTCTTGCTATCTCTTCCAATTATGTCCATGTTTTACCTTTCCTTTTCATATCAGTCTCTCTCTTGCTATCTCTTCCAATTATGTCCATGTTTTACTTATCCTTTTCATATCAGTCTCTCTCTTGCTATCTCTTCCAATTATGTCCATGTTTTACTTATCCTTTTCATATCAGTCTCCAGCTCCCTTCACCAGGTACGACTAGGTCTTCCTCTACTACTCTTTTCCTGTGGGTTTCAAAAACAGTACATGTCTTGCAATGCTTCCAGTCGGTCTTCTCAATGCGTGTCCTATCCATCACCAGCGTCTCTTCCTGAGCTCTTTCTCCACTGGTATCTCCTTAGTTCTTTCTCCTCGTTCGTAATCTTATTATACCATCTCATTCCATCTATTCTACGTTAACATCTATTTATGAAGGTCTGCAGTTTTCTTGTGGTTTCTTTTGTTGTTCTCCATGTTGTCCGAGCCATAGAACAGCACTGACTTTACATTTGATTGAAAGATTCTCAGTTTTGTTTTAATCTCATTTGATTTCCATATCTAAGATAACTATCACCCAAGCCACCAGAACAGAGCAAGACAAAAACAGAAAACGACTACAGTTAACAACAACCCGGTAGCAGTGTAACAACAAAAGAAGAAGAAAAGCCTTTGATTTCATCGGCGATGAACAAGAAGAAGAAGAAGAAGAAGAAAGTTAATGGTATTTGTTTCAGAAATATTTACACATAGACTACCTCCACATTATTATGGCTCTTTATTTCTTGTCCATCTTTGAGCCATCTGACAGTGGGTTTGGGATGAGCTTGGGCTTTACAGTCGAGAGTCAACGACTTTCCTTCGTAAACAAACTCTGATCGCTCGTTCTTGGCAGGCATTGAAGACGGTTTCCACTGTGGACTTGACTCTGATAAAGAAACAATACAAATTTATTATAATAATATATTGTATTCTAGCAGTTGACGAGAATTGGTTTTGAAAAAAGTCGCTATAGCCACCACACTCTATGCTAAGTGCTAGCCAGATTGTCTCTCTCTCTCGAATTGCCTTCGGCACACATGTGATACAGAATGAAGATCTCTCATTGCCATCGACACACATGTGCCACAGAACGAAGATCTCTCATTGCCATTGACACACATGTGACACAGAACGAAGATGAATGTTATTCTGCAAATTCTTGATACTTTTAGAGATTCAGTCCATTTCCTGCTCTCTGAACCGGCCTCCACCTTTCGGATCATACTCAATGAATCACTAAGAACGGACGCATGAGTGTAGTTTTGTTACTCAAGCCAGAGTAGTGTCTTAATTATCTTATTAGACGATAATGGAGAAGATTTAACCAGTCTACATCATCATGTGATAACACAGTACTTGATTATGTAACAAGGAGGAGAAGCTTGAAATATATCTTCTTCTTTTGTCGTCACACTTCCACCGGGTTGTTGCCCAGTGTCTTGGTTTTCTGTTTTTGTCTTGCGCTGTTCTGGTGGCTTGGGTGATTGTTATTTTTGCTCTTTGGCAGGATTCTGCTATGCCATCTAACCATCGTTTTCGTGGTCTTCCTCTCGCCTTCTTTCCTTATGTTCTGTTGTAGAAGATTGTGGAGTTTGGATGCATTCTTATTAAGTGGCCATAAAAACTTCTTGAAATATATAGTATGTGATAACAAAATATCTGGAAGACAGTGAGAATTCGAAGAAGTTAATCGAAAGATACAACCATATTGACTGAAGTAATTGCTTCTGCTGATAAACAAATAATTTTCTGTTCAAATAGAAAATAAGTAGAGAAAATTGTTGGCCAGATAAGTCGAAAAAGCAAACATCCAAGTCAATATTAGCGCTAGTTTTACACACAGGTGGTTCTGCGTTGGAACCAAGTCCCATTTAATTACACCATCCTTGTCATTAGATGCATGTTATATTAATTTAGTTAAAGATTCTCTCTATGGGAGTCTGTTGAATTATTTTTCCCTGTGACATTTACAAAGCACAGTTTAAACATCACCAAGAATATTCTAGTCAATGTGAGATTTGTTAGAACCATTTTTTCTTCTACCATTGTTACACATGTTTGTTCTTGTGTAGGCTGCGCATTTCTTCAGATTATGTTCTACTTTCTGCTTTCTCGTTCTTTACAAGTCCAGATATTGTTTGTGTTCAACAGAATCTGCTTTATCGCACTTATGGAAGAGCCATAGGTGCCCAGTCTCTTTCAAGGGTTGGTAAAATGTATCATCAACATCTTGCTTGTTCAAAACATGACTTCCGGAACAGCAGCATTAAAAGCCTCCATATCTTGTGTGAGATTTCCGACATCTTCCGCATTCATTCTCAACTCGTCTATGCCATCCTACCACCATCTTCTCATTGTTTTCTTTTCCTTCGTCTGCCTCTGATCATGTCTTCCAGAATACGATGATCTTATCCCGAGCATTATATCGTTTGATATACCCAAAATATGTCATTGTTCTTATGTTATCAACCACTTTTCTTCTTCAATTTTAAGCTCTTGTCGAGTGGATATAATTCTTCTTTGTTTAGTTCATGATATCCTTGATTCTTCTTTGTTTAGTTTATGATATCCTTGATTCTTCTTTGTTTAGTTTATGATATCCTTGATTCTTATTTGTTTAGTTCATGATATCCTTGATTCTTCTTTGTTTAGTTCATGATATCCTTGATACTTCTTTGTTTAGTTCATGATATCCTTGATTCTTCTTTGTTTAGTTTATGATATCCTTGATTCTTCTTTGTTTAGTTTATGATATCCTTGATTCTTCTTTGTTTAGTTTATGATATCCTTGATTCTTCTTTGTTTAGTTTATAGTATCCGTGATGCTTCTTTGTTTAGTTTATGATATTCTTGATTCTTCTTTGTTTAGTTCATGATATCCTTGATTCTTCTTTGTTTAGTTTATGATATCCTTGATGCTTCTTTGTTTAGTTCATGATATCCTTGATTCTTCTTTGTTTAGTTTATAATATCCTTGATTCTTCTTTGTTTAGTTTATGATATCCTTGATTCTTCTTTGTTTAGTTTATGATATCCTTGATTCTTCTTTGTTTAGTTTATGATATCCTTGATTCTTCTTTGTTTAGTTTATGATATCCTTGATTCTTCTTTGTTTAGTTTATGATATCCTTGATTCTTCTTTGTTTAGTTTATGATATCCTTGATGCTTCTTTGTTTAGTTTAATATATCCTTGATTCTTCTTTGTTTAGTTTATGATATCCTTGATTCTTCTTTGTTTAGTTTATAATATCCTTGATTCTTCTTTGTTTAGTTTATGATATCCTTGATTCTTCTTTGTTTAGTTTATGATATCCTTGATTCTTCTTTGTTTAGTTTATGATATCCTTGATTCTTCTTTGTTTAGTTTATGATATCCTTGATTCTTCTTTGTTTAGTTTATGATATCATTGATTCTTCTTTGTTTAGTTTATGATATCCTTGATTCTTCTTTGTTTAGTTTATGATATCCTTGAGTACTTTTTGGTAGAACTTGAATTAAAATTAAAAAGTATTAACGATTGTATCAGTGATCCATGCCTCACGAACATACAATGTCATGGTGAAATTATATGCTCTAAAACATCTTAGTCTAATATATCTGTTCCCTTTATATCTGTTCCCTTTATATCTGTTCCCTTTATAGCTGTTCCCTTTATATCTGTTCCCTTTATATCTGTTCCCTTTATATCTGTTCCCTTTATATATGTTCCCTTTATATATGTTCCCTTGCATAGGTTTGTTGATCTTTTAATTTCTGCAGAGCTGTATTCATTCTTTTATTAATATGTGTTTATTTTTAATGCTCATTATTTGTTGCTTATTTATTTTGATATTAAAAATATATGCATGCTCAAATACTTGTTGCTCGATTGATATCAGTTCTCAGTTATCAGTTGTATGATTGCTATCATCATAGCACTCCGGACACGTCCGTAGGTGCTCCAATTTCCGCCTCAACGAGTCCAGCAGCGTCCAGCGGCCCAACACGCCAGTTCATTGTTGATTAATCAATCTCTATGCATATTTGGAATGTCGTTTTTAGGGCTGAACCAATATCGACACCCATCTCTCTCAATCTGATCAGCGAGTGAAATTCACAACCCTGAAACCCCTCTGTTCGGAAAGATTCTCTCAATGCGTTAAGAATGTCATTTCGGTCCATTGCAACTCATTCTGATATTGTATCCATGCCACAATGTCGATTAATATATTCATATCCAGCCGCGAACGATACTTCATGAAATGGCTCGATTGATATATTCATATACAGCTACGAACAATGCTTCATGAAGTGGCTAGACTGATATATCTACATCCAGCCGTCTATATGTTTTATCTTTCTTGTGCAAAAATTGTACGAAAAGCTCTCAATCACAACCTAGTGATCTCATTAATTACGATGTGTATTGTGCTGCCAAGAATGAACAAAATATAAACGAAGAAAGACTCCCCTGACCCAACTATGCTGGACGCAGAGCCAGACGTAGAACTCACCTTGAAGAAATTTTCTAGGATTAATATGTTTGTATAACTCAACCACACAAGCAACCCACAAACTAACGAGCAATCTTTGCACACTTGCAGAACAGGTTGGTCTTCAGATTAATTCTGCCAAGACCAAAATTATGGACCTCACAAACTCGACAGACAACATCGTAATAAATGGCCAAACACTGGAGAAAGTTGAACATTTTACATATTTGGGTAGTAAAGTGTCAAACAACGGAGACACGATGAAAGAAATAAACTCTCGTATTGCTATAGCAGCTAGTGCCTTCACTAAATTAACGAATATCTGGAAATCTCAAAACCTTAGTATATGCACAAAAGTTAAATTGTTTAGGTCATGTGTGATTCATGTACTGACCTACGGTTGTGAAAGTTGGAAATCAACAAAGAAAATTGATAAGAAAAACTGGGCAGCTTTGAGAATATATGTCTCCGAAAATTATTAAAAGTAAAATGAAGTGATTTCGTTTCTAACAACACAGTGAGAGATACAACACACCAACAACCCATATCAAATATTATAAGCAAACGAAGTTGGAAATATTTAGGTCATGTTCTTAGATCAGACGAAAAGAGACTAAATCAACAAGTCCTTATGTGGTCACCAGTTGGGAAAAGAAAACGTGGAAGACCAAAGACCACTCTTCGAAGAACCATCCTACAAGAAAGTAAACTATTGGGATGTAAAACCATACAAGATCTCCAACTGCTAGCAGCGAACCGCATCACATGGAGATCTAAAACCTTTGCCCTATGTGCCGCCTTTGGCACGAAAGGAACTAACTAACTAACTATAACTCTTTCCACTAACAGAGATAGCAGGTAAATGTTCTATGAATATCTCCAATCATCGCCGCGTGTATACCTGAACTAGTAATGCATATTTGGATATCAACAACAGATTATCTCTCTCTCTCTCTCTCGCGATCACCGCCCAGACCGATGTACCAGATTTCCCCATGTCAAAATCTGATTCATGCAGCCTTAGCATTGATGTGTTTTACGTCACATCTTCAGCACCATTTGGATCTCTGGTGCTTATCCTTTGACGATGTGTCCGGTTTCAGCCAGCGTTTACTCGGTTCGCTCTCCGTTATGTATCCATCTAGTGTTTTTTACGGTGTGGGGTTGCTAGCCCCGCCTCCAACCTCCTTAGTCGTCTCTTACGACATCCGTGGCAGGTAACAGTGGTTCAATTCTTTACACACCAATTTGGGCCACGGTAACCACTCGGGCGTACACCAGATTCTAAAATCAGACCTAGTCTAGTTCTTCGTCTTCTTTTCGATCGCTCTTCTCGGCCATTTTGATCATTCGTATTGTGATATATAAGCAGCCTTTACCAAGAACTGTTGGAATGTTGCGCTCCCGTTACGCCCCTACAGTTGTAGGACAAGCGCATCCGGTTCGTTTCCGCGTTTTCGTCCAGCCTAGTCTAGTCAGTTGAATAAATGCTATGTGCTACGTTTGAAAATATTTATATTGGAAACAACACGACTGAAAGAGTAAGACTCTGTCAGTCCTGATATTACGTTGATACTGACGTCAATATCCCTCCCCTAAACATCATCATCATCATCAAGTAACTTGTCCCTTCCGGAACTTGGCTCACATGACAGCAGTCCTCAAAAGCTCCCTGTCCTGTGCAAGTTGACCGGCGTCAGCAGCTGTCATTCTCAGAACGTCAATGACATCTAGCACCCATGGTCTTCTAGGTCTTCCTCTCATTCTTCTTCCAGGCACCATTCCGTCTAAAATTATCTTCTCTAAACACTCATGTCGTTTGATGTGTCCGAAATATTTAATTTTCCTTGATGCTATGCTCTTTAATAACCAACTCTCTTTAATATCAAGCTGTTGCAGAACGGAAGCATTTATTCTTTTCTCTGTCCATGATATTCTAAAAGTACTCTTCTGTAGCATTTGCTCCAAAGGCATTATCCCTAAATATAGTGCAGCATTTGTCTCATCTATCAGGACAACAATAGAGTCGCGGTAGCGTAGTTGTTAGTGAACTCGCTTCTCAAGGCTGGTGGTCCGAATTCAACTCCAGCAGTGGGCGTGGAATTTTTCACGACCGCGACGGCTCTCAGGTCGACCCAGCCTCAACTGGGTACCAGACATGCTCTGAGAAAGTAAAGGCGGCCGGCGTGATGCTGACCACATCACCCATCGTGTGCCGATGGTCAATAAACGATACAGGCCTAACACTGTATTGCCCTATATACCACGAGGTATGAAAGGGTTCCTTTACTTTTACTTTTTTTTGTCAGGACAATATGAGTGATAGATTAAAACGTTGTCACAGTCCCTAACAGTTACGTGCAGACAGACGTCAATGTCCCTCCACAATGTGCAACGATCTTCTCTGTCAGGACAACATGGATTCAACTCAGACTTCAAGGATTTACTCAGAGTAACAAATTGTTAATCTTATTCTGAAGCTGTGAGACAAAACAGGATTAGAGAAAATAAGAACAAAGTGTTTCTGAATTGAAAAGTTATCAATAAACTAAATAATTTATACACAGCAGGGAGGCCGGAACAAACGAGCATTGTAACGTAACTACGCAATCAGATCAGATGTTTGATATAAGAACAAAGTGTTTCTGAATTGAAAAGTTATCAATAAACTAAATATGTTTGTCACAAATAACAAATTGATATTGGTTGTTTTTTTTAAAACTAGTAGACTTTTTTTTCAACAAATAATCTACAATTATTTAGAAGAGAAACATATAGGATTGTATCAATTAACAACCTGCAATAATTTAGAAATGTGTTCATAATTTCGATATATTTGTATTTCAGTAACCCAATGTATATAAGATTGCATCCATAAATTGTTCCATTCTTCAAATGTTACGATGTCTTTGTAATTCGGTCTACGCACGTACATGTGATTGTATTCACACTTTCTACATGATTCAATAACTCAAGTAATAATATGTTCCTTGCCGAACGTTGCATGCATCACCGCCCACCTGAAAAGATCTCTGTCTTTTGCAAGTTCTTCGGCTTCTTCTAACGTTATGTTCAAAGTTTCTTTTGATGTCCTGCTGCCATCTTCGTCTTGGTCGTCCCTTGCCTTGTACTCCATGAACCATGCCTTCTATTACCGCTCTCTCCAACCCGCGGTGGTGTTTAATGTGACAAAAATATTTCATTTTCCTTGACACGCTATAATTTATGAGCCAATACTCCTTGATATACAGGTCTTGTAGGCCGTCCATAACTACACTACACTGTCTGCTTGCCCCAGTAGACAAAAGAAGATATTTCCAATGCCTCTATTCCCACACTACACACAGTGCTTGCCCCCGTATACAGATGAAGACTATGCATACATACTTACTGCGATCCTTGTTCGATTTCTTCGCGCCATCTGCTGTAAACATCACTGCTAAAACGGTCAGCCAGAACTGAATGTATATCTCCATGATCTAGCAACTCTACAACAACACAGATCTGTATCCTTGTTTGTTCTTGCAAACTGTTGTTTAAAAAAGAACACAGAAATGCAGCCATATTATTCTTCTGTGTAAGACAAATGTTTCAATTAATTGTATTTGTTGAGTGATGATACAAAAAAGAATATTTTTCTTTGAAAAGGAAATATAGAGGATATTACAAATATTTCAAATGATTGTTTATTTTTTACTATTTGAGTTTGAAGGTCGAACACAACTTACACATGGTGTTTATAAAGTCGCTATGCAGTAAATTTAGAAAGTAGTTTATTAATAACGACACGAATGATGGGAATTTGCTTTATGATATTCTTCTAAGTTCCATAATCCTGTGTGCAGCAGTACACAACACAAAGTTATCAATTCCTACTAGAGAACAGGTACATTATCAATTCCTACTAGACAACAGGTACATTATCAATTCCTACTAGAGAACAGGCATATTATCAATTCCTACTAGAGAACAGGTACATTATCAATTCCTACTAGAGAACAGGCATATTATCAATTCCTACTAGACAACAGGTACATTATCAATTCCTACTAGAGAACAGGCATATTATCAATTCCTACTAGAGAACAGGTACATTATCAATTCCTACTAGAGAACAGGTACATTATTAATTCCTACTAGAGAACAGGTACATTATCAATTCCTACTAGAGAACAGGTACATTATCAATTCCTACTAGAGAACAGGTACATTATCAATTCCTACTAGAGAACAGGTACATTATCAATTCCTACTAGAGAACAGGTACATTATCAATTCCTACTAGAGAACAGGTACATTATAAATTTCCCTACTAGAGAACAGGTACATTATCAATTCCTACTAGAGAACAGGTACATTATCAATTCCTACTAGAGAACAGGTACATTATCAATTCCTACTAGAGAACAGGTACATTATCAATTCCTACTAGAGAACAGGTACATTATTAATTCCTACTAGAGAACAGGTACATTATCAATTCCTACTAGAGAACAGGCATATTATCAATTCCTACTAGAGAACAGGTACATTATCAATTCCTACTAGAGAACAGGTACATTATCAATTCCTACTAGAGAACAGGTACATTAGCGATTCCTACTAGAGAACAGGCACATTATCAATTCCTACTAGAGAACAGGTACATTATCAATTCCTACTAGAGAACAGGTACATTATCAATCCTTACCAACCTATAGGTACATTATCAATTCCTACTAGACACAGGTACATTATCAATTTTACTAGAGAACAGGCATATTATCAATTCCTACTAGAGAACAGGTACATTATCAATTCCTACTAGAGAACAGGTACATTATCAATTCCTACTAGAGAACAGGTACATTATCAATTCCTACTAGAGAACAGGTACATTATTAATTCCTACTAGAGAACAGGTACATTATCAATTCCTACTAGAGAACAGGCATATTATCAATTCCTACTAGAGAACAGGTACATTATCAATTCCTACTAGAGAACAGGTACATTATCAATTCCTACTAGAGAACAGGTACATTAGCGATTCCTACTAGAGAACAGGCACATTATCAATTCCTACTAGAGAACAGGTACATTATCAATTCCTACTAGAGAACAGGTACATTATCAATCCTTACCAACCTATAGGTACATTATCAATTCCTACTAGACAACAGGTACATTATCAATTCCTACTAGAGAACAGGTACATTATCAATTCCTACTAGAGAACAGGTACATTATCAATTCCTACTAGAGAACAGGTACATTAGCGATTCCTACTAGCTGACAGGTACATTATCAATTCTTACTAGCTGACAGGTACATTATCGATCTCTACTACAGAACAGGTACGTTATCAATTCCTACTAGAGAACAGGTACATTATCGATCCCTTCTAGCAGACAGGTACACAAAAAACTGGATGAGACATAATCAAATAATAATTTCGTTTCACGATATGAAAATTGATCATGTTGTGAGAGTCCTGACAGCCATAGAATGCTGTCACTTATCTCAGCGTGCTAGCTATTTGACTATCTTTAAACGATCTTACAACAAAAATACAACATTTCTCAGCCAACAACAGAATGCTGAAAATGTTAGAAACACTATGAGCAACATTTAGGAGCAGTTCTGGGAAGAGTACATAAACAAAAAATCAGACAAAATTATTGGCATAAATAAAGAACACGAATTTAGGACACATAAATATTTAACCAAGCTTCAGCAATTTTATGCTCGTTAGGAAATTGTAATGTTCATCAACAGCCCGTCTGAAATCATGACAACCATGTTTTTTAGTCCCTTCTTCCAATCATTTGTGTGGCTTCAAATCTCAGAAGAAGAAAAAAGAGACAAGAAAAGAAGGAACTTGAATATAACTTTTTTCTCACATAATCCTCTTCCAGTCACGGCTATCTTGAATAATTTTTTACATCATTATTTTTTCTTACATGTCATCTTGCAGTAGCTGCAAAAGTAAATACTTTCATTATTTTTGGTACTAGTAAAAAAATAATGCTCATTTTGTACAGATGTTGCAGACCAACTGCAAGACACATTTGTACAGATGTTGCAGACCAAGTGCAAGACACATTTTTATTAACAATCAATTATTTTCGAATTGTCAGTTGGATGCATATTTTTAATGTGGTGGTTGGGAAAGTACATAATAATTGTGGCATATCTAAATATAGACCGTAAAACATATTTTTTAGACAACAAGTTGTATGAGTGTGTTTGTCTTTACCTTGTCAAATGGTCATTGTGAAAGTGTACTTGAAGATTTTGTTTTGGTTTTGTTTGTTTGGAACGGATAAGAAAACAAAGATCAGAATACTAAGCGAATTCATATTCCCAGTGGCAGCGTGTGGGTGTGAAGCATGGGCGTTTAACAAGGCAGTAAAAAACATAAATGTGCTTTTGAAAATAAGTTTTCATTTAGTTGTCGTATTATCATCATAACTGCACATTAAACCAATTAGTCCGTAAGTACTCCGATTTTCTCCTCAGTATGTCTCTCAGCGTGTGACGACTAATGGCACCGGTTCTTTATTGGTTTACTATTATCATCATAACTGCACATTAAACCAATTAGTCCGTAAGTACTCCGATTTTCTCCTCAGTATGTCTCTCAGCGTGTGACGACTAGCGACACCGGTTCTTTATTGGTTTACTATTATCATCATACTGCACATTAAACCAATTAGTTGTCTCGATTTTCTCCTCAGATATGTTTGTGGACATTCTTGCACGGTTCTTTTTTGGGTTTATATTATCATCACTGCACATTAACCAATTAGTCGTAAGATGATTCTAGTATGTCTCACGTGGACGAAAGACACCGGTTCTTTATTGGTTTACTATTATTCTTTGGCTACCAGTATAGTTGTCTTTCCTTACCGGATTTGTTTTGGAATTTTTGCAGTCTGGTTAGTTTTGTAGATTCACCACCATTTTGAAAATAAGTGTTACAGAAGAGTTCCCCCGTGTATCACGGACAGAGAAGAGAACAAATAGATCTATCCAGAAAGAACACAAAATCAAAGAGAACTAGCTCTGATGCTACAAATAAGAATGAGAAAATTGAAGTATTTTGGGCATATAAAGAAACACGAAGTGTTTAAGAAGAACATCATGGAAGGAAGCATCTCAGCAAAAAGGAAAAGAGGAAGACTACGGGAAAGATGAATTCAGGATGTAACTGATGATCTGTCTGATGGCTGCAGAGCCGGGACATATGAGCTATGAGAGAGAGAAATTCCGAAAGACTGTTAGGGTGATAAAGTTCTGCTCAGGGCAAGATATTTGATGATGTACTGTAAGATAGCAACGAAGATAAAATATAACCACTGCGTTCAGATTTTTACGTCTACACAGACCAAATTTTTAATTAAATCATGAAAAGAAGTGACAGAGAATAGCATGGACAAAAATGTACAGGCTCGTAGTTTAGCGCATCCACTTCGTAATTTTTTTTTAACTTCTGATCGCATTTATATTGCTTTGTATACTATTAAATTAGTAGGCATCTGTAGCTTAAACGGTAGTGCGCTCGATCACATCCCAAGAGTACCTGGTTCAAACTCCATGGCGGGGAATTTGAAAGCAAATTAGTTTTTGCGGATTTTTAAGAACGGTAAAAATAGACTCCACTGTTTAGAAAGCAATGGCAAACTACTGAACTTGCAAGTGGTGCCTAGAAAATTGACTACTGGTTTATTGTTTTTTATGGCAACGTCCTGTAAAAGATATGCCACGATTTACATACTAAATTAGCCAGTATACTGGTTTTGCGTCATCTTAAAGAAATGTGCGAGCTTGTATATCGGTTCACAAGAACGAATGGGTTAAGCATGTCTTTAAAGAAAAAGTTAAAAACAGAAATTTTGAACACTACCAGCGATAGGAAACTATAGATATCAATGATCATTTACTGACCTAGCATACGAGTGAATACATGCTGTATATGAGGACAGAATACGCATGGCCTTGTCCAATTTGCAAGAATGTCCATCGGACGAAGTGAACTGTATGATTGATTACACAGGAGAAACAAAAATTTGCTAACGGCTCTGTTAGCATCGAAATATATATCCTCGGCTTCAATGTATTTTTTAATAAAAAAGTTTTGTAATGAAGCCTAATTCATCATTTGTGTGGCTTTTTCTGCAATTTTTTCCTTTATCCTTCGACCCAATAAAACATGAAAATAATATCTTTACATGTTAGATTTCTATCAGGAAATAAAATATGAAAATAATATCTTTACATGTTAGATTTCTATCAGGAAAATAAAATATGAAAATAATATCTTTACATGTTAGATTTCTATCAGAAAATAAAATATGAAAATAATATCTTTACATGTTAGATTTCTATCAGAAAATAAAATATGAAAATAATATCTTTACATGTTAGATTTCTATCAGGAAAATAAAATATGAAAATAATATCTTTACATGTTAGATTTCTATCAGGAAAATAAAATATGAAAATAATATCTTTACATGTTAGATTTCTATCAGAAAATAAAATATGAAAATAATATTTTTACATGTTAGATTTCTATCAGGAAAATAAAATATGAAAATAATATCTCTACATGTTAGATTTCTATCAGGAAAATAAAATATGAAAATAATATCTTTACATGTTAGATTTCTATCAGGAAAATAAAATATGAAAATAATATCTTTACATGTTAGATTTCTATCAGGAAAATAAAATATGAAAATAATATATTTACATGTTAGATTTCTATCAGAAAATAAAATATGAAAATAATATCTTTACATGTTAGATTTCTATCAGGAAAATAAAATATGAAAATAATATCTTTACATGTTAGATTTCATCAGGAAAATAAAATATGAAAATAATATCTTACATGTTAGATTTCTATAGAAATTATATAAAATAATATCTTTATGTTTGAATTTCTATCAGGAAAATAAAATATGAAAATAATATCTTTACATGTTAGATTTCTATCAGGAAAATAAAATATGAAAATAATATCTTTACATGTTAGATTTCTATCAGGAAAATAAAATATGAAAATAATATCTTTACATGTTAGATTTCTATCAGAAATAAATATGAAAATAATATCTTTACATGTTAGATTTCTATCAGAAATAAATATGAAAATAATATCTTTACATGTTAGATTTCTATCAGGAAAATAAAATATGAAAATAATATCTTTACATGTTAGATTTCTATCAGGAAAATAAAATATGAAAATAATATCTTTACATGTTAGATTTCTATCAGAAAATAAAATATGAAAATAATATCTTTACATGTTAGATTTCTATCAGGAAATAAAATATGAAAATAATATCTTTACATGTTAGATTTCTATCAGAAAATAAAATATGAAAATAATATCTTTACATGTTAGATTTCTATCAGAAAATAAAATATGAAAATAATATCTTTACATGTTAGATTTCTATCAGGAAAATAAAATATGAAAATAATATCTTTACATGTTAGATTTCTATCAGGAAAATAAAATATGAAAATAATATCTTTACATGTTAGATTTCTATCAGAAAATAAAATATGAAAATAATATCTTTACATGTTAGATTTCTATGAGAAAATAAAATATGAAAATAATATCTTTACATGTTAGATTTCTATCAGAAAATAAAATATGAAAATAATATCTTTACATGTTAGATTTCTATCAGGAAAATAAAATATGAAAATAATATCTTTACATGTTAGATTTCTATCAGGAAAATAAAATATGAAAATAATATCTCTACATGTTAGATTTCTATCAGAAAATAAAATATGAAAATAATATCTTTACATGTTAGATTTCTATGAGAAAATAAAATATGAAAATAATATCTTTACATGTTAGATTTCTATCAGAAAATAAAATATGAAAATAATATCTTTACATGTTAGATTTCTATCAGGAAAATAAAATATGAAAATAATATCTTTACATGTTAGATTTCTATCAGGAAATAAAATATGAAAATAATATCTCTACATGTTAGATTTCTATCAGGAAAATAAAATATGAAAATAATATCTTTACATGTTAGATTTCTATCAGGAAATAAATATGAAAATAATATCTTTCATGTAGATTTCTATCAGAAAATAAAATATGAAAATAATATTTCATGTGATTTCATCGAAAATAAATATGAATAATATCTACATTTGATTTCTATCAGTTGAAAAAAAATCAAAAATATGAAAATAATATCTTTACATGTTAGATTTCTATCAGAAATACTGGGATAAAATAAACTTCATATATAAAGATTAATTAACATAACCATGGGGAAGGCGGGAGAAATAACTGAAGACCTGGAGTCTTTCAATGAGGCTGCGACGAGACTGCGATAGGTATGATATTTCAGCAAGTACATATGATGTTTCTATGGTCAAATAGTAAGTGAAATATAAATATGATGTCAATGTGTCTTTTCCAGATATTCAACGGCATTTTTAGCTTGTTTTCTTTCTTAATTTTATCCAACTTGGCACACATTTCTAAACAGCAATTCCAATCTACTTCTTCTTCTTGTTCTTCTTGCTTTTGCCCGCTAAGAATTCAAGCGTAGTCAGAGCGCCTGGTAAGGCGATTCTGAAATAGTTTTTGTTTGTGAATGTCTGTTTTTCTTATTATCAGTGTTTCCCCGCCAAACAGGTTTGCCATCTCTAATTTTAGAGTTAGAATCACCTTCTCGATGTTATATTCGAAACTGCGTTTGACTTTAGGTACCAGTTAACAATATATCCGAGTATTGCTACAACTTCCGCCAGGGCAATCTTATACAACTCACACCCCGAGGGTTGGACCAATCCGTCAAATAATTTTGATAGGGTTCAAATTAATCGCACATTACCATACTCTCCGGCTACTACACTAAATAAATTTAATTAACGAAAAACATAAACACACACACACACACACAAGTGCAAAAAATCTTTAAAATGAACTTGAAATTATTAATTTGTTTAATTTAGTGAGTTGTCTAATTGTGCTCCTTTACAATAATATCTTCAAATCTCTGGAATATACAAGCAAAACACGTTTTCACACAAAACACTTACTATGGAGAACCCAACTCAGATGCAACGGAGACAGTGTCTTGGAAGTCTTTGATAATTAGAAACAGAGTAGACAGTGGTATTTTCTACGGTCGGCAAGTATCTGAGGTGAAAAGAGTTGTGCTGCTTTATCTGTGCAATCGGTAAATGATAAAAGGAAAGGATTATGATGGTGGATGTGAATAGTAACTACAAACGAAAGTTGTTAAAATAGTAACATGTGTTACAAGTTACACATTTGAAGTTGTATAATATACGTAAATTGTTAAGTTACACATTTGAAAGTTGTGATAAATATACGTAACATGTGTTACAAGTTACACATTTGAAAGTTGTGATAATATATGTACATGTGTTACAGTTACACATTGAAAGTTGTGATAAATATACGTAACATGTGTTACAAGTTACACATTTGAAAGTTGTGATAAATATACGTAACATGTTACAAGTTACACATTGAAGTTGTGATAATATACGTAACATGTGTTACAAGTTACATTTGAAAGTTGTGAAAAATATACGTAACATGTTAAAGTTAAAATTTGAAAGTTGTGATAAATATACGTAACATGTGTTACAAGTTACACATTTGCAATATCAAGCAAGAAATGAAAAGTGAACAATAAATATCGTACGTTCCATCAAAGATGGTTTGATGGATTATTTGTTTATTCTGTGTTGCGATAACACTAAGTTATTCTTGATAAACCTGTGCTAATCTTGATTACACAGTGCTCATTGCCCGTTACGGGGGAAGTTCAAACACAATCTTCTCATAAAATCTGTAAGCTTTTCATTTATAATTTATTGTCCATTTCTAGTTCAAATATAAAACATCCAATTTAGTAAACAATGGAATGGCTATCGTAAGATAGAAATGTTGTTGTAAAACAAAGAGGCTGCCGTCAAAAAAAAGATAGATTTTCGTAAAACGGATCTGCTGAAATTAAAACTGGAACTAAATGTAATTTGACAAAAATGTACATTGGTAGTTGTAAATTATATAATTATCAAATAGCTTGTCTTGAGCAGAACTTTGCAGCTCAAACAGCCCTTTGAAATTTCTCTTGTAGGCCATAACTTCCGTCTCTGCAGCCGCCATGCTCAGTTGCATCCTGAATCCATCGTCTCCGTGGTCTTCCTCTTTGCCGTTATGTGTCCTTACATAATGATCTTCCCCAGTCTTTCGTATCTCTTTATATGTCCAACATATTTCAATTTTTCTCATTATTATTTGTAGCATCAGCCAACTTTCTTTGATTTTAAGTTCTTTCTGAATATATCTATTTGTTCTCTTCTCTATCCATGATATGCGGAGGACTCTTCTGTAACACTTATATTGAAAAGCCCATATATGTTTTTCCACTGCTTAATTAATGTCTATCATTGAGACCAATACGTTGTCACTGAGAATATGCATGCTCTTAGTATTCTGATCGTTTTTTTTCTCTCTGTTAGTTTCATTCCATACTGTTTTAGTTGCTTAATATGAAATTGGTAATTCTTTGCATAAAGAAAATAATCTAACAAATCTATTAAATTGGCTTTCAACGTATTATACAAAAAAAAACAAATGAAGTAATTGCAAACATTGTATTGTATTCCTGTAGTAACGCGTTAACGATATATATTACGTAGAGCCTAGAAGCATTTTTTGTCATTCTGCTCTATCCTGGGATGGTATGATAAGATTACGAAAGAGAAGCTCAGAGAGAGAGAGAGAGAGAGAGAGAGAGAACTAGGCAGAAACCGGAGGAGAAAGAGCTAAGGAAGAGACGCTGACGATTGATAGGACATACATTGAGAAGACCAACATGAATCATTGCAAGACAGCACTGTTTTGGCACCCCAGGAAATAGTATTAGGGGAACGCCTAGACAGACCTGGAGAAGAGAGATGAAGGATGATATTAAAAGGATAGGTAAAACATTGAAATAATTGGAAGGTATGGCAGGAGAGAGGAAGACCTGGAAGAAATTTGTTGAAGTCCTGTGCTCCGTTGGGAGTTGAAAGGCGAAGAAGAAGAAGTACCGATATATATTACGTAGAGCCTAGAAGCAATGTTTTTCATTCCGCTCTATCCTGAACAACTCGTTCAATCCCCCTATAGAGTTAAGTCCGATATGTATCTTCTCTCTTAGTAAAATAAATTTAAAACATACCAGGATATTGGAGCTCCAAATGTACATTTCTTAGCGCTGTCAATTTTAGTTAGCTGAAAGGAATCCCTTTTGTCGACGATCAGGCAATCATAGCAACAACAGAGGAACAGCTACAATAACTCATTAATATACTCCAGTAAACATGCAATGAATACAATATGAGAATAAACATCGACAAAACCGAAACAATGACATTAGCTAGAAAGATAAACAGTACCAATATCTCCATCAACAACGCCCATTAAAACAAGTCAAAGACTTTACTTATATTGTGAGCATTTTTTCAGCAAACGGAAAAATAACTAACGAAATCACAAATAGATTCAACAAAGCAAAATAAAATGATAGGACAAATGACGCCAATTTTGAGATAGAAGAAAACTAGTCAAGATAGAGATTAGTCAAGATAGAGATTAGTCAAGATAGAGATGAAGTGTCTGTACAGAATGCTGGGAGTGTCAAGAACAGACGGTTGAGAAATGAAGACACAGGACAAAAGTGAATTCAACATCAGTACTGAACTTCATCAAGAAACAACACATTAAATGGTTCGGCCACATAAACAGATTACCAACAGACAGTGCACTTCAAAGAACGTAATCACAAAGTACTGTAGTTTTACAAATTACAAAAACAATGACAAAATAAAGCAACGTTTCGACCAACAAGGCCTTTATCAAGCAAACGAACAACAGGAGTGACACATTTAAAAAAAAAACCATATGGACGATTACATACAAACGTTTCTAATGAAAATCTGGGAATAAAACGAATAACGAAATAAATGTAACACAAAAACACACATAAAAACTAGAAATAGAAAGGAAGAGAAACAATGAAAAATCTAGTAAATATATAACTTGAATACATTCAACATATGCTCATATAGATTACAAGGCATGGGAAGTGAAAGTACTAAGAAGCATAGGAATGTAATACGTTGAGGAATGTAATACAAATTGTGAAGAGGAAACACTTCAAAGAACAATGTTTCTCCGATTCAATGGATACAAAACAAAAGGCCGGCCATACAAACGATGGATTTCAGAGATAACATAGCAGGTGAAATACACTATTTATGAAACGCACACAAAATTCCGTTCTAGAGATCTCTTCTTATCCTGACGCTGTGAGGCAAAACAGGACTGGAGAAGAGAAAAAAGAAAGACGAAAGAAACCCCGCACTTATATGCCATTTTGTGTGCACATAATTTGCTGAATCGATAACATAACTCTCTAGACTTGACTAGACAGTCTCACAGGTTCTTAGTCTACCACTCCTCATGTCAAAATGTAGACATGCTGATTGTTCGTGTGGCTCACTAATTAACCCGACGTCATTCTGCAAAAATGTAGATTTTGTTAATATGGAAAATGTAGTCAGTTTTCTACCTCTGTATCAGCCATTTAATAAACCATAGAGGTAATGTACTCGTCTCTGGTTCCAAAGGTACTCCGCTCGCTCTCTCGCGGAGCCATCAGGATATATTTCCAGAAATTCCTGATCTCTGTGTAGGTGAGATCGAGTTCCTAGTCTTATCGGAGACGGATGATAAAACGTAGGTACTATGTTCAAGTCGAGCACGTAAAAGAATCCTCTTCAGCAGTTCATAATCGAGAAGTGCATGCTGGAAAGCCGCTGCCTGAGCAAAACGCATTAGAAAGATTAACAAATAAAATCCCTGCAATATATTTTCATCATCTTCTAAATTACATTGTGGACTCTCGCCGAAGAAACTGAGTTCGTGCACTGCCACTGATATCTTCCTGTGTAAGAAAGAGATCCAAGCATACATGGTTACTCACCAAAGTACAATGATGATGGTCTTATGAATGAATGAATCAATCAATCAATCAATCAATCAATTAAAGCAGAAGAGATAGGCACCAATTAAAAGACTGGTCCACCCATAAGCTTTCAAGAACCGCAGACGTTTCAGTTGTATGCAAGTTACTTAAGTAAACTATCTAACCAACTGATTGCTCCATTTGATGGACAACGCATAGAACACTATAAAGAACACGAAGAAGAACAATGAAAACATGCAGGAAAAAGTTAACAAATATGTATGCAAGTAAGATTAGAGTCAAACTATTTGCAGATGCGAGAACGAATAATGAAAAGAAAACATTAAGAAGATTAGAAATAAAGGTTTCATAAAGAAAGCAAAATTATAGGAAAGCCAACATTTCGACATACAATTTTTAAAAAAATTGAAAATCAGTGAAGAATGTTCGATGGTGTGTTTAATTAGGAAGATGGAAGAATAATACAGGAGTCAACAAAGGACGAGAAAATTGTGTGAAGGAAAAATTATGAAGAGGAAACATGAAGCAAAGCAATGGAATAATTATCGAAAAATGTACAGAAGCGTGTGGTACCATATGTTGTATGAGAATGATAAATAGTGTCGGTTGTTAGGTTTGTAGGTTTATTTGGTAGTCAGTTGATTGTAATTTGTAAAGGAATGTTTGGAAAACAGGTTGTAAACAAAGCAGGAAATAGTAGGAGGGAGATACGGAGCAGTGATGTGAGATTAGTGTCCATGAGCAGAGAAGTATTTTAAAAGATCTGTCAATAACTAATATGGGCGCATAACTTAATATGGCACTTTAGCCAAGATTATTGATGTATTGCTAAATATGACAAGTAAGTCAAGAGCAGGGGCGTATTGCTGAATTGGGCAAGTTGAGACAAGAGCAGGGACGTATTGCCTAATTGGGCAAGTTAGTTAGTAGGCACGTATTGCTAAATATGACAGGTTTATAAGTTATTATGCAAATTGAGCAATACATTAAATTGCAATACAAAAAGGAGGGGGTGGGAGTTATTGTCAATGTACTTGGGCTAGACAGGACACAAACTAACATACTATGATTCATGTGTAACTTGGGCTAGACAGGACACAAACTAACATACTATGATTCATGTGTAACTTGGGCTAGACAGGACACAAACTAACATACTATGATTTATGTGTAACTTGGGCTAGACAGGACACAAACTAACATACTATGATTCATGTGTACTGGGCTAGACAGGACACAAACTGACATACTATGATTCATGTATAACTTGGGCTAGACAGGACACAAACTAACATACTATGATTCATGTGTACTGGGCTAGACAGGACACAAACTAACATACTATGATTCATGTGTACTTGGGCTAGACAGGACACAAACTAACATACTATGATTCATGTGTAACTTGGGCTAGACAGGACACAAACTGACATACTATGATTTATGTGTACTTGGGCTAGACAGGACACAAACTAACATACTATGATTTATGTGTAACTTGGGCTAGACAGGACACAAACTAACATACTATGATTCATGTGTACTGGGCTAGACAGGACACACACTGACATACTATGATTCATGTGTACTGGGCTAGACAGGACACAAACTAACATACTATGATTCATGTGTACTTGGGCTAGACAGGACACAAACTAACATACTATGATTCATGTGTACTTGGGCTAGACAGGACACAAACTAACATACTATGATTCATGTGTACTGGGCTAGACAGGACACAAACTAACATACTATGATTCATGTGTAACTTGGGCTAGACAGGACACAAACTAACATACTATGATTCATGTGTACTTGGGCTAGACAGGACACAAACTGACATACTATGATTTATGTGTACTTGGGCTAGACAGGACACAAACTGACATACTATGATTCATGTGTACTTGGGCTAGACAGGACACAAACTGACATACTATGATTCATGTGTACTTGGGCTAGACAGGACACAAACTAACATACTATGATTCATGTGTACTTGGGCTAGACAGGACACAAACTGACATACTATGATTCATGTGTACTTGGGCTAGACAGGACACAAACTAACATACTATGATTCATGTGTACTTGGGCTAGACAGGACACAAACTAACATACTATGATTCATGTGTACTTGGGCTAGACAGGACACAAACTAACATACTATGATTTATGTGTAACTTGGGCTAGACAGGACACAAACTGACATACTATGATTCATGTGTACTTGGGCTAGACAGGACACAAACTGACATACTATGATTTATGTGTACTTGGGCTAGACAGGACACAAACTGACATACTATGATTCATGTGTAACTTGGGCTAGACAGGACACAAACTAACATACTATGATTCATGTGTAACTTGGGCTAGACAGGACACAAACTGACATACTATGATTCATGTGTAACTTGGGCTAGACAGGACACAAACTGACATACTATGATTCATGTGTACTTGGGCTAGACAGGACACAAACTGACATACTATGATTCATGTGTACTTGGGCTAGACAGGACACAAACTAACATACTATGATTCATGTGTACTTGGGCTAGACAGGACACAAACTAACATACTATGATTCATGTGTACTTGGGCTAGACAGGACACAAACTGACATACTATGATTCATGTGTACTTGGGCTAGACAGGACACAAACTGACATACTATGATTCATGTGTACTTGGGCTAGACAGGACACAAACTGACATACTATGATTCATGTGTAACTTGGGCTAGACAGGACACAAACTAACATACTATGATTCATGTGTACTTGGGCTAGACAGGACACAAACTAACATACTATGATTTATGTGTACTTGGGCTAGACAGGACACAAACTAACATACTATGATTCATGTGTACTTGGGCTAGACAGGACACAAACTAACATACTATGATTTATGTGTACTTGGGCTAGACAGGACACAAACTAACATACTATGATTCATGTGTACTTGGGCTAGACAGGACACAAACTGACATACTATGATTCATGTGTACTTGGGCTAGACAGGACACAAACTAACATACTATGATTCATGTGTACTTGGGCTAGACAGGACACAAACTGACATACTATGATTCATGTGTACTTGGGCTAGACAGGACACAAACTGACATACTATGATTCATGTGTACTTGGGCTAGACAGGACACAAACTAACATACTATGATTCATGTGTACTTGGGCTAGACAGGACACAAACTGACATACTATGATTCATGTGTAACTTGGGCTAGACAGGACACAAACTAACATACTATGATTCATGTGTACTTGGGCTAGACAGGACACAAACTGACATACTATGATTTATGTGTACTTGGGCTAGACAGGACACAAACTGACATACTATGATTCATGTGTACTTGGGCTAGACAGGACACAAACTGACATACTATGATTCATGTGTACTCGGCAGACAGGACACAAACTAACATACTATGATTCATGTGTACTTAGGCAGACAGGACACAAACTGACATACTATGATTCATGTGTACTTGGGCTAGACAGGACACAAACTAACATACTATGATTCATGTGTACTTGGGCTAGACAGGACACAAACTAACATACTATGATTCATGTGTACTGGGCTAGACAGGACACAAACTAACATACTATGATTTATGTGTAACTTGGGCTAGACAGGACACAAACTGACATACTATGATTCATGTGTACTTGGGCTAGACAGGACACAAACTGACATACTATGATTTATGTGTACTTGGGCTAGACAGGACACAAACTGACATACTATGATTCATGTGTAACTTGGGCTAGACAGGACACAAACTAACATACTATGATTCATGTGTAACTTGGGCTAGACAGGACACAAACTGACATACTATGATTCATGTGTAACTTGGGCTAGACAGGACACAAACTGACATACTATGATTCATGTGTACTTGGGCTAGACAGGACACAAACTGACATACTATGATTCATGTGTACTTGGGCTAGACAGGACACAAACTAACATACTATGATTCATGTGTACTTGGGCTAGACAGGACACAAACTAACATACTATGATTCATGTGTACTTGGGCTAGACAGGACACAAACTGACATACTATGATTCATGTGTACTTGGGCTAGACAGGACACAAACTGACATACTATGATTCATGTGTACTTGGGCTAGACAGGACACAAACTGACATACTATGATTCATGTGTAACTTGGGCTAGACAGGACACAAACTAACATACTATGATTCATGTGTACTTGGGCTAGACAGGACACAAACTAACATACTATGATTTATGTGTACTTGGGCTAGACAGGACACAAACTAACATACTATGATTCATGTGTACTTGGGCTAGACAGGACACAAACTAACATACTATGATTTATGTGTACTTGGGCTAGACAGGACACAAACTAACATACTATGATTCATGTGTACTGGGCTAGACAGGACACAAACTGACATACTATGATTCATGTGTACTTGGGCTAGACAGGACACAAACTAACATACTATGATTCATGTGTACTTGGGCTAGACAGGACACAAACTGACATACTATGATTCATGTGTACTTGGGCTAGACAGGACACAAACTGACATACTATGATTCATGTGTACTTGGGCTAGACAGGACACAAACTAACATACTATGATTCATGTGTACTTGGGCTAGACAGGACACAAACTGACATACTATGATTCATGTGTAACTTGGGCTAGACAGGACACAAACTAACATACTATGATTCATGTGTACTTGGGCTAGACAGGACACAAACTGACATACTATGATTCATGTGTAATTAGCGAACACATGAAACAGAATGCAATTTCTGCGTTATTCAATACATAGACGTTATGGGCGTGGCCAAACATTATTACAATCATCATCAGGTGTCGCTCCGCTGGCGTAGGCGATCATGGATCTCCACAAATCATGGTTCTCTGGTGTTTGATATCGTCTCAGAAGGGGACGCTCTTCCGTGCCATGAAGTTACAATATTACATGAGAAAGGAAAAATAATAATTCAATATAAAAAATGACAACACTTTACGTTTCAAAGTTTAGTCCTTTTTCATATTTAATCTTTTATTTGTCCTTTCTATAACATACATGTCCACTCCCATATCACCCGTTTACTCAGTATTACCGAATCATACCCACGGTTTTCTGCTGATCTGATCTTATCCGATCCGACCACCGCAGATCTGTAGGTTTCCATACATCGTCCATTCGATACACATGATATGACGCCAGTCAAAGATTTTAGCCTGCCCCTGCAGTGATATGACGCCAGTCAAAGATTTTAGCCTGCCCCTGCAGTGATATGACGCCAGTATATATGAAATATGACTCAAAAGATTTTAGCCTGCCCCCTGCAGTGATATGACGCAAGTATATGTGAAATATTCAAATCCAAAGAGAGGCTAAAGAACACGGATACTCATTTCGGTGTACTATATTTTATTACAATTTCGTTAAGTTAGTATTTAAGATATAAAAACGAACAAATAGTCTAGTTTTAAGGTAAAAAGGTAGGATTTATGTTATTTTACATGTACATTATTGTTCAACATTCTCATAACTCCCAGTCGCCATGACATAATTGTATTTTTTTCCCACACAAAAAAACACCCGTGTATGTAAGGTAAATATTTGTTTAACAGAGATAGCCTGGCTCGTATAACAGAACTGTATTCATACACGCGCACATTTGTAATCTTCCGTTGAAGGATCGATCAATGAAGTGAATGATTAAATACAGACGTTTTTGTTAAGTAGGTGTGCTTGAAATTTTCTAGTAAATAAGTAGAGATTAGTTGTAATACCACTAGGTTTATTGTAGAGTACGTTGTTACATCCGACTTGTTGGTACGATATTACATACGAGTTGCTGGTACGTTCTTACATCCTCCGAGTTGTTGGTATTTTATTGTGGAGTACGTTGTTACACCCTCCGAGTTGTTGGTATTTCATTGTGGAGTACGTTGTTACATCCTCCGAGTTGTTGGTATTTTATTGTGGAGTAGTTGTTATCATCCGAGTTGTTGGATTTTATTGTGAGTACGTTGTTACATCCGAGTTGTTGGTATTTTATTGTAGAGTACGTTGTTACATCCGAGTTGTTGGTATTTTATTGTAGAGTACGTTGTTACATCCGAGTTGTTGGTATTTTAGTTGTGAGTACGTTGTTACATCCTCCGAGTTGTTGGTATTTTATTGTGGAGTACGTTGTTACATCCGAGTTGTTGGTATTTTATTGTGGAGTACGTTGCTACATCCTCCGAGTTGTTGGTATTTTATTGTGGAGTACGTTGTTACATCCTTCGAGTTGTTGGTATTTTATTGTGGAGTACGTTGTTACATCCGAGTTGTTGGTATTTTATTGTGGAGTACGTTGTTACATCCTCCGAGTTGTTGGTATTTTATTGTGGAGTACGTTGTTACATCCTCCGAGTTGTTGGTATTTTATTGTGGAGTACGTTGTTACATCCTCCGAGTTGTTGGTATTTTATTGTGGAGTACGTTGTTACATCCGAGTTGTTGGTTTATTGTGGAGTGTTCATCCTCCGAGTTGTTGGTATTTTATTGTGGAGTACGTTGTTACATCCTCCGAGTTGTTGGTATTTCATTGTGGTACGTTGTTACATCCTCCGAGTTGTTGGTATTTTATTGTGGAGTATGTTGTTACATCCTCCGAGTTGTTGGCATTTTATTGTGGAGTACGTTGTTACATCCTCCGAGTTGTTGGTATTTTATTGTAGAGTACGTTGTTACATCCGAGTTGTTGGTATTTTATTGTAGAGTACGTTGTTACATCCTCCGAGTTGTTGGTATTTTATTGTAGAGTACGATGTTACATCCTTCGAGTTGTTGGTATTTTATTGTAGAGTACGTTGTTACATCCGAGTTGTTGGTATTTTATTGTGAGTACGTTGTACATCCTCCGAGTTGTTGGTATTTTATTGTGAGTACGTTGTTACATCCGAGTTGTTGGTATTTTATGTGGAGTACGTTGTTCATCCGAGTTGTTGGTATTTTATTGTGGAGTACGTTGTTACATTCCGAGTTGTTGGTATTTTATTGTGAGTACGTTATCTCCGAGTTGTTGGTATTTTATTGTGGAGTACGTTGTTACATCCTCGAGTTGTTGGTATTTTATTGTGAGTCGTTGTTCATCGAGTTGTTGGTATTTTATTGTGGAGTACGTTGTTACATCCGAGTTTGTACTGGTACGTTGTTACATCCGAGTTGTTGGTATTTTATTGTAGTACGTTTTACTCGAGTTGCTGGTACGTTATTACATCCTCGAGTTGTTGGTATTTTATTGTAGAGTACGTTGTTACATCCGAGTTGCTGGTACGTTGTTACATCCTCCGAGTTGTTGGTATTTTATTGTGGAGTACGTTGTTACATCCTTCGAGTTGTTGGTATTTTATTGTAGAGTACGTTGTTACATCCGAGTTGTTGGTATTTTATTGTGGAGTACGTTGTTACATCCGAGTTGTTGGATTTTTATTGTGAGTACGTTGTTACATCCGAGTTGTTGGTATTTATTGTGAGTACGTTGCTACATCCGAGTTGTTGGTATTTATGTGGAGTACTTGTTACATCCTCCGAGTTGTTGGTATTTTATTGTAGAGTACGTTGTTCATCCGAGTTGTGGTACGTTGTTACATCCTCCGAGTTGTTGGTATTTTATTGTGAGTACGTATGTTCATTACATTCGAGTTGTTGGTATTTTATTGTGGAGTACGTTGTTACATCCGAGTTGTTGGTATTTTCAGAATCACGAGAATACGTGGAACCCAATCAACGATTGTTGGAGTCTTTTCCAGCATCACCTTGAGGCTAGGGTCTAAACAAATGAAAGTAATACTTGTGAAAGCTAGTTCTGAGTAGAACTGCAACTGATGAATTTGATCATGTGACCTCTTACCTGTGAGGCAACTGAACTAATCACTAGGCTATCACGGCTCCTTGCTATTTGGTGGACACCCTTTATGACATCCTTAACAGCTGATGTACATCTATTATTAGATGTCTGACGTCACTTCTCTCTAAAATTGACCTCAGTAATAGAACAGTGGCGATGGATAGGGCACACACTGGGTCGAACCCTGGCAGAATCACGAGACACGCCCTCGGATGGAACCCAACGGGCATAATAGTGGTACGGGAAGACCCAGGAACACCTGGAGGCGGGAGTTGAAGACAGAATACAAGAAAATGGGGAGAGAGTAGAGATATCTGGAGAAGATATTTCGAGAGACCTGTCTCATAGTTTATATATGAGAATTATGAGAGACCGTTTCATATCAAACTTTACTGTCAAACAGCTTTCTGCCAGTACCAGCAGGTGAAACAGACACTGAAACATGTCCATTCTGTCTCATAGTTTATATATGAGAATTATGAGAGACCGTTTCATATCGAACTTTACTGTTAAACAGCTCTCTGCCAGTACCAGCAGGTGAAACAGACACCGAAGCATGTCCTGCAAGGTTGTTCTCTCCTGGATGTGCTGAGAAGAAACATGTGACCACATCCAGTCGACCTAAAAGTAAGCTTTTTGGAAACTTGACAGACCCGAAGCTGACTGCCTAGTTTGTGGTCCACGGTGGATTAAGTGCACGACCAGATATAGCTGAAGAAGAAGAACATGAGTTCCCAGTGGAACTACGAAGAACCTATCAGGGGTACAGCTCTATGATTCCTTAGCATCGAAAGAAACGTACTTAAAATAAGAACAATAACCGTAAATTTAAATAACTAGAACGGTAAATATTATTATGTTCTTCTCTTACCGTTATATTTTATATGTTGCTTGATAAAGACCTTTTCGTTAAACGTTGCTGTCTGTTGTTATTGTTTTGTCTTTTGTAAAGCTACAGTACTTTGTTTTTACGTGTTTCACCATAGCTACATAGTTTTACTGCAGTCTTCCTTTTACGTGTTTCGCCATAGCTACATAGTTTTACTGCAGTCTTCTCTTTACGTGTTACGCCATAGCTACATAGTTTTACTGCAGTCTTCCCTTTACGTGTTACGCTATAGCTACATAGTTTTACTGCAGTCTTCCATTTACGTGTTACGCCATAGCTACATAGTTTTACTGCAGTCTTCCCTTTACGTGTTTCGCCATAGCTACATAGTTTTACTGCAGTCTTCCATTTACGTGTTTCGCCATAGCTACATAGTTTTACTGCAGTCTTCCATTTACGTGTTACCCCATAGCTACATAGTTTTACTGCAGTCTTCCTTTACGTGTTCGCCATAGCTACATAGTTTTACTGCAGTCTTCCCTTTACGTGTTTCGCCATAGCTACATAGTTTTACTGCAGTCTTCCCTTTACGTGTTTCGCCATAGCTACATAGTTTTACTGCAGTCTTCCCTTTACGTGTTACGCTATAGCTACATAGTTTTACTGCAGTCTTCCATTTACGTGTTTCGCCATAGCTACATTGTTTTACTGCAGTCTTCCATTTACGTGTTACGCCATAGCTACATAGTTTTACTGCAGTCTTCCTTTATTTGACATATATACATAGGTTCTGCAGTACTTCCATGTAGTATTCATATAGTGGCAACTTTGCTCAATCTTCCATTGGTTGAAGTCCATGTTTTACTCATCTCTCCAGTAAGTTTCGCCATAGCTACATAGTTTTACTGCAGTCTTCCCTTTACGTGTTACGCTATAGCTACATAGTTTTACTGCAGTCTTCCATTTACGTGTTACGCCATAGCTACATAGTTTTACTGCAGTCTTCCCTTTACGTGTTTCGCCATAGCTACATAGTTTTACTGCAGTCTTCCATTTACGTGTTACGCCATAGCTACATAGTTTTACTGCAGTCTTCCTTTATATTGATCATATTTTACATAGGGTTTGGAAGGACTTTATGTATATCTCTATATAGTGGGAACTCGCTCAATCTCTCCTATGGAATTGAGCCCGTTTTTATTTCCTCTCTCTCAGTAAAGTTTGCTTCAGGTTTCCCTAAGACGTCCTTTCTTTCTTCGAACCGTTTGCTTGCCACTTGAATGCCTGCTTTGTGATTCTTTATCAATTCTTCTCAGAGTATGCCCAGCATATCTCTATCTTCTATTTCTTATAACAGTTGTTACTAGTGACTGACCAGCCATTTCTCTAATGTTATCATCTCACTTGAATTCGTTTGATTTGATTAATAACATCAATAAGAATATGAATAATTAAAACAAAATAACAATAACAGCAAAATACAATAGCAAATACAGCAAATAAGCAAACGCAAAATACGAACAGCAAATACAGCAATCAAAATACAGAAATACAGCAAAATACAGCAAATCAGCAAATACAGCAAATACAGCAAATACAGCAAATGCAGCAAAGATACAGCAAATACAGCAAATACAGCAAATGCAGCATAGCAAATGCAATCATCGCAAATGCAGCAAATACAGCAAATACAGCAAATACAGCAAATACAGCAAAATACAGCAAATACAGAAATACAGCAAAATACATAGAAATACAGCAAATACAGCAAATGCAGCAAATGCAGCAAATGCAGCAAATACAGCAAATGCAGCAAATACAGCAAGGAAAATGATCAACAACACCCCAACTAATATAATTAATAATTACAATCATAACAATAAATAACAACATAAACTACAATAACAATTGAAGTAACAGCTGAAATATTACCAACAACAACAACAATGTCAGTCACCAAACAATAACACTAACAACAGCAATAACAGTAACACCGAGAGCCCGTCGTCAGCCTGACAAATCACTAACAATGGCTGACATGATTGTCTGATTAATCTCACAAACTATGCGGATATTAAGTCTCTTCCTCATCTCAGTTTGGTAGAGGTCACCAACTAAGTGATCAGTAGCGACTTGTGTGTGCCTGTGTTTGTCCGTATAAGTCAACAATAGATCGAGGACTGTGCTGTTGTGTCATGAAGTCACAACTAAGTGATCAGTAGCGACTTGTGTGTGCCTGTTTGTTTGTCCATATGAGGTTACCAACTAAATGATCAGTAGGGACTTGTGTGTGCCTGTTTGTGTGTCCGTATGAGGAGGTTAACAACTAAGTGATCAGTAGCGACTTGTGTGTGCCTGTTTGTTTGTGTGTCTGTATGAGTGATTACTTGTGTATGTGTTTGTATTTGTGCGAGAGTGTGTGTGTGTCTGTAAATGCGTTACTATGTGTTGATGGTTGTTGTTTTTTGCAGCTGTGTGACTGTATTTTGTGCAGCGGTGTGACTGTGTTTTTTGCAGCTGTCTGAATGTGTTTTTTTCAGCTGTGCTCCTGTATGTTTTGTGCAGCTGTGTGACTGTATGTTTTTTTGCAGCTGTGGGACTGTATTTTAGTGTGTGTTTGTATTTGTATGTAGCTGTGTGACTGTGTGTGTTGTTTCGTGTTTTAGCTCTGTGACCGTGTGTCCTGTTGTATGGCTGTATGTGTTTGTAGGTGTGTGACTATGTCTGGCATGTGTTTGATTATTTTTAATATCTGTGCTTGCGAGTGTGTTCTATGTGTAAATATTGTTGTGTTAGCGTATGTGAATGTGTATTTATTTATTGTATGTGTATGCTTCATCGTTGTAATATTTGCATGGATATCTTTATGTGTCTATCTGTGTATCTGTATGTCCGCCAGTTGGACAGTGTAGCATGCACGCACGAAAACTAAACCACTTCCACATAAACTAAACCACTTCCACCGCAGATTGCTCAAAATGAAATGGCTGAACACAATTTCAGATACTGAAGTCCTCATGAGAGCCAAGCGTTCAAGTATCCACACTCTTCTGCAGAAGACCCAGGTTAGTTGAACCACCCCGCTGAAGCGTTGCTCTAATGCTCAATAACAGCATCCCGAAATAGTTGATGTATGGCAAACTTGATAGTGATGGAGCGGGGTTAGGTGAAGGCAGTGCCGGATTAGGCCAGCGCGGGGCCTGTAGAAAATTTTAGAACGGGGCCCTAGGTTTTATATGATAATAAGTAATAAAACACAACTTTTACAAACTTCTCTCGATTTAATGTGAGCAAATTTAGAGATAACACTAGACAAATCAATTTCTCTAAGTAAATTATATTCAATGTTCATTAAGGTGAGGTTGTTTAGACGATCTTGTCCCATCGTGTTTCTTAACTCACTTTTTATACGCTTTAATTTCGAAAAAGTACGTTCTCCGCTGTAGTTAGTAATCATTAAAGACAAGTAAATTCGCAAGACTATTTCTACATTTGGTAAACACGACTCTAATGAATTTGCCATTATAAGTTTATAAAATTGCAGTTCAAGAACCTCATGCTTTTCGTTGCTAATAGCAGCAGCTACATTAGTTTTTAAGAAGTTCAGCGAACTGCACAAGTTCGTCGCCTAGGCTTTCTTCCAAATCCTCTTGGTAAGAGCTGACAATATTTGGGGTTCTTCTCAAGATCTCTTCTGCTGTAAGAGATTTAAACTGCCGAAGGATTCCAAATACACCAGTCACTCT
Organism: Arion vulgaris; assembly: GCA_020796225.1. Lineage (NCBI taxonomy): Eukaryota > Metazoa > Mollusca > Gastropoda > Stylommatophora > Arionidae > Arion > Arion vulgaris. The sequence goes on along the minus strand of CM036753.1, from coordinate 110,245,499 downwards.
ATGGTACGCTCCCGTGCGTCTAGCTAAGGCAGACAGTACATTATCAATTATGACAATAAACATCTGACTTTCCAAGTTTTGTTTGGGTGTTTGATTTTCTACAACTTCATCGAACGTAGTAGAGCCGCTGAAATCGTCGTATTTAGTATTTCGCTTGCGTCGTCTTGAAGTTTGTTGCTGATATTCTTGTCAGTCATGCTTTTGGCTTTGGCCTCAATATCTGAAAATGTAGGCCGCATTGCTTGATCGTACACGTGTAACGATTCATAAAGAGCATATCTCGTGTTAAGGTCTTGATCAGGTGACTGTAATGAAACGATAGACGCTTGCTAGCGTTCTAGAATTCCGTTCCATAAAATGGTCATTATTCCCGTTTTCAACTTACTCATCTCCAAAACTAGCCCATACGCTTGATTACGACACTTTACCTTTTGATCCATGTAATTTGAGATATCATCCAAAACTTGTTTTGATAGTGGTAAAACCACATAAAAGTGCCTTTGTCGCATCAGCTTGGGCAGACCACTTGGTGTTCGACAGTCTCTTCAAAGTCGGGAGTTTTGAGCCTGTATCTTCCAGTGCTTTTCGCTGCCACATCGATAGGTAGAAGCGGAAAAGAATGTATAGAGACTTTCAACAAAATCGAAAAAATGGATGCTTCTATACAACATTCTGCAGCACACTTCGCAACCAAATTCAGTGAATGTGCAAAGCAGGGAATGTATTCTGCGTACTTATTTATCTCCTTAATGCGTGCTTGTAAGCCGTTGTATTTCCCACTCATGTTGCTGGCATTGTCATAGCTTTGACCACGACAGTCTTTGATAGCAATGCCAATTTTCTTTTAAAAATCAAGTAAACTTTGGGCGAGTTGTTCAGCAGTATGACCTTCCATATCCAAGAACTTCACATACCTTTCCACTGATCCAGATGGTAACACATAGCGCACTATTAGAGTGAGTTGATCCACATGCGAAATGTCCGGAGTAGAGTCCAGTGATACTGAAAAGTACTTGCATTTATTAATTTCGCAAATAATATGATCCAGTAAGCTTAATGCAATTAGATGGATAAATCCCAACCTTGGTCCCATGTTTATTACTAGTGACAGCTTAGCTTTGTCACATAGGCGCGGGCCCCCTTGAAGCGCGGGTCCGTAGCATTTGCTACTTCTGCTACTAGGCTAATCCGGCGCTGGGTGAAGGGATACCATACGATCGGTTGGTGGACAGAACAAATACTTCAAAGACACTCTTAATGAGCTTGTAAAATTTGTTCATATAAATAGTTAAAATATATATATTTCCATTACTATTTGATATGTTCCATTATTCTTTGGAATGTTTCATTACCTTTTCAAATGTATCATTATTCTTTGCTATGTTCCATTACTATTTGCTATGTTTCATTGCTGTTTGCTATGTTCCATTTATAGATTGAAACTGCAGTAAGACTGTGTAGAATGGCGAAACACGTAATAACAAAGTACAAACATTTTTATTATGTTCCTCTCATATAACAATTGATGTTTCATTGTAGTTTTAAATGTTTCATGATGGTTAGCAATGTCAAATTGTTGTATGAAATGTTTCATGATGGTTAGCAATGTCAAATTGTTGTATGAAATGTTTCATGATGGTTAGCAATGTCAAATTTGTCTATGAAATGTTTCATGATGGTTAGCAATGTCAAATTTTTGTATGAAATGTTTCATGACGGTTAGCAATGTTCCATTATTGTTTCCGAATGTGTTCAGAATCGATCACTAATTTATACAGATCGTCTCCATTGATCGGTATCTCTTGTTTAGTTGAATATATTATCCATATACTAAACGATTGATTTATTAATTGATTGATTGATAGACTAAACGATTGATTGATAAATAACGTTTTAATTGAACATATGTGCATAAACATATGTACTTCAATCTCTTTCTTACATAGGACGATTCCAACGACAGTGCGCGAACTCCATAACACCGGCGAGAATCTAGATGTAATTTTGAGAATAATAAAATTAAGCAAGAGCTGCATACTAATCTTTTATAAATTTTTCCAAGCGATTTTTCAGCGTACGATTGATTTATTGTTTGATTGATAGGCACTGCATCATTGCATTTCGGTGAGTGACCATATGTGCTCCGATCTCTTTCTTACATAGGAATATCTCAGCGACAGTGCACAAGCTCCGCAGCACCGGCGAGTGTCCCCGATTTAATTTAGAAGATGGAAAAATCTTTTCTACTGAATTTTGCTAGGGCATCGGATTTCCGGCCTGCTCTTCTCCATTTTGAGCTGCCAAGGATTCTCTTAGGTGCTCAAATTGAACACATGACCTACGTTTTATCTTCCGTCTCCGATAGGACCTACGGTGAGATCAGGGATCTCTACCAAAAAATATCTCGATAGTTCTACGAGGGAGCGAACCGAGTACCTTCGAAGCTACGGGCGAGAACCTAACATCTACGTGACACAGCATACGAAAGCTATAGAACACGTACACAGTATCTCCGGCAACGATTCCCCAATTTCTCTCACCTCAGTTACTTAGTGACCGATTTCTGCTTGTGTTTATCAGTATCTAACTGATTACAAATACAGTGTTCATGAATCACTTTGATAGATTCTATTTGATTGAAAGAAAACATGTGGTTTCAATTCAATGTATCTACTTGAACTGTCAGCCCACACATTCTACAAGCTATAAACATTCATTTTGAATTCTGTTAGCTTAACTATGTTTTATCACCTCCTCAGTTGTTTCCAATTCTTTAATTTTCTTGAGAAAAAAATTCTTCAATTTTCGTATTCCTACAGACGAAGAAGCGAAAATGTGTGCACACATTAAAATAAATGGAGGCTCATGGGGAAAGAATTGATGGCGATGGATGAGAATAAGGGAGAAACTTTTTAATGTCTCCTGCATTCAAAATAATCTGCAAATAGCTGTGTTGTCTGTTCACACGTCTAAACTTCCAACTAAAACAATTCTATAAATAGTGACATTATTCAGCCATGCTTGATTTGAACAAATTATTCGTCTGTGAACTTTTAATTTTCCGGTTGATATTCACAAGTAATTAGGAACACAATTTTTGGAACTAATGAATAATTTATTTTTACAAACGATAACAATGAGGATGGTTGTAAGTTACAATGTAAGATATGAGGATGGTTGTAAGTTGTAATGTAAGATATGAGGATGGTTGTAAGGTGCAATGTAAGATATGAGGATGGTTGTAAGGTGCAATGTAAGATATGAGGATGGTTGTAAGTTCCAATGTAAGATATGAGGATGGTTGTAAGTTGTAATGTAAGATATGAGGATGGTTGTAAGTTGCAATGCCGGACAAGTTCAGTAAATGCTTGATTTGAACGATAGAAAATGTAGATAAATGTTATAAGATGGGTATAAGATGGGTATAAGATGAGTATACGGTGTGAATAGAACTTGGCAGGAATCTATGAGGACCCAGATCAGATGGGGACAATTGTGATGGGTCGTGCATACCTTTAAGAAGACTCGGTAATGTTAAAGTAGTAGCATGACCCTTGCAGAACGTTACTTTCAACACAACCCGCCTGATAAACTCGTATCTAACAAGTTTTCCATACTTCTCCAGCGTCATATTCAATGTTTCTATGACATCCTGCTGTCACCTTTGTCTTAGTCGTTCCCTACCTCGTATTCCAGGAATCATGCCTTCCATTATCGTTCTTTCCAAACAACTGTGATGTTTAGTTAGTTGGTTAGTTTGTTCCTTTCGTGCCAAAGGCGGCACATAGGGCAGAGGTTTTAGATCTCCATGTAATACGGTTCGTTGCTTGCAGTTGGAGATCTCGTATGGTTTTACATCCCAATAGTTTACTTTCCTGTAGGATTGTTCTTCGAAGAGTGGTCTTAGGTCTTCCACGTTTTCTTTTCTCAACTGGTGACCACATTAGTCTTTTTCCGTCTGATCTAAGAACATGACCTAAATATTTCCACCTTCGTTTCCTTATAATATTTGATACGGGTTGTTGGTGTGTTCTATCTCTCACTGTGTTGTTAGAAACGAAATCAACTCCATTTGACTTTTAATAATTTTCGGAGACATTTATTCTCAAAGCTGTCCAGTTTCTTATCAATTTTCTTTGTTGATTTCCAACTTTCACAACCGTAGGTCAGTACAGGAATCACACATGACCTAAACAATTTAACTTTTGTACATATACTAAGGTCTTGAGATTGCCAGATATTCGTTAATTTAGTGAAGGCACTAGCTGCTATAGCAATACGAGTTTATTTCTTTCATCGTGTCTCCGTTGTTTGACACTTTACTACCCAAATATGTAAAATGTTCAACTTTCTCCAGTGTTTGGCCATTTATTACAATGTTATCTGTCGAGTTTGTGAGGTCCATAATTTTGGTCTTGGCAGAATTAATCTGGAGACTAACCTGTTCTGCAAGTGTGCAAAGATTGCTCGTTAGTTTGTGGGCTGCTTGTGTGGTCGAATTGAAAATGGCCACGTCATCAGCAAAGTCAAGATCAAATAGTCTGCTGTTATTAAGGCATTTGATGCCTAGTTGATCATCTTGGGTGCATTTGCGCATAATCCAGTCTATAGCTATCCCAAAAGCATAGGTGACATAACGCAGCCCTGTTTCACACCCGAATTGACTGTGAATCAGTCTGAGAAACCTGCATCTGTTCTTACACAGCAGGATGCTTCAGAATGGAAGGCTTTTATAATATTGATGTATTTTTCCTGGAAGCCGTAGGTTTTAAGAATTTCCCAGAGAGTAGAGCGGTGAAGACTATCAAACGCTTTCTGAAAATCTATAAAATTTATCACTAGTGGTGACTAGAATTCAGTTGATTCTTCTATAATGGATCTCAGCGTGAAGATATGATCGGTACAAGAACGATGTGGACGAAAGCCAGCTTGTTTTTCTCTTAGCCTTGCCTCGACAGCTTTTTCAGCCTCTCCATCAAAATGCTGCAGAATAGTTTGCCAGGTGTTGATAGCAGAATAGCTCGACCATTAATTGGTTACCAGGAAAAGCACTGGGAAGTAACTGCGGCCGGCGTGATGTTGACCACATCATAGATCATGTGACGTTTAACGATGCCAAAATATTTCATCTTCCGGGACACGATGTTATTTATGAGACAATGCTCCTTGATATTCAGCTCTTGTAGGATGTCATTGTTTTTCTCTCTCTGTCTATGATGTTCTTCGGGCATTTCTGTAACACCTTGTTTCAAGCTAATTTTGTTCTTTAATGTTTGTGTTATCGTACAGAGTAATGCAGATACACAAACAAATCCATGACGATCCAGATCAGGCGGAGAAAATGGTGATGGGTAGGGAATACCCTTAGGAAGACACAGTCTAGTGTCACTAGATAAGTACTTGAGTGGAACCGGCACGATAAGCGGAAAGAGAACTTTCTATACAGACCTGGAGACGAGTCTTCTTCTTTAGGAAGTGAATGAAGTTGGACTAAGACCCTCAAAGACACTCCTCAAAGACACTCCTCAAAGACACTCCTCAAAAACACTCCTCAAAGACACTCCTCAAGACACTCCTCAAAGACACTCCTCAAAGACACTCCTCAAAGACACTCCTCAAAGACACTCCTCAAAGACACTCCTCAAAGACACTCCTCAAAGACACTCCTCAAAGACACTCCACAAAGACACTCCTCAAAGACACTCCTCAAAGACACTCCTCAAAGACACTCCTCAAAGACACTCCTCAAAGACACTTAGTAAAAATGTTAAATGTTTAGAAACTAAGAACATTTCCCAGAGAGCGTGTATAAGCAATATTAAGTACTGGAATAGAGAAACGAGTACAAATTGAACATATAATTAGCGAGATTTTAAGTTTTGTGTCCTAAAATAGTCTATTTTGTTGGTTGGTATCAGGTATTACCTTCAAGTATTACACTCAACAGAGGTGCTTCAGTGTAGTGAATCCAAATCGCTTACCAGATGAGAGAGATGTGTACCGATATTGGTGCCACTCGCCCGTGAAGCAAAGAATAGTACCCTCACACTGAGGTAAACAGCAGAAGAGAATGTTTTTTAAGAACGTAAATTGAAACATAAATAAGCTAAACATAACTGTTAGTGATAAGTTATATCTATATATTCCATTGAGAGTCGGCAGTAGCGTAGTTGTTAGGGCACTCACTTCTTAGGCTAGTGGTCTGAGTTCAATTTCACACTGGGCGTGGATTTGTTCCCGACAGTAACCGCTCGCAGCTCGACCCTCAATTGGGTACCAGGTAAAGCACTGGGAAGTAAAGACGGCTGCCCTGATGCTGACCACATCACCATCGTGTGCCGACAGTCATTGAAAAATACGTGCCTAACACCGTATCACCCTATTTACCACATGGTATAAAAAGGGTACCTTTACATTTTGTACTCTTATATATTCAATTGAGAACGAAAATAAATAATAAAGAAAAACCTTATTAAAATGTGTGGGAGAAAGAACACAAGAAAGAAAGAGTGTTTGCAATGGCGTCATCAACGATGATGAAATCCTGGGAGTGTTGAAATTTAGAATCACCTGTCAGGTAATTATCAAAGGCGGCTCCGATAAAATTACCTGTACTGTAATTACACAAGGCCGCTGCGATGACTGACTAGAAGTATGTTTAACCAGTGAGATACAAGAACCATCAGTATGAATACATTTTTCATGGACATTAAACAAACTGATGTACTCAGTCTGTTGATCAGATTTGCAATTAACCAACACGGAAAGTACTTCATCTAATAATGAGCAGAAGCCGTTCATTCTCTACACCAGGTAAACAAAATGTCGTGTGCGTTTTTGTGTGCCAGGATGAGATGAGCAATGCCAGATTCGTTTATCCTAGGCTTGAAAATAAACTATCATGGATACTAGTTATCAACATGGTTGCGTACAACCTGAATGTTGATGGCCTATTCAAGCATGCAGGAACGATGATAAATTAATACTGAGCGATCAGGCCAGTTTGGGAATAGAAAGACGAGGGTGATATGTGATATATGCTGTATCAACTTAATGGAAGACTGTAGTAAAACTATGTAGCAATGTCAAAACAAGTAAAAACAAAGTATTGTAGTTTTATAACATACACAAACAATATACAGCAACGTTTTGACTAAACGGTTTTCATCAAGTAGTCCTACAGAATACAACCGAAGCTAAGAAATTCAAACTTTTTATATGGCAGACATAACATGTACACTCAGACAATAAATCAATAAATACTTAACGGCACTATAATGAAAATATTGAACTAACAACGAACAACTAAATAAATGTGAACAACTGGGAAAAGAAAAAAGTAGATAACACAATAATAATCAAATATATTTAGAGCATTTATATATCTAAAATATGCACATATTATATAAGCCACAGAGATGTGGTTTTACAGAAGAATATTGAGAATCCCATGGACTGCTAAAATGACTAATGATAAGGTGTTGAATGAGATCAAGAAACAGAGAAAGCTTATTATCAATATAAGAAAGAGGCAGTCATCATTTCTCGGACATGTGATGAGGAGGGAGGTTTAGAACACATTGTGACAACCGGTAAAATCGAGGGTAGACGAGACAGGGAAGACAGAGAGAGAACATTTTGGATAGCCTGACTTCATGGCACGGTAGAGCGTCAACATCTGAGTTGATAGCAAACACCAACGACAGAGATTTGTGGAGATCCATGATCGCTTATGCCAGCCGACACGGCACCTGATGATGATGATGATGACATAGATTATGGAACATGAGAAGAAACAGTAGTAATAGCAATGTAGTGTGTTGAGCCCATGAGGTCGCAAGGTATCATATAAAGATAAACGACTTTCTATGCTTTAGAGTTCTATCTGTCTTTCTCATACACTCCATCTCTCTTACTTAATCACTCTCTCATTCCTTTTTACTCATACATTCTCACAACAAATCTTCATATTCCAAGCGGTGTTAACCTGTACATTTGTTATTTTGTTTCCATGACATGATATCACATTGTCCAGTATCTCTTCCTGTTGTCATTATCTTCTTTCTTCCCACACACACACACAACACGCTTCAGCTGTTACCTTCTTAATTTTAATGTCAAAATCAGAGACTCAAATGGTTTGGCCACTTGGTGAGAATGAACCCGAATACACCAGTTGCAAGAGCTTACAGTCTGAACATGAAATCATCAATAGAAAGGGCAGACCAAGAAAAAGATGGGTTGATGGAGCTTAAACAGAAATCTTTAAAACTCCACAATACCACAGCATATCAAGCGACCGAGCATGCTGTATCTCAGAAACTGATCATCAGTTAAACATGCTAGCCTAACGGTAAAAAAGCAGAGAACACAACATATCCCAAGCGATTCCGAGCATACGGTAACAGTTATCTCAGAAACTGATCATCAGTTAAACATGCTAAGCCTAACGGTAAAAAAGCAGAGAAGAACAAAAGAAGAAAGAAAGAAGTAAACAACATATTTTCATACTACGAGATATATTTGGCATTTTTCGTCTTTACAGGTTCTCAGTTGGCAAGTGTTTTACTGTGACAACTTCTGAGTTTGTGTTTGTCTCTCTCGTCTTTCAGTTCAGTCCTGTTTATTTACTCCTTTCCTCAAATATCAATAATAACGTATTATGGAGGTGAAAGGACAAAATATATTTGATGTTTCATTTTAAGTGAGAGCCGCTGTAGCGTAGTTGTTAGTGAACTCGCTTCGCAAGGTTGGTGGGCTGGGTTCTCCCGCGTGGAATGTTTCCCGACCGCGACGGCTCTTAGGTCGACCAAGCCTCAACTGGGTACCAGACATGCTCTGGGAAAGTAAAGGCGGCCGGCGTGATGCTGACCACATCACCCATCGTGTGCCGACGGTCAATGAAAAATACAGGCCTAACACTGTATTGCCCTATATACCACAAGGTATGAAAGGGTTCCTTTACTTTTTTACTTTTACTTTATTTTAAGTACAGTTAAGGAATTTTTTTTAAGTTAGAGATCTCAATGGAGAAGTGGTTGAAACGTTTGCCTGATGTTCTGAAGGATGTCAAGTCAATGTCATTATTGGTGACATCATAATAAATAATGTCATCATTTTCATTATATGAGATCTGTTATTTCGTCCACAAAACGTCTTCCCTTTTAATCTACAGTATTATCTAATTCCTTGCAAAGCAACACGTACCCATTCTGTGGAAATCTGTGAACACATTAAACCACCAGTACTATTTGTGTGAACAAGCACTATATATGTAAAGACATTCAACCACCGGCACTATATGTGTGAACACATTCAACCAACAGCACTATATGTGTGAACTACATTCGAACCACTGGTACTATATGGGGAACCAGCCTATATTGTGAACACATTCAAACCAGTACTATATGTGTGAACCAGACTATAGTGTGAACACATTCAACCACCAGTACTATATGTGTGAACCAGCACTATATGTGTGAACCAGCACTATATGTGTGAACCAGCACTATATGTGTGAACCAGCACTATATGTGTGAACCAGCACTATATGTGGTGAACCAGCACTATTTGTGTGAACCAGCACTATATGTGTGAACCAGCACTATATGTGTGAACCAGCAATATATGTGTGAACCAGCACTATATGTGTGAACCAGCACTATATGTGTGAACCAGCACTATATGTGTGAACCAGCACTATATGTGTGAACCAGCACTATATGTGTGAATCAGCACTATATGTGTGAACCAGCACTATATGTGTGATTATCTCAAGTGTCTAAAGAAGAAGAATTAACTTCATTACACCGGATTATCTATATATAGCTCAGTCCCACTAAGCAGAAATAGCACGTCCCTTGCCGAGAGTATTGTTCGAAGCACGAACTCCGTACCGCAGGCAACAATTCTAGGGGTCGGGCTCCGGAAAATATGCACTTGTAAACAGAATGACGAGGGCGTGATTCGAATTATCTTCGTGATTATTTCCGTTTAACCATACATCACAACATCACTGTATCTACACAATCGTTTAACCATACATCACACATCACTGTATCTACACAGGAAATACTGAATTTATACAATTTTTGAAAACATAAGACATCAAGTCACATGCTGAACAATATCTGATCTACAAAGAACCCACACAACATTCACTTTCGTCAATCGCTGAACCATACATCACACATCACTGTATCTACACAATCGCTGAACCATACATCACACATCACTGTATCTACACATTCGCTTAATCATACATCACACATTACTGTATCTACACAAGAAAACTGAATTTATACAATTTTAAATAAAATGAAGACCAAAAGTGCAACATGCGTTTTTTGAACAATGTCTGACACAAAAAAACCCACACATGACATTCAATTTCGTGCAATTTTCCCTGTCAAATTATGACAAAAATCTGACACTTTTTCCAATGTTGATTACTTTCGATATTAAAAAAATGACGTATTTTTTAGTACTATAAATTTTTGGTATAGCTTATATTTTTACTCAATTTTACCCTTAAAAATGAAGTGTGTTATAAACTTTTAGTCTCTATTGTAATCTTTCTTTTTTAGTCTTTAAAGTAAAACGGAATGTTTAAGTTGACAGTGAAGTTCAGATTAGTTTATTACCGGGAACGCAAGAGAGATTCGTTTATTAGTTGTTATAATCAAGTCAACTATCTCCGTCTGGACAATATTTCTAATGATTTCTTGTTGAGTATGTTGTTTGATTTCAAACTAAATTAATTAGCCATTTTTAAAGTTAAATCTTCTCGAACAATACAAAGCTATATCAAAATGTATCTAGAATATATAAATATATATATATTCCTCTCGAACTAATATACTTTACATAGGGTCTGCAAGTAATTTTGTCTATACCACTCTGTCCTGGACAACTCGCACAATCTCTTCCATGGGATTGAGTCCGATATTTCTGAATCTCAATCTCAGTGAAGTTCGTTTCAGCTTTTTCCCTTTAGCTTTCTTTCTTTCTTGAATCCATCACCTCCTACTTCAATGCTTGCTTGGTATTCTTTGATCATTTCTTCTCAGAGTATGCCCAACATATCTCCATTTTCTTTCTTATAACAGTTGTTACTAGTGGTTAACCAGACATTTATCTGATTTAATCACTTCTCCTGAAATGGTCACATTTGATGTCAATATTTTTCACAAACATCTATTTTAAAATGCATTCAACTTACTTTTTATATCTTTAGTAATTTCCAACTGTCGCTGGCATAATCCAACTCTCGTTGGCATAATCCAACTCTCGTTGGCACATGCAGAATGTATGGCACATATATAACAATTTTAACACATCTGCTATCGTTCACTGCCCCTAACAATGTTAACACATCTGCTATCGTTCACTGTCCCCGAACAATGTTAACACATCTGTTATCGTTCACTGTCCCCGAACAATGTTAACAAGTCTGCTATCGTTCACTGTCCCGAACAATGTTAACAAGTCTGCTATCGTTCACTGTCCCCGAACAATGTTAACACATCTGCTATCGTTCACTGTCCCCGAACAATGTACTCCACACACATTAACATCTGCTATCGTTCACTGCCCCTAACAATTTTAACAAGTCTGCTATCGTTCACTGTCCCCGAACAATGTTAACAAGTCTGCTATCGTTCACTGTCCCTGAACAATGTTAACACATCTGCTATCGTTCACTGTCCCCGAACAATGTTAACACATCTGCTATCGTTCACTGTCCCCGAACAATGTTAACACATCTGCTATCGTTCACTGTCCCCGAACAATGTTAACACATCTGCTATCGTTCACTGCCCCTAACAATTTTAACAAGTCTGCTATCGTTCACTGTCCCTGAACAATGTTAACACATCTGCTATCGTTCACTGTCCCTGAACAATGTTAACACATCTGCTATCGTTCACTGTCCCCGAACAATGTTAACACATCTGCTATCGTTCACTGTCCCCGAGCAATGTTAACAAGTCTGCTATCGTTCACTGTCCCCGAGCAATGTTAACAAGTCTGCTATCGTTCACTGTCCCCGAACAATGTTAACACATCTGCTATCGTTCACTGTCCCCGAACAATGTTAACAAGTCTGCTATCGTTCACTGTCCCCGAACAATGTTAACAAGTCTGCTATCGTTCACTGCCCCTAACAATGTTAACAAGTCTACTATCGTTCACTGTCCCTGAACAATGTTAACAAGTCTGCTATCGTTCACTGTCCCCGAACAATGTTAACAAGTCTACCATCGTTCACTGTCCCCTAACAATTTTAACACATCTGCTATCGTTCACTGTCCCGAACTATCCCGAACTGTCCCGAACTGTCCCCGAACAATGTTACCTCAAGTAATAGTTCTTCCTAGAACAAGCACAACATATCTCTATTTTCTCTTTCTTATAACATTTGTTAACTAATGGTTAACCAATAATGTTAACAAGTCTGCTATTGTTCACGCACTGTCCCGAACAATGTTAGCTCAAGTAAAGGTCTCAAAAAGTAAAATAAAACTGAACAACAACAAAATGTGGACAGGCTTTAGCTTGGGGAAAATTCTGAATAAAATGTGAAGGGTGTAAAGCCGAAGGACTGACATCATTGCTTCGAGTTTTATCCCATATGGCACGGTGTCTCTACGCAGAAATTGTATGCCATCTGCCGAGAGTACTGCACAAAGCACGAACTCCATACCTCCGCAAGAATCCTTGGAATATCTGGAAAAAGCTCTAGAACAGTACGACGCAGTCCAGATTCGAACCCACGATGTTCGAAACGTAAGGGCTTAACCACTTAACCACAGAGATATCGTCCTCAATAGTTGCCTTCATCATATCCATGTTAGTTGATTCATTTGATTTTCTGATTGATTGGTTGATAGGACCATTACATATGTGCTTCGATCTTCTTCTTACTTTGCGTTCGGTAATATCAACCAAGTTAACCACACATTATGATTCATGTGGTTTGCGTCTAAAACGGAATTACGTTGCCACCCGGTTCATGTGCACCTGTGCAGGTAGGGCAGGCTTATCAAAACAATGTCGACCTAGTTTGCACTTCGGTGAATAACAAGGTGTGTTCGATTTCTCTTTACACTGGAAGATCTAAGTTGCTGTGTCTGATCTCAGTAGCACCGGCGAGGGTCCTCGATGCAATATTAAAGATGATGAAAATTTGTGTATAAACTTTTACTTGTATCTTTTTTTTATTTTGCTAGGCAGCACTTTCAGCCTACTTTTACCGATTTTCCCAAATGCAACGGGTTCTTTTACGTGATTATCTTGAACACGTGACCTACGTTTTATCGTCCGTCTCCGACAGGACTAGAAATTCGATCTCCCATATAAATAGATCAGAGACATCTCGAAAAATATCCCGATCGTTGCATGCGAGGAACGAACCGACTACCTTTAGAGCATGAGGCGAGCATCTTACCACCACTATACAGATACCTCGACATTAATAATTGATCTCAACATTCATGATTTAGACATGTAGATATTCTAACTATGAAACATCCCAAACAGCGGATGTCATGATCCTCAATGTTGTTTAGACATGTAGATATTCTAACTATGAAACATCACAAACAGCGGATGTCATGATCCTCAATGTTGTTTAGACATGTAGATATTCTAACTATGAAACATCACAAACAGCGGATGTCATGATACTCAAAGTTGTTTAGACAACCTTATTGTTTACTATTCAGTTCGGTTTCAGTTAGGAATCTCTTCATTGCACTCCGGAGATGTCCATAAGAGCTCCGATCACCTTCGCAATATCTCCAACAGCGTCCAGAGACTAACCGTACCTCTTCAATGTTGATTGATGAGCCATGGCCTCCGATAACACGTGTTGTCAGGGGTCACGGATGAGTCTACTATATACCTGTTGTGCTATTCTTTTCTGGATACTCCAATCTTCAATCCAAACTTGCAATCTAGTAATTGACAATCTTCAATCCAAACTTGCAATCTAGTAATTGACATGGATTGGTTTAAATGTAAATCCTCTTTGCAGCCACACTTTATGAGGGCGTTCAGAATATCAGCTATATCCATTGACTGGTTCACTGATATGGTGACAGAACCAGCCAGCCTGTCTGTTCTTTTATTACCATCGACACCCATGTTCACTAGAACAAAGTTGACAATAATTCTCATACTAATATGTGTCAGTTTTGTGAGAGAATAATTCTCATACTAATATGTGTCAGTTTTGTGAGAGAATAATCATGTGCACAAATTTGTTTTTAATAAGAGATTTCTTCTATGGAATATCTCTGTTGCTAAGTACTAAAGCTGTTCGTCTTACTTTCCGAAATTCGTCGGTTCGAATCCGGACCGACCTGTTCTATTCACGCGTGCATACTTCCAGAGATCCATAGAACTGTTGCCGAAGTTACAGAGTTCGTGGTGAAATACTCTTGGTAAGTATCGTGCTACTTCTGCAGAAAATGTTCTCTTCATATGAGATTAAACTCGGTGTAATGAAGTAAATCCTTCATGTTAGAATAGCTACATCTCTTCCATGTTTTTGTTTGAATTAAAAGACGCACAAAACAAAAAGTGCTAAAGTATAGTTTTATTCTACAGACTTAAGTTAATGAAAGTTATAGATAACGAAATCAACGTTTCGGTCGAAATGTCTGTTTAAATGGAGTAACAATTGATACAAATAGTCAAAAAAAACTAAAAACTAAAATAACATCAATATCAACACTTTCATAATACGTACACAAATGTGTTATCTTTATAAACTGGCTGAAAGTCTCAACGAAAGCTTATGCAAAAAGTACATTTGTTTTCCAAAGTTCAGAAACTCCTTGTTCGATTTTATCACGTTGAAATCTAGATTCAACAATAACAAGAATTGAACACAACACACTGATATGCAAAGCTGACACACTAGCACTGAACTAGACAAATAAATAATACAAGCATATTGAATCATGCGAAAAATGATACATATTAATAACATGAACCTCCACTTTTTGTCTAAACTGTAAATAAGCAGAGATATTGATATTCTAATTTGAAGAGAAAAAAGTGTATCTGGAAAGGTTATATTGCAAGAGCCATATCTACAAAACAAATTAGGTTCGACATTTTTGGGAGATTCATGCTATAATTATGGCTGATATATATTTCATATGCTAGTTTGGAATTATTTGCATTTCTAATGTTAGTGAAATCTACTCCCAGATGAGGAGGGGGAGGGGGGGTTAAATATATTTTCAAGAAAATTAATTATTTTTGAAATACATAATAACAATGCATACACTAAACGTTGTTTATCATCAAAAACATTGTCTAGTGCAACATGTGGTCAAACTGTATGACAATATGTTTGTTAGGTTTTTTCTGCTACTTTAACAAAATACAACACTTGTTCTGGGTGGGTCACCCACCAAAAAACCAATCTTCAATCAAAAAATAAATGAGAAAAGATTAAAATATCACCGCACAAACAAGCAACATGAGAGAATGAAACTTGGATCAGAGCTAGGTATACATAAGCAAGATAAAGGCATGCATAAGCAAGATAAGGTAAAACATTAGTGACGATCAAGGTATATGGTAATTAGATAGTAAAACTACTTACCACTAGACTTGAAAGAAATGTTTACACTAAGGAAACTTGTATCAGAGGAAATCCTTCAGTAACTTCAATGTGTTTTCTCTTGGTTGTGTGTAGAGAGTGAAACACTCGCACTGTGTGAGCGAGTCTGGAACCCAGTCAAGTGAGTAAAAGAGAATAGGTAAGCTAGTTAGCTCTGGGACCAGAACCGGCAGGGGAGAGAGATGATTCTGTTCAGTCGATACTGAGTTAGTCAATATATCGATACTTAAATTGTTATACAGTACAGGTGATGTTAGAATTATCGATACTTTCCTTGAGAATGGCAACGATACTGTGAACAGTAAAGTTTAACAGAAGAAAAAGGTAAGAATCGTAATATGTACACTAGAACCAGTACACACATCAACAAGAAGTTTGTCACAAGTCATGAATCATAAGAAATCTTAGATTACACAAACAAAATGCATTTCAAGTACGGAGAAAATAATCTTGAACGATAAATTTAAACATGAAAATGTACTTGGAGTCGCAGAAATAAAGAGAAATGTGTCTTAAATTGGCTGGAATCTTCGTCACGACAGTGGGATGGATGTAGAAATGATATTAACTCATACAATACTACAAGCCATTTGACAAACTTCTCGGGCAGTACCAATGCTTTGAGGAGCCACTTCAAGAACAGAAACGTATTATTTTTTCACTGAATCGAAATAATATCACTTCGATCGGACAAATAGGTTCTCAGTCTTTCACAACAGATGTCAATTGGTGTGCGTAGTTATGGTTCCCGTGGTCCAATGGTGACTCACACTCCTCTCTCTGCCCTTAGACAGGGAGCTAGACCAGTACAAAGTGTAATATCAAACTCCTTAAATCACTACATATTCACAACATCAGTTTTAGTCTCATCATTCAACACAATGTCGTCAAGAAACCAAAGAAAACTCCAACCTATAGAAAATGTACGTACTATGTTTGACTTAGCAAATGTATAAATTTAGCATGAATGATTCAAAATTAGCAACTGTGCTTTAATATGACAACTTCTGGGTTTGCAATTGTCTCTCTTGCCTTTACAGATGGTCAATTGGCAAGTGTTTTACTGTGACAACTTGAGTTTGCTCTTGTCTCTCTTGCCTTACATGTGGTCATTGAGTGTTTACGTGACAACTGAGTTTGCCCTTGTCTCTCTTGCCTTTACAGATGGTCAATTGGCAAGTGTTTTACTGTGACAACTTCTGAGTTTGCCCTTGTCTCTCTTGTCTTTACAGGCGGTCAATTGGCAAGTGTTTTACTCTGACAACTTCTGAGTTTGCTCGTGTCTCTCTTACTGTGACAACTTCTGAGTTTGCCCTTGTCTCTCTTGTCTTTACAGACGGTCAATTGACAAGTGTTTTACTGTGACAACTTCTGAGTTTGCCCTTGTCTCTCTTTACTTTTCTCTCTTTACTTGACTCTTTCTTGACCAGTGCGGCTGAATAGCCCCTTCGACCATCGAAAGCAACCCTTGGCGACTTCCTATTCGCTAATTTTAGAGGACTTATAACCCGTGACTGTTGCTTTTGTGTTGTGCCGAGTCGAAAGCAAGGATGAAGTGTTCTCTACATTTATGCCTAGCCTGAGCAGCTGAAATCGGGAATATGCCTTGCCCATTTTGCACAAACCCGCTCACTACCCTACTGTTTCAGACAAAGAAAAGATTTAAGTCCATACGTTTAGAATTAAGTATGGTAGCAGTGGATGCCAGAAGACGGAATGGAATACACACATAACCATCACCTGTCTTAAGAGTGCCTCTCTCCGGATTTGGGGTCAAGTTTACTCTTCTAGCCTTCTGCAATCGGTGCCGACCCACAAGGCAGTGGGGATTTTCCATCAAGATTTACTATCCTAGCTAGCCTTACCGTTTCGAGCCACCCTCCTCTAGACAGTGGGTTTAACAGTTGTAGATGGTACCGTCTATTGTCATACGGTAGCAGATAGAACATCTTTCCTGACTACAATATACCTGCAGTATAGTGTAGTTATGCGAGTGACTATGCATTCATTTAATGGACTTCATCAGAATTTCAACTACTGTTTCAATGTAACACATTTCAGCCTCAATTTTTCCTTATATCTTCTATTATTTTGCAAATATAATCAAGAAATTAAATCATTTTTGGTCTATTACACAGAAATATTCTGGCAATCAAGTTATCCTTGACATAGTTTGCAGATATCATTCTGTAACTGAATAACTTTTGATTTATCGTGTTCATATATAATCTTGGATTTAAATAGTTTCAATCGCCCGAGACTGTTTCCTGCCACGCATGTCGTAAGAGGCGATTAAGGAGGTTTGGATGAAATCGGATGCACGTGTCCTAAACGTGTAGAAGTCTATGCGTTTAGGGCCTACCAAACCAATGTACAACGTATACACGTTCTTGGCAAAGATCAAACATATCACAAGAGTGATTAAAATTGATGGTAAAGAACGAACGCAAAGAAGAAGAAGACTAGTTTCAATGGTTTTTTTTTTTAAAGTTACAAGTAATGTATCCTTGAAAACCAGAACATTTCTGTTGTTCATTAATTGTGATCTCTGTTCATGTGGCCTATCTGAGATACATATGTCAAGTATCTTCTCTTTAAAGTATAGTCTTTCCATCAATGTTATTCTCTGTGGAGAGTAGTATTTTCTTTGAATCATATACTTCTCTCTGGAATGTATTCTTCTCTCTGGAATATATTCTTCTCTCTGGAATGTATTCTTCTCTCTGGAATATATTCTTCTCTCTGGAATGTATTCTTCTCTCTGCTGTCTATGCTTTCCTTTGAAAAGTATTCTTCTTTCTAGAACGTATTTTTCCTATATAGTATATTTCTCTAGTTGAAGTATATTCCTACCTTTAAGAAGTATGCTGTTTTCTGAAGAAACCGGTTTTTTTCTGAAAACACTTGTCTCCATGGAATGTATATTTCTACTTCAAGAGTACTCATCTCTGTCTATGTTATATTTCTCACTGAGTACAACTTAATGTCAATGTTACTAAATTGTTGCTGAGTACAACTTAATGTCAATGTTACTATATTGTTGCTGAGTACAACAATGTAATGTACTAAAATGTTGTAGTACAACAATGTCAATGTTACTAAATTGTTGCTGAGTACAACTTAATGTCAATGTTACTAAATTGTTGCTGAGTACAACTTAATGTCAATGTTACTAAATTGTTGCTGAGTACAACTTAATGTCAATGTTACTAAATTCTATAGAAGGAAATATCTTGTGCAATCTGCACAGTCTCAGACATTTTATTGATATTTACTTTACTCAAAACTATTTTTAAATCATCTTGATTACAACGAATTACCTTTTACTGAAATTTAGATCGATTTAATCAATGATTGATTGATAGGACCATCATCAATGCACTTTGTTGATTAACCATGTGTGCTCCGATATCTTTCTTAACATGAAGATATTAGCTCACCTACTCTATAGCACCGGCGATGATTCCCAGTGTAATTTATAAAATTGTAAACATATTTTGTAGAAATTCTTTTTCTATGAAATTTTCTAATGAATTGTTGTCGGGACAGCCGCTTTCCAGCCTGCTTCTCTCGATTTTGAACTCTGCCACGGGTATTTTTCACTTGTTCAACTTGAACAGGGGACCTAAGTTGTATCGTCCGTCTCCGTTAGGACTAGGAACTCGATCTCAATTACACTGTGACCAGGAATCTCTGCTAAAATATTCCGATGGCTCTACGATCTGGCAAACCGAGTATCTTTGGAACGAGAGATGAGAAACTATCCTCTACGCAACAGAGAACGCTAACCTCTACGCAACAGAGAACTTTAACCTCTACGCAACAAAGAACTTTAACCTCTACGCAACAAAGAACTCTAACCTCTACGCAATAGAGAACTCTAACCTCTACGCAACAGAGAACTCCGATTTAGATTTAATTTAAATTAACCCAATCTAGATTTACACAGAATGTTTACTGATGGCGTGATGAACTAAAACAGTTTAAGTTTGAACTGAAAGTTCTTTTTTTGATTCTGTCATCACAATGTTCGTGACATCTGATACTTATAAAATCTTAATTCTATCTTTACGAATGTGTATTCTATCTGGAATGCACTTGCTTAGTTTCCACGAGACCAACTCTAGAATTACTGTCTACACCAGACTTTTCCAACTATTTTGGGAGGTTATACTCCATCTTAGCGTCTCAAATATTTAATCCCTCCCCGGAATAATAGCCAAAGAAGTTCAGGAAATGTAGTATGTAAATAATAAAATTTACATATGATAAAATATGATAAGAAATTTACAATGATAACAATGTATGCTCAGAAAATTAGAGAAGAAACTAAAACAAGTACGTTTTGATGCTAATAAAATCCTAGATGAATATGGAGTAGAAGTAAAGAACAGATTTGAAATACTGATGACAGTCCAAGAAGAGATGACACCAGATGAGTTGACACACATGCTAGAGATATCCTATTATTGACAGTCCAAGAAGAGATGACACCAGATGAGTTGACACACATGCTAGAGATATCCTATTATTGACAGTCCAGAAGAGATGACACCAGATGAGTTGACCACACATGCTAGAGATATCCTATTATCGACAGCCAAAAATATGGTTCCACGGAGAAAAGACAGAAAGAATGAGTGGATTTCAAACGATACACTAGAGTTAATACAACAGAGAAGAGAGAAAAAAGCACAGGGAATAGCGAAGGAAGAAAGTAGGTTAGCCTACAAAAATATAACAAAAGAAGTAAAGAAGAATATAAGTAGAGATAAAAAGGAAAACCTACAAAATTGTTGTGCAGGGCTAGAAGAACACCAGAAGAAAAGGAGAGAGCAGGAAATGTTCAAAGAAATAAAATCAATGACCATAACGTTTAAACCAAAACTAAATGAAATAAAAGATAGTATGGGAAGAACCCTAACGGAACAAGCAGAAATTCTCAACAGATGGAAAGAATATTGTAGCGAAATGTATATGAACAGAGGTGAAAAGGACAATAGAGCGAACACTGAAATAATCACAGAGAAAGAACCAGAACCAACGCTAGAGGAAGTTGAATGGACAATAAAAAGCTTGAAGATAGGAAAATCACCAGGATGTGATAATATTTCAGCAGAATTTATCAAAGCAGGAGGAGAGCAAAGCATAAAAGTATATCATGCAATATGCAAAAAGGTATTGGAAACAGGAATGTGGCCAAAGGAATGGAAAAGATCAAAATTTATCCCAATACCTAAAAAGGAAGACACCAAATTATGTACCAACTATAAAACAATGGCATTGATTAGCCACGCCAGTAAAATCTTATTAAAAATTATTATGGGAAGACTGTATAGGAAAATGGAAGAAAATATCAACATAACACAAGCTGGGTTTAGATGGAACAGAGGTACACGTGACCATATATTTAACATGAGAACAATCATAGAAAATCTAGAGAGTATAATGTAGATCTATACTCATGTTTTATTGACTACTCAAAGACATTTAATTGTGTAGAGAATCAGGAATTGTAGAAGATTATGGGAGAAATGGGATTTCCACTACATTTAATACAGATCATAAGAGAACTTTAAGTGATCAATTGGCGGCTGTAAGAACATGTGATGATACATCAGATTGGTTTGACATAAGGTAGGGAGTCAGACAGGCCTGCATACTGTCGCCTTGTCTGTTTAACATATATGCAAGAAAACATCATGAGGAATGTTACAGAAGATAGCGGAAAAGAACAACACGATTCTTTTATAATCGGAGGAAGAGAAATACATAAACTACGATAAACTGACAATACAGTGTTACTGTCAACATCAGGAAAAGGGACTGAGAAATTATTAGGGGAAGTGAAAGGTAAAAACGAAAAACAAAATCTATATCTCAATGTAGCAAAAACAAAATCTATATCTCAATGTGGCAACAACAAAATCTATATCTCAATGTGGCAAAAACAAAATATATATCTCAATGTGGCAACAACAAAATCTATATCTCAATGTAGCAAAAACAAAATCTATATCTCAATGTAGCAAAAACAAAATCTATATCTCAATGTGGCAACAACAAAATCTATATCTCAATGTGGCAAAAACAAAATATATATCTCAATGTGGCAACAACAAAATCTATATCTCAATGTGGCAAAAACAAAATCTATATCTCAATGTGGCAAAAACAAAATATATATCTCAATGTGGCAAAAACAAAATATATATCTCAATGTGGCAACAACAAAATCTATATCTCAATGTAGCAAAAACAAAATCTATATCTCAATGTGGCAAAAACAAAATATATATCTCAATGTGGCAACAACAAAATCTATATCTCAATGTAGCAAAAACAAAATCTATATCTCAATGTGGCAAAAACAAAATATATATCTCAATGTGGCAACAACAAAATCTATATCTCAATGTAGCAAAAACAAAATCTATATCTCAATGTGGCAACAACAAAATCTATATCTCAATGTGGCAAAAACAAAATCTATATCTCAATGTGGCAATAACAAAATCTATATCTCAATGTGACAACAACAAAATCTATATCTCAATGTGACAACAACAAAATCTATATCTCAATGTGGCAACAACAAAATCTATATCTCAATGTGGCAACAACAAAATCTATATCTCAATGTGGCAACAACAAAATCTATATCTCAATGTGGCAACAACAAAATCTATATCTCAATGTGGCAAAAACAAAATATATATCTCAATGTGGCAACAACAAAATCTATATCTCAATGTAGCAAAAACAAAATCTATATCTCAATGTGGCAAAAACAAAATATATATCTCAATGTGGCAACAACAAAATCTATATCTCAATGTGACAAAAACAAAATATATATCTCAATGTGACAAAAACAAAATCTATATCTCAATGTGACAAAAACAAAATCTATATCTCAATGTGACAAAAACAAAATCTATATCTCAATGTGGCAAAAACAAAATATATATCTCAATGTGACAAAAACAAAATATATATCTCAATGTGACAAAAACAAAATCTATATCTCAATGTGACAAAAACAAAATATATATCTCAATGTGGCAACAACAAAATCTATATCTCAATGTAGCAAAAACAAAATCTATATCTCAATGTGACAAAAACAAAATATATATCTCAATGTGGCAATAAAACAAAATCTATATCTCAATGTGGCAAAAACAAAATATATATCTCAATGTGGCAACAACAAAATCTATATCTCAATGTAGCAAAAACAAAATCTATATCTCAATGTGGCAAAAACAAAATCTATATCTCAATGTGGCAACAACAAAATCTATATCTCAATGTGGCAACAACAAAATCTATATCTCAATGTGGCAAAAACAAAATATATATCTCAATGTGGCAACAACAAAATCTATATCTCAATGTGGCAAAAACAAAATATATATCTCAATGTGGCAACAACAAAATCTATATCTCAATGTAGCAAAAACAAAATCTATATCTCAATGTGGCAAAAACAAAATATATATCTCAATGTGGCAACAACAAAATCTATATCTCAATGTGACAAAAAACAAAATATATATCTCAATGTGACAAAAACAAAATCTATATCTCACTGTGACAAAAACAAAATCTATATCTCAATGTGACAAAAACAAAATATATATCTCAATGTGGCAAAAACAAAATATATATCTCAATGTGACAAAAACAAAATATATATCTCAATGTGACAAAAACAAAATCTATATCTCAATGTGACAAAAACAAAATATATATCTCAATGTGGCAACAACAAAATCTATATCTCAATGTAGCAAAAACAAAATCTATATCTCAATGTGACAAAAACAAAATATATATCTCAATGTGGCAATAAAACAAAATCTATATCTCAATGTGGCAAAAACAAAATATATATCTCAATGGGGCAACAACAAAATCTATATCTCAATGTAGCAAAACAAAATCTATATCTCAATGTGGCAAAAACAAAATCTATATCTCAATGTGGCAACAACAAAATCTATATCTCAATGTGGCAACAACAAAATCTATATCTTAATGTGGCAAAAACAAAATATATATCTCAATGTGGCAACAACAAAATCTATATCTCAATGTGGCAAAAACAAAATCTATATCTCAATGTGGCAAAAACAAAATCTATATCTTAATGTGGCAAAAACAAAATATATATCTCAATGTGGCAACAACAAAATCTATATCTCAATGTAGCAAAACAAAATCTATATCTCAATGTAGCAAAAACAAAATCTATATCTCAATGTGGCAAAAACAAAATTTATATCTCAATGTAGCAAAAACAAAATATATATCTCAATGTAGCAAAAACAAACATATTGACAACAGATCAAACGAACATGACAAAAGATATTTTTATCAATGGAAAGAAAGTAGAAAATGTGAACAGTTTTGAATATCTTGGTTCACTGCTAACAACAGATGGAAATGTGAACAGTTTTGAATATCTTGGTTCACTGCTAACAACAGATGGAAATGTGAACAGTTTTGAATACCTTGGTTCACTGCTAACAACAGATGGAAATGTGAACAGTTTTGAATATCTTGGTTCACTGCTAACAACAGATGGAAATGTGAACAGTTTTGAATATCTTGGTTCACTGCTAACAACAGATGAAAATGTGAACAGTTTTGAATACCTTGGTTCACTGCTAACAACAGATGGAAATGTGAACAGTTTTGAATATCTTGGTTCACTGCTAACAACAGATGGAAATGTGAACAGTTTTGAATATCTTGGTTCACTGCTAACAACAGATGGAAATGTGAACAGTTTTGAATACCTTGGTTCACTGCTAACAACAGATGGAAATGTAACAGTTTTGAATACCTTGGTTCACTGCTAACAACAGATGGAAATGTGAACAGTTTTCAATATCTTGGTTCACTGCTAACTACAGATGGAAATGTGAACAGTTTTGAATACCTTGGTTCACTGCTAACTACAGATGAAAATGTGAACAGTTTTGAATATCTTAGTTCACTGCTAACAACAGATGGAAATGTGAACAGTTTTGAATATCTTGGTTCACTGCTAACAACAGATAGAAATGGGATGAAGGAAATTAAAAGAAGAACAAACATGGCTTTACAAAACATAAAACAACTAAAAACAGTATGGAACGGAACTGATAAGAAAACAAAGATCAGAATACTAAGAGCATGCATATTCCCAGTGGTAACATATGGGTGTGAAGCATGGACATTTAATAAAGCAGTGGAAAAACATATATGTGCTTTTGAATATAAGTGTTACAGAAGAGTCCTTCGTATATCTTGGACAGAGAAGAAAACAAATATATCTATCCAGAAAGAACTTAAAATCAAAGAAAACTGTCTGATGCTACAAATAAGAAAGAAAATTGAGATATTTTGGACATATAAAAAGACATGAAGGGCTGGAGAAGACCATCAAGAAAGGAGGCCTACGGGCAAAAAGAAGAAGAGGAAGACCACGGAGAAGATGGAATCAGAATGTAACTGATGGTTTGAACATGACGGCATCAGAGGCAGGACATCTGGCCTATGAGAGAGAAATTCCGGATGACTGTTGGGGTGGCAAAGTTCTGCTCAGGACAAGCTACTTGATGATAATGACAAAATAATAAAATTTTCCTTAGCCTATTCAGAACTAAGTTTATAAAGTTACTTCATTTCATTTTACTATACCCTATTGTGCAGGAGGTAGAGGGGCAAATTTCTTTTATTATGTTGTGACGTCGAGTGTGCAGGAGGTAGAAGGTGGAAATTTTTTTCATTATGTTGTAACGTCGAGTTGAGATTTAACCCACAACCCTCTTGTACATTGCACGAAACCCTCCCACAGTATGTAACTAGATACCTTTAATTCAATGAAAACTAAGTAAATCTAAGTGTAAGTTTAATAACACACAACAGCTACAACACAATCGTTCTCCTAATATTATGCTATTAGTGCCAAACCTGGACTCTGTCATCAAACGATAGAATAAAACCAGTCACGATAGAGATGTACTGTCTGAGCAGAGTGTTGGCAGTAAGTATCAAGAAGAGACCGGCTTAAAAATGTAAGAGAAATAAATATACACCAGTACTGAACTTCATAAAAAACAATACATCAAATGGTTCGGACAGATAAACAGGTTGCCAACAGACAGCGCGTCTCAAAGAATAATGCAAGAAAAAGGTCGTCCACTCAAAAAATCATCATCATCAAAAAGAATGTCCTGAGTAGAACTTTGAGATACATTGTCACAGTCATTCGGAATTTCTCTATCTCTCATAGGACAGATGTGCTGATCTTGCAGCGGTCATGCTCAAACCATCAGTTACATCCTGAATCCATCTTCTCCGTGGTCTTCCTCTTCTCCTCTTTGCTGGGATGTTTCCTTCCATAATGATCTTCTCCAACCATTTGATGTCTCCAGCTCTTTAAATGTCCAAAATACTTCAATTTTCTCATTCTTATTTGAAGCATCAGCCAGTTTTCTTTGATTTTGAGTTCTTTCTGGATATATCTATTTGTTCTATTCTCTGTACAAGATATACGGCGGACTCTTCTGTAACACTTATATTTAAAAGCACATGTATGTTTTCCACTGAAGCTTGTTTTCCACTGCTTCACACCCATACGTTGCCACTGGGAATATGCATGCTCTTAGTATTCTGGTCTTGTTTTCCTATCAGCCCTTCTGTTTTTAGTTGTTCCATTTTTTTGTAAAGCCATATTTGTTCTTTTAATTTTTTCAACTCATTTCCATCTACGTATTAATAGCAGTGAACTGAGATATTCAAAACTGCTCACATTTTCTACTTTCTCTCCGATTATAAAAATATCTTTTGTCATGTTTGTTTTATCTGTTGTCATAATTTTTTTTTGCCACATTGAGATATAGTTTTGGTTTTTCGCTTTTATCTTTCACTTTCATTATTAATTCCTCAATCCTTTTTTATGACATTGACAGCAATATTGTATCGTCATCGTATCGTAGTTCAGGTATTTCTCTTCCTCCGATTATAAAAGGATCATTTTGTTCTTTTCCGCTATCTTCTGTAACATTCATCATGATGTTTTCTTCATATCTGTTAAACAGACAAGGCGACAGTATGCAGGCCTGTCTGACTCCCTACCTTATGTCAAACCAATCTGATGTATCATCACATGTTCTTACAGCCGCCATGTGATTACTATAAAGTTCTCTTATGATCTATATTAAATGTAATGGAAATTCCATTTTTATCGTAATCTTCTACAATTTCTGATGTTCTACACAATAACATTTCTTTGAGTAGTCAATAAAGCATGAGTATAGATTTACATTACACTCTTTAGATTTGTCTATGATTGTTCTCATGTTAAATATGTGGTCATTATCTCTGTTCATTCTAAACCCAGCTTGTGTTATGTTGATGTTTTCTTCCATTTTCCTCTAGTCTTCCCAGAATTATTGTTAGCAATATTTTACTTGCATGACTAATCAATGCCACTGTTCTATAATTTGGTGTCTCCCTTTTAAGGTATTTGGATAAATATTGATCTTTTCCATTCCATTGGCCATATTCCTGTTTCCCTGCTTTGATAACTTTCATGCTTTGCTCTCCTCCTGCTATGATATACTTTCATTCTTTGCTCTCCTCCTGCTATGATATACTTTCATTCTTTGCTCTCCTCCTGCTATGATATACTTTCATTCTTTGCTCTCCTCCTGCTTTGATATACTTTCATGCTTTGCTCTCCTCCTGCTTTGATATACTTTCATGCTTTGCTCTCCTCCTGCTTTGATATACTTTCATTCTTTGCTCTCCTCCTGCTTTGATAAACTCAAAAGATAGAGCACATAAATAAAGGATGCAGCGACACTGTTTATAAAGCGCACACAAAGCCTGTTCTAGAAGTCTTTTCTTATTCTGAAGCTGTGAGACCAAACATGATTAGAGAAAATACAGAAGAAAGAACGAGAACGTCTTTTTCTCATGATAAAACATTGACAATACATAAAACAAATGTAAACAAACTTGTTTAGTTGTTTCTACAATAAAGATTGCAAGAAGTAAATTTTGCACCGTGTTCTTTCAGTAACGACAGCTGATCCATCTTTATATGGTAAATATACAGCTGAACTATCTTTATATGGTAAATATACAGCTGAACTATCTTTATATGGTAATATACAGCTGAACCATCTTTATGTGGTATATATACAGCTGATCCATCTTTATATGGTAATATACAGCTGAACCATCTTTATATGGTAAATATACAGCTGAACTATCTTTATATAGTAATATACAGCTGAACCATCTTTATGTGGTATATGTACAGCTGATCCATCTTTATATGGAAATATACAGCTGAACCATCTTTATATGGTAAATATACAGTTGATCTTTCTTTATATGGTAAATATACAGCTGAACCATCTTTATGTGGTAAATATCGCTGATCCATCTTTATGTGGTAAATATACAGCTGATCCATCTTTACATGCTAAATATACAGTTGATCCATCTTTATGTGGTATATATACAGCTGATCCATCTTTATATTCCAACCATCTTTATTTAAAATACACTTGCAAAATTACTTATGTTGCATATTGTACTAATCTTGCAGATTCGTTCCCCAGAGAGTTTGAATTGAAACAGAAACAATTTATCCACAACAATTATATTTTTAAAATAATAGTAATATGGGTGATATTATCATTCTCTAATTTCTTTCCCTTATACAGTATGCAGTTATTTCCCTTCCCTTGTGGGACGCACTCTCTACTGTGAGAAACACTGGTATTAATTTTTTTTTCTCTTCCGATCCAGAAGCACTTGAGCTTTTCAGCTCTTCGGCTCGGTGCCATGGACATCGTAACCCTTCGGTTCGGTGCCACGAACACCGTAAATCTGAGGAATCTGTGGCTTTTTCTGCCATCCCGCAGAATTGAACCCGCACACACAGAGGAATAGTCACCCGTAGTCCAACGCGCTACGAACACGCTGGGCAGACGGGCGAGAAACACTGCTCTCCTTCCCCTCCCCTCAATCCCCCAACCTTGCGACATCGGATAATGCAATACTAAAGATTGTTTCTGCAGTATTGTAAACAATGAGCTATTATCTCTGAGAAAGTGTGCCGGACTAGTAGATCTCTACAACAGTCGTCCAGGACGAACATTGCGGTCATCTAAAGGACAAATCAAGTCTACGCCAATCTAAACCTGGAAGACATTTTTGCTAGATTTCTGCTGCTGCTGTCTACGAACTTTGAACCCATTTATATGAGAATATGCTTGCTTGTTGAACCCCCCTCCCACTCCCCACACACAGCCTTTCCTCTCCTATGAGAATATGCTTGTTGAGCCCCCTTTCCCCCTCCCCACACACAGCCTTTCCCCTCTCCAGTCTATGTGATATCTATGTTATTTGGGACCTGAATAATCTACTTATAAACAAAATTCAAACAGACATTGCCGGAAGTTCGCACGACATAATTACGTCTGCTGTCGTTTCGGTTTCCGTGTCTAATATCTGTTTACCTTAGTTACCTTATATATAAATATATATATCTATTAATGTTCTATAATTGTAACAAACGATACATTATCATGTTTCGCTCTGATCTCTTCTGTTTCCTCATTCATCTAACATAATATTCTCATTTTATGTATATGTATTACCTTAAAGAAAACGCATAGTTTGTGTATGTGTGCTGTGCATGTGTGTGTCTGTCTGTGTGTCTGTGTGTGTGTCTGTGTGTGTCTGTGTGTGTGTGTGTGTACTAATAGCTCATGAAATACATGACCTTAACTTACTTGTATGTGTTGCCCAATAAAACAATTGGAGAAAAAAAAGATTGCAACAAATACAACAGTGAAGGAAACTTCGGTACGTAATTACATTTGAAAATAAATGTCCCGTGCAAGTTAGTAGTTTATAATGAAACATTGATTATATTGCATCCAGTGGCGGCTCGTGTGGCTTATGTTGCATCCAGTGGCGGCTTTTTGATGGTGGGCCCCAAATATTTTCGAAAAAAAATCATGTTTTTGGGTTAGGTGATATTTTAATATTGACTATTATTTGTCTATTACTGAAGGATATCATCCTTGTTTAGAACGTACATTTTTGTATACAGATGTATATTGATGGAACGGTCGATTACCATAAACTATTCTATGATCGTTAGTTAATTATTTCTGTTTATTCCTATTATTTTTATATATCATTCTGTATTTACGCGCCCGGACTAATTTTTAGCGCATTAACACCGTTTAACTGTGCAGTGGCAAAGCCGCGTAAGACATTCGTACTGGTTAAATTAATATCACATATTTATCATTGCTAAATAATCAGTTAAGAGAGTGCAGATGTCGCTATATTAACAGACGTCAAAATTGACAACATTTCTACTTGCTTCCCAAAATTGTACGCTTGAAATGCGTGAAGTAAAATAATTAGAGAGGGAAAACTCTGAATTTCAGACTATTTGTGACATTTTAGCGTTGTATATTCAACATTCAAAGCTAATCTGAATCACGTTAAACATAGTAATTATGAACAAATAATTTATTTTAAAAATAAATACACGTTACACATTATTTGTGGTAGGGCCCGACCCCACTAAACCCTTAGTAACAAGCCGCTACTGGTTGCATCTACAAGATAAATACATTGCGAACTGCCTTGTTTAAAGATCAAGTATATCGTCTTGTTATATTAAGAATAATGTTCATTGTTCAGGTAAATAGTTAACTAGAAGATATAGTGTCATCAATTAACGAAAATCGTGACATATCATTTCCAGGACGGCGCTATCAACCACAGTAAACGAGTTGTTGATTTTCTAGTCACCACTTATACGTTAAGTAGTTTGCCATTGCTTTATGAACGGTTTGTTCTATTTTTACCATTTGTAAAAATCCACGGGAACAACTTTGATTCCAAACTGTCTGCCGCGGTGATTGAAAAATGTGCTCTTGGGTTGTGAACAAGCTCACTAACGCTAACTTTTATCGACAAATGTCTTCGACATATTCTTAAACTGAGATGGAATGGCAGAGTTGTAAACACAGACATGTGAATGAAAACGGGGCAGGAACCCATGATTACCCAGATCAGGAACAAGATATGGCGATAGGTCAGGTATAGCCTTCGGAAGACACAGTCGAGTTTCACTAGACAACAGATCAGGAACAAGATATGGCGATAGGTCAGGTATAGCCTTCGGAAGACACAGTCGAGTTTCACTAGACAACAGATCAGGAACAAGACATGGCGATAGGTCAGGATAGCCTTCGGAAGCACAGTCGAGTTTCACTGAGACAACTGATCAGAACAAGACAGGCGATAGGTCAGGTATAGCCTCGGAAGACACGTGAGTTTCACTAGAGCAACAGATCAGGAACAAGACATGGCGATGGCAGTATAGCTTCGAAGACACAGTCGAGTTTCACTAGACAAGAGCAGTTAGTAGAACCCATTAGAAAGATGAAATGGGAATGTCTTAAACAGACTTGGAGACGGAATCTTCTTGAGGAGCTGAAGGTTGATGAACTATCATGGCAAGGGCATAAAGCACACGGTTAGAAACCAGGAAAGAGGAGGACAACTGTTGAAGCTCTATGTTCACTGAGGACGAAAAGAATAGGTCAGGTAAGTCAACATAAGACCTTGTTGTGTACCTATACATAATAGTAATAGTGTAGGACTACTAAGTTGATGAAGTGACTATCTAATTGTAGCTGACCTGTTACCGATTGTTTGGGAGTTCAAGATGAACAAGAGGGGATGTGCTTCGGTCTTTACTGCCTGTTGGATAAAGACACTAAAATAGATGTTGAATTGATCCAGTGATTTAAGCAGTTTGGAGTTACACGTTGTACAAGAAGAACTGGAGGCATGAGAGGCAGAGTGAGGAGTGTGTTTAAAGCGAGTCACATGAACTATCAGTATGCATACTCTTCGATATCTGTTGGGTTTGACTGAGCACCTATGGGTCTTCCCGGATTGCAATGGCGTCAGTTTAGTAACCAATAACCAATGACCTAATATTCATCATTGTAAGGTTTTCATGAACAGAACGAATTTGCAGATCGAGAAGTCATTGTTTGTTTGTTTGTTTGTTTGTTTGTTATGTATGGTTATCTTTCAACTTTAGAACGATATTTTTGAGTTATATCATAGTGTGTAGTCTTCTTCTTCTTTTGTCGTCACACTGCTACCGGGTTGTTGTCCAGTGTCGTGATTTTCTGTTTTTCTCTTGCAGTGCGTAGGCTAACAAACAATGAAAGAAAGAAACAACTCCATGCTCAGAACCCAAGTAATATTATATTACATTAATTATATTATATTATATTATATTATATTATATTATATTATATTATATTAAATTATATTATATTATATTATATTATATTATATTATATTATATTATATTATATTATATTATATTATATATTACAGAGAAGTCGCTGTATTGGTCAGTCATGGCTCTTATTGAAGTGAAACTCTTACATGGTTTATTAAGAGCGCAGTTCTATTTTCTTATTATTTTTAAGCTTTTTCTCCCTTCAGTCTGAGATTTGTTTACTCCTTGCCACATAGCAACGACTGACATGCGCAGACAAAGGTAATTATAAACATGCACAAACAAAAGTATTTTCTCCTTTATCCTTCAATTTAGCTTTGTGGAATTCGAGAAAAACTGTTCCATGACCGAAATACTGGCATTAAGGTCAGACAGCAAGTACAATAGAAGTTCTGGTGCTTCTAAGAAGGATATAGATGGAAATGTTTGTCACATAGCGTGGTACTGTTGCTGTGTTAACCTTTCATCATCATGGGCGTCCACAACAAATATTCCAGGAGGGGGCAAAATGAATTTTAACAATTTTCAGTTGATAGTTTACTTTACGAAATGGAGAAACCAGATTCTTATAACACTGCGTTATCAAAAAGCTATTTTCCAGGGGTGGCACTTGCTTCATCTTTCCAACATTTGTGAACGCCCATGATCACCATAATTTATTCAGTAGGTGTCCCTTATACAATTTCGCTCACATAACATCTCTCCTAGTAATCTGTATGTCATATGCTAGTTGTCCCACTTCGCTCATATAACATATCTCCTATGAATCTGTATGTCATATGCTAGTTGTCCCGCACCTAGTACATCCAATTGCAATTCATTGATCATACTTTAACACAGGCATGTGGATTCAAACAGAGTAGGAGCCCATGATGACTCAGGTCAGGAGAAGAAAATGACGATGGTAGAGCATATCCTGCGGAAGACACCATCGAGTGGCACTATTCAAGCGCTTGAATGGACTCCTCAAAGAAAACTGAAAAATTGACGTACTATACAGACCTGGAGACTTCTTGGGGAACTGAAGGATGCAATAATATTATCTTCGAAAAACTATAAAGAGACTAGCCAGAGAGAGGAAATGAAGGTACACGACTCTCACGATGAGGGAGAAGGGAACAAGTAAGCCAGTAAATATCAGCTCTACGTTCTAGTTGAAGAAGTAATGAGTGTAGAAGAACAAGGAAGTCAGCAAATATCATCTCTACGTTCTAGTTGAAGAAGTAATGAGGGGAGAAGGGAACAAGTAAGCCAGTAAATATCAGCTCTACGTTCTAGGTTGAGAAGTAATGAGGGAGAGAACAAGTAAGCCAGTGAAATATCAGCCTAGTTCTAGTTAAGAAGTAATGACGGAGAAGGGAACTAAGAAGCAGTAAATACTTCAGCTCTAAGTCTAGCAAGGTTGAAGAAGTAATGAGTGAGAGAAGGAACAAGTAAGCCAGTAAATATCATCTCTACGTTCTAGTTGAAGAAGTAATGAGTGTAGAAGAACAAGGAAGCCAGCAAATATCAGCTCTACGTTCTAGTTGAAGAGTAATGAGTGGAGGAGAACAAGGAAGCCAGTAAATATCAGCTCTACGTTCTAGTGGAAGCAGTAATGATTAAGTCAGTCGAAAACTGTTTCATCCCTGCTTAAAAAACTTTTAAATGTTTGCTATCATTTTTTATATTCCGTAGCGCTTTCAGACCTTAGAGTATGATGAAGTGCATGTCACGTCATATTTCTAGATTGTAGTGTGCAGGAGGTAGGAGGGTCAATTCCTTTCTTCAGGCGTGGAACGTCAAGTAAGGGATTAAGCCCACAACCTTCTTGAGTCCGAATCAATAGGTTAACGCTTCGGATTTACGCTAATCCGATATTCTCATCATCAAGTTGCTTGTCGTTTATAGGACGTTGCTCTCTTTGCAGCACATCTGAAATTCACTCTGTCTCTAGCCAGTTTACCCACTTCGTCGATGGTTATATTCATGGTTTCTTTAATATCTTATAGCCATCTTCTTCTTGGTCTGCCTTCAATATTCTACTTCTTTTATTTACCCTATTTTATTTCTTTTTTCTATTTCTTTCGGTTTTTTTTTTTTTTTACAATTTTCTTAATTTATCATATTTTTTTTTAATTACTTTTCGTTTTTGTTTGATTTCTTTCTCTGTTATTAATTATCATTTTTATGGCTCAATGCCTAATTCATATCAGCAGTTAACTTCAAAGCTCAACATGTATCATATTTATGACAATAAGCAAGTCATTCGTGTCTTATTGAATCTGTTATCTTGTATTTTCTCATCATGCATTGCATCACTTGTTTTTATTTCTTCTAGATAATGAATGTATTTCTCTCTGTCTGATTTGTTCTCATCTCTCCATCCGCCATTAAAGCTAAAAGTAATAACATTCACAATAATTATCCCAAGTTGACATATTGAATTCGTAATCTGTGGAGAGGGAATATAACGGAGAAAACGTTGTTATTGTCTTGTTGTGAATGTCTTGCATGATCATGTATCGATTCTGAATGTCTTGCAAGACAAAATATCGATTCTGAATGTTTTATTTGACAAAATATTGATACTGAATGTCTTGTAGGAGTAAACATGGATCCTGAATACTCTGAAAGTCAAAGTATCTTGATGAATGTCTTGCAAGACAAAACATAAACACGGACTGTCGTGTAAAACAACATATCCACTCTGTGTGTCAGGAATAACAAAACTCTCTGAATGTCTTCTAAAACATAACATTCACTTAAAACACCATACAAAACAAAATGTCCACTCAGAAGGTCTTACAAAACAAAATGTCAACTCATAAATGTATTGTAAGACAAAATGTCCACTCCGAAAGTCTTACAAGATAAAATGTTCACTCTAAATAGATTACACAACAAATTGTTCACTCTAAATAGATTACAAGATAAAATGTTCACTCTAAATAGATTACAAACAAAATGTTCACTCTAATAGATTACAAGATAAAATATTCACTCTAATTAGATTACAGATAAAATTCACTCTAAATAGATTACAAGATAAAATGCTCAGTCTAAATAGATTACAAGATGAAATGTTCACTCTAAATAGATTGCAAGATAAAATGTTCACTCTAAATAGATTTCAAGATAAAATGTTCACTCTAAATAGATTACAAGATAAATGTTCACCTAAATATATTACAAGATGAAATCTCACTCTAATTAGATTACATGATGAAATGTTCACTCTAAATAGATTACAAGATAAATTTTCACTCTAAATAGATTACACAAAAATCGTTCACTCTAAATGATTACAAAACAAATGTTCACTCTAAATAGATTACAAGACAAAATGTTCACTCTAAATAGATTACAAGACAAAATACTCACTCTAATAGATTACAGATCAAATATTCACTCTAAATAGATTACAAGATAAAATGTTCACTCTAAATAAATTTACAAGATGAAATGTTCACTCTAAATAGATTACACAACAAATTGTTCACTCTAAATAGATTACAAGATGAAATGTTCACTCTAAATAGATTACAAGACAAAATGTTCACTCTAAATAGATTCAAGACAAAATGTCACTCTAATTAGATTACAAGATAAAATGTTCACTCTAAATAGATTACAAGATGAAATGTTCACTCTAAATAGATTACAAGATAAATGTTCACTCTAAATAGATTACAAGATAAAATGTTCACTCTAAATAGATTACAAGATGAAATGTTCACTCTAAATATATTACAAAACAATTGTTCACTCTAAATAGATTACAAGATGAAATGTTCACTCTAAATAGATTACAAGATGAAATGTTCACTCTAAATATATTACAAAACAAATTGTTCACTCTAAATAGATTACAAGATAAAATGTTCACTCTAAATAGATTACAAGATAAAATGTTCACTCTAAATAGATTACAAGATGAAATGCTCACTCTAATTAGATTACATGATAAAATGTTCACTCTAAATAGATTACAAGATAAATGTTCACTCTAAATAGATTACAAGATGAAATGTTTACTCTAAATAATTACAAAAAAATGTTCACTCTAAATAGATTACAAGACAAAATGTTCACTCTAAATAGATTACAAGATAAAATATTCACTCTAAATAGATTTCAAGATAAAATGTTCACTATAAATGATTACAAGATAAAATGTTCACTCTAAATAGATTACAAGATGAAATGCTCACTATAATTGATTACATGATAAAATGTTCACTCTAAATAGATTACAAGATGAAATGTTCAATCTAAAATAGATTACAAGATAAATGTTCACTCTAAATAGATTACAAGAAAATTGTTCACTCTAAATAGATTACAAGATAAAATGTTCACTCTAAATAGATACAAGATAAATGTTCACTAAATGTTACAAACAAATTATTTACTCTAAATGATTCAGATAAAACACCTAAATAGATTACAGTAAAGTTCTCTAATATATTAAGATGAATGTTTAACTCTTAATAGATTACAAAACAAATTTTAACTCTAAATGATTACAATGACAAATTTTAACTCTAAAATAGTAAAATTTACTCTAAATGTTACATGATAAGTTCAACTCATATATTACAATAAAATGTTTATCTAATAGATTACAATACATGTATTAACTCTAAATGATTACAAGTAATGTTCACTCTAAATAGATTAAACTAAAATGTTCCCCTAAATAGATTAAGATTAAAATGTTCACTAAATAGATTACGATAAAATGTCACTCTAATAGATTACATAAATGCTCACTATAATTGATTAAAGATAAAATGTTCAACTCTAAATAGTTACATTGGAAGTTTAACTCTAACTAGTTTTCATGATAAATAGTTCACTTAATAGATTACTAAATGTCTCACTAAATAGATTACAAGATAAATGTTCACTCTAAATAGTCTTCAAATTAATGTTTCAACTCAAATATCATTAAACGTCTTGAAAACAAACCGTTTTCTCAAGTTTCTAATAAGAATAGTCTTAACTATTAAAGACTGTTTAACTCTAAATGTCTACATGACTAGTTTAACTCTAAATGTCTTACATGACTTAGTATTAACTCTAAATGTCTTACATGACTTAGTATTAACTCTAAATGTCTTACATGACTTAGTATTAACTCTAAATGTCTTACATGACTTAGTATTAACTCTAAATGTCTTACATGACTTAGTATTAACTCTAAATGTCTTACTTGACAGTTTTAACTCTAAATGTCTTACATGCTTAGTATAATAGTCTATTACATAACTCTAAAATATCAAATGTAATGACTATTAAAGTACAGTATTAACTCTAAATGTCTTACATGACTTAGTATTAACTCTAAATGTCTTACTGACAGTTTAACTCTAAATGTCTTACATGACTTAGTATTAACTCTAAATGTCTTACATGACTTAGTATTAACTCTAAATGTCTTACATGACTTAGTATTAACTCTAAATGTCTTACATGACTTAGTATTAACTCTAAATGTCTTACATGACTTAGTATTAACTCTAAATGTCTTAATGATAGTATTAACTCAAATGTCTATCAAAGATTAATAATGATCAATATAATGTAACAAATGTAAGCAAATGTAAAGATATCAAAATGTAAAGTATCAAAATGTAAAATATCAAATGTAAAATATCAAAATGTCAAAGAAGTATCAAAATGTAAAAAAATATCAAAATGTAAAATATCAAAATGTAAATATCAAAATGTAAAGATATCAAAATGTAAAATATCAAATGTAATAAAGAAATATCAAATGTAAATATCAAAATGTAAAATATCAAATGTAAATATCAAAATGTAAAGTATCAAAATGTAAAATATCAAAATGTAAAATATCAAAATGTAAAGTTTCAAAATGTAAAATATCAAAATGTAAAGTATCAAAATGTAAAATATCAAAATGTAAAGTATCCAGTTGAATAGACTTTGGAATTAACAGTACGAAGAATTAAGCCTCCATACATTTGTGATTGAGCTCAGAGTTTTAATACTGTGCTGGAACTTGCGTTTTGCTAAGTAGTATAATGCTAATAGCAGCCTTAATCACACTCGCTGGGACTGCACGAACAATTTAATTTGGCAAGAAAATCCTTTTGGGCAATAAATCGTGTGTGTTTTGTCAAACAAGGCAAAGCTAGAGTTTAGCAGATCATTAATGGCGCACATGAATTGTCTCATTGGATTGTAGGTTCTTCTTCTTCTCCTTGAGTAGTCCAACAGAACATACGTTTTTCTGTTTCGACACAATATCATGAAGTGTGTATATAACATTAACAAACTGGGGTTTATGTGGATTTTGATTTTTCACTTTGGACAGGAGTAAAAATATAATTGTTCTTGAACTTAGGAACGAGTGATGTCTTTGTGCTGCTTACTGATACAAAAGTCAAGGTAGGGTTCACTACGCTCATTCCCTGACATAACACAACATTGCCAGCTTTACCAAAAACTCGACTTTGAAGAATAAAAACAAAATTACATTGATTCAAGTGTTGCTCTCGTTGAGGAAGTGTCGGAATGAAAGAAATGAATGCGATAAATCAATATAAAAATCTGTAAGTTCGATAAGAAACGTCATTCTTTTCATTTGTTACAAACTCAGTTAATGCTTCATAGATATACTGTCTGATTCTATTGTATATTCATATCTTCTTTCCATCTATCTCTTTCCTCAATGCTTTCTTTCCATCTACCTCTCTCCTCAATGCTTTTTTTCCATCTACCTCTCTGCTCAATGCTTTTTTTCCATCTACCTCTCTGCTCAATGCTTTTTTTCCCATCTACCTCTCTCCTCAATGCTTTCTTTCCATCTATCTCTTTCCTCAATGCTTTCTTTCCATTTACATCTCTGCTCAATGCTTTCTTTCCATCTACCTCTCTGCTCAATGCTTTCTTTCCATCTACATCTCTCCTCAATGCTTTCTTTCCATCTACATCTCTGCTCAATGCTTTCTTTCCATCTACCTCTCTGCTCAATGCTTTCTTTCTATCTACCTCTCTGCTCAATACTTTCTTTCCATCTACATCTCTGCTCAATGCTTTCTTTCTATCTGCATTTCTGCTCAATGCTTTCTTTCCATCTACATCTCTGCTCAATGCTTTCTTTCCATCTACATCTCTGCTCAATGCTTTCTTTCCATCTACCTCTCTCCTCAATGCTTTCTTTCCATCTACATCTCTGCTCAATGCTTTTTTTCCATCTACCTCTCTCCTCAATGTTTTCTTTCCATCTACATCTCTGCTCAATGCTTTCTTTCCATCTACATCTCTGCTCAATGCTTTTTTTCCATCTACCTCTCTCCTCAATGTTTTCTTTCCATCTACATCTCTGCTCAATGCTTTCTTTCCATCTACATCTCTGCTCAATGCTTTCTTTCCATCTACATCTCTGCTCAATGCTTTCTTTCTATCTACATCTCTCCTCAATGCTTTCTTTCCATCTACATCTCTGCTCAATGCTTTCTTTCCATCTCACCTCTGCTCAATGCTTTCTTTCTATCTACCTCTCTGCTCAATACTTTCTTTCCATCTACATCTCTGCTCAATGCTTTCTTTCTATCTACATCTCTGCTCAATGCTTTCTTTCTATCTACATCTCTGCTCAATGCTTTCTTTCCATCTACATCTCTGCTCAATGCTTTCTTTCCATCTACCTCTCTCCTCAATGCTTTCTTTCCATCTACATCTCTGCTCAATGCTTTCTTTCCATCTACATCTCTGCTCAATGCTTTCTTTCCATCTACATCTCTGCTCAATGCTTTCTTTCTACCTCTCTCCTCAAGTATTTCTTTCCATTTCTCACCAGTTTCTCAAGCTTTTATGCTTTCTTCACACACCAATTCGCTCTCTTTCCAATCCTCTCGGCGGCTATCCTCCCCCTCTCTCTCTCCTTCTCTTTCTCTCTCAGTCTTAGTCCACCTTAATCTTTTCCGTTATATCACTTCATTTCCTGCCTTCTACTATGTTTTTATCTGTTTCTCTTCAACACCTTGTCTCTTTTCAATCATTCTCTGTTTCTCTCTCTTCTCTCTCCTTTAATCTCTCTCTCTCTCTCTCTCTCTCTATCAGCTTTACCACTCTAAAACGTTTCCTCCGTCTCTATCTCTCTCTCGCTCTCTCTCTCTTCCCTATATCTCTCTATATCTTTATTTCACTATCCTTATCTATCCCCAACCCTCTCTTTCTTTCGCTGAATATCTACACTTGCTATATCTTTATCTCGGTATATCATCATTCATCTTCTCCGCCTTATCTTTATCTCGGTATATCATCACTCATCTTCTCCGCCTTATCTTTATCTCGGTATATCATCACTCATCTTCTCCGCCTTATCTTTATCTCGGTATATCATCACTCATCTTCTCCGCCTTATCTTTATCTCGGTATATCATCATTCATCTTCTCCGCCTTATCTTTATCTCGGTATATCATCACTCATCTTCTCCGCCTTATCTTTATCTCGGTATATCATCACTCATCTTCTCCGCCTTATCTTTATCTCGGTATATCATCACTCATCTTCTCCGCCTCATCGGTCTATTCTTCCCTGTCTTACTCGTCTATTTCAATATCTTAAACACTATCTTTCTCTCTGTATATTGTCTCTCTCATTCTTCACTATATATCTCTATTTTTTCCCACTCATCCTCATTATCTCTATCTCTCACACACACACACTCTCTCTATCTCTATCTCTCACACACACACTCTCTCTCTATCTCTATCTCTCACTGTATATAGTTTCTTCCCTTCCCCACATCTGTCTATCTTTTCCACTTTTTCTCATTTTCTTTTTTAATCTCTCTCCTGCACTCCCTCTCTCTCTCTCTCTTTCTCTGTTTGCTCTCTGTATATCATCTCTCCTGCACCCCCTCTCTCTCTCTCTCTTTCTCTGCTTGCTCTCTGTATATCATCTCTCCTTTGTTCTTCTTTTCTCTATTCTTTCCAGTTTTCCTCATTTTTCTCTCTCTCTCTTTCAAACACACTCTCTTTATCTCTCTCTCTCTCTTTCAAACACACTCACTTTCTCTCTCTCTTTCAAATACACTCTCTTTCTCTCTCTGCATATCATCTACCTACTGTGTCCCCTCTTTTCTCTATTCCCAACACACTCTCTCCCTCTCTATATATCATCTCTCTCCTATTTCTTCTTCTTCTCTCTCTCTCTCTCCCTCTCTCTCTCCCTCCTACAAAGACC
Organism: Arion vulgaris; assembly: GCA_020796225.1. Taxonomy (NCBI): domain Eukaryota; kingdom Metazoa; phylum Mollusca; class Gastropoda; order Stylommatophora; family Arionidae; genus Arion; species Arion vulgaris. The sequence goes on along the minus strand of CM036753.1, from coordinate 110,204,288 downwards.
AGAAAATCACGAGTATAATTTCTACCCGAGGTTTCAGAACGCAGTCGTGACAATTTACTCAGACATGGAGAAATCTACAGGATACTTGCAGAATCAGAACAAATGAAATCTACAGGATACTTGCAGAATCAGAACAAATGAGATCATTGAACTAAGCAGTGACCGCTGAGAAGGACACGCTTAATCAATTAAGTGCAGCGGAAATAACCGTAACACATGCTTTCTCTGAACTTTGATTGATTATAGGCAAGCCAGAGGTGTCCAGGCGTGTTAAGCATGTCAGGTTTGTGATAAGGCAGTTATATTTGACTTCTAATCTATGTTAAGCTTTGTTGCTAAGCTTACAAACTACATTTACAAATCCAGAAGTTAATGAGAATTGTCAAAAATACTGGCAATAACATTAGAACGATAGAAACCGCTAAAATCATTTTTACATGGTTAAATCCTGAGTCGACCGCTCCATATCAACTCCTTGTTAACCGCTCTTTGGGATTTGTATGTGATCCGAGCCTAAGAGCGATTGTACTTTGTGCCAGCTATGCGCCTACAAGTAGGCCAGAACAGTTCATTTCTGAGACGCTTTTTATTTACTAGGGCAGCTTACTTAGGCTTCTACCTTAATATTCTCTTAGGACCTGTCTTGTAGGGTCGCAACGTTACTATTCTTAGCTTCCCTTGTGGTCCGACGACACATGGTCGGTGAGTATACAAAGTCGTATATATTAGATTTTTGCCTAAGGCCTGCATCCCTTACAGTTATTAATGCCCTGCCTCTGTTGCAGCATTGCCCTTGTCAGATTGATTGATTGTTTGACTGATTGATAGGATCATCATCATTGTACTTCGGTGAGTAACCATGTGTGCTCGATCTATTTTTACAAGAAAGATCTCAGCGGCAGTGCACGAGCTCCGTAGCACTGGCGAGGGTCCCCGATGTAAGTTAGAAGATAATACACATTTATGTAGAAATTTTATTTTGTTTTCTTTGTAATAAATTCTACTTTGGCGGCGTCTTCCTAGCCTTCTCGTATCGATTTCTAACTGCCACTGGTTCTTTTACGTGCACAACGTGCACACGGGACCTACGTTTTATCGTCCATCTCCGATAGGACTGTCAACTCGATCTCATCTACACTAAGATTAGGAATCTCTTTTAAATTATCCCGATGTCTTCACGAGTGTGCGAACCGACTACATATAGAACGAGAGCCGAACAACTAACATATAACCGACTATCTTTAGAACGAGAGCCGAACAACTAACATATAACCGACTACCTTTGGAACGAGAGCCGAACAACTAACATATAACCACTACCTTTAGAGCGAGAGCCGAACAACTAACATATAACCGACTACATATGGAACGAGAGCCGAACAACTAACATATAACCGACTACCTTTAGAGCGAGAGCCGAACAACTAACATATAACCGACTACCTTTAGAGCGAGAGCCGAACAACTAACATATAACCGACTACATATGGAACGAGAGCCGAACAACTAACATGTAACCGACTACATATGGAACGAGAGCCGAACAACTAACATGTAACCGACTACATATGAAACGAGAGCCGAACAACTAACATGTAACCGACTACATATGGAACGAGAGCCGAACAACTAACATATAACCGACTACATATGGAACGAAAGCCGAACAACTAACATATAACCGACTACCTTTGGAACGAGAGCCGAACAACTAACATATAACCGACTACATATAGAACGAGAGCCGAACAACTAACATATAACCGACTACCTTTAGAACGAGAGCCGAACAACTAACATATAACCGACTACCTTTAGAACGAGAGCCGAACAACTAACATATAACCGACTACATATAGAACGAGAGCCGAACAACTAACATATAACCGACTACCTTTAGAGCGAGAGCCGAACAACTAACATATAAACGACTACCTTTAGAGCGAGAGCCGAACAACTAACATATAACCGACTACCTTTAGAGCGAGAGCCGAACAACTAACATATAACCGACTACATATGGAACGAGAGCCGAACAACTAACATGTAACCGACTACATATGGAACGAAAGCCGAACAACTAACATGTAACCGACTACATATGAAACGAGAGCCGAACAACTAACATGTAACCGACTACCTTTAGAACGAGAGCCGAACAACTAACATATAACCGACTATCTTTAGAACGAGAGCCGAACAACTAACATGTAACCGACTACATATGAAACGAGAGCCGAACAACTAACATGTAACCGACTATCTTTAGAACGAGAGCCGAACAACTAACATATAACCGACTACATATGAAACGAGAGCCGAACAACTAACATGTAACCGACTACATATGGAACGAGAGCCGAACAACTAACATGTAACCGACTACATATGAAACGAGAGCCGAACAACTAACATATAACCGACTACATATGAAACGAGAGCCGACCAACTAACATGTAACCGACTACATATGGAACGAGAGCCGAACAACTAACATGTAACCGACTACATATGAAACGAGAGCCGAACAACTAACATATAACCGACTACATATGAAACGAGAGCCGAACAACTAACATATAACCGACTACATATGGAACGAGACCCGAACAACTAACATATAACCGACTACATATGGAACGAGAGCCGAACAACTAACATGTAACCGACTACATATGAAACGAGAGCCGAACAACTAACATATAACCGACTACATATGGAACGAGACCCGAACAACTAACATATAACCGACTACATATGAAACGAGAGCCGAACAACTAACATGTAACCGACTACATATGAAACGAGAGCCGACCAACTAACATGTAACCGACTACATATGGAACGAGAGCCGAACAACTAACATGTAACCGACTACATATGAAACGAGAGCCGAACAACTAACATATAACCGACTACATATGAAACGAGACCCGAACAACTAACATATAACCGACTACATATGGAACGAGACCCGAACAACTAACATATAACCGACTACATATGGAACGAGACCCGAACAACTAACATATAACCGACTACATATGGAACGAGACCCGAACAACTAACATATAACCGACTACATATGAAACGAGAGCCGAACAACTATCATATAACCGACTACATATGGAACGAAAGCCGAACAACTAACATATAACCGACTACCTTTAGAACGAGAGCCGAACAACTAACATATAACCGACTACCTTTAGAACGAGAGCCGAACAACTAACATATAACCGACTACCTTTAGAACGAGAGCCGAACAACTAACATATAACCGACTACCTTTAGAACGAGAGCCGAACAACTAACATATAACCGACTACCTTTAGAACGAGAGCCGAACAACTAACATATAACCGACTACCTTTAGAACAAGAGCCGAACAACTAACCTATAACCGACTACCTTTAGAACGAAAGCCGAACAACTAACCTATAACCGACTACCTTTAGAACGAGAGCCGAACAACTAACATATAACCGACTACCTTTAGAACGAGAGCCGAACAACTAACATATAACCGACTACCTTTAGAACGAGAGCCGAACAACTAACATGTAACCGACTACCTTTAGAACGAGAGCCGAACAACTAACATATAACCGACTACATATAGAACGAGAGCCGAACAACTAACATATAACCGACTACCTTTAGAACGAGAGCCGAACAACTAACATATAACCGACTACATATAGAACGAGAGCCGAACAACTAACATATAACCGACTACATATAGAACGAGAGCCGAACAACTAACATATAACCGACTACATATGGAACGAGACCCGAACAACTAACATATAACCGACTACATATGGAACGAGAGCCGAACAACTAACATATAACCGACTACATATGAAACGAGACCCGAACAACTAACATGTAACCGACTACATATGAAACGAGAGCCGAACAACTATCATGTAACCGACTACATATGAAACGAGAGCCGAACAACTAACATATAACCGACTACCTTTAGAGCGAGAGCCGAACAACTAACATATAACCGACTACCTTTAGAGCGAGAGCCGAACAACTATCATGTAACCGACTACATATGGAACGAGAGCCGAACAACTAACATATAACCGACTACATATGGAACGAAAGCCGAACAACTAACATATAACCGACTACATATGGAACGAGAGCCGAACAACTAACATATAACCGACTACCGTTAGAACGAGAGCCGAACAACTAACATATAACCGACTACATATGGAACGAGAGCCGAACAACTAACATATAACCGACTACATATGGAACGAGAGCCGAACAACTAACATATAACCGACTACCTTTAGAACGAGAGCCGAACAACTAACATATAACCGACTACCTTTAGAACGAGAGCCGAACAACTAACCTATAACCGACTACCTTTAGAACGAGAGCCGAACAACTAACATATAACCGACTACCTTTAGAACGAGAGCCGAACAACTAACATATAACCGACTACCTTTAGAACGAGAGCCGAACAACTAACATGTAACCGACTACCTTTAGAACGAGAGCCGAACAACTAACATATAACCGACTACCTTTAGAACGAGAGCCGAACAACTAACATATAACCGACTACCTTTAGAACGAGAGCCGAACAACTAACATGTAACCGACTACCTTTAGAACGAGAGCCGAACAACTAACATATAACCGACTACATATAGAACGAGAGCCGAACAACTAACATATAACCGACTACCTTTAGAACGAGAGCCGAACAACTAACATATAACCGACTACCTTTAGAACGAGAGCCGAACAACTAACATATAACCGACTACCTTTAGAACGAGAGCCGAACAACTAACATATAACCGACTACCTTTAGAACGAGAGCCGAACAACTAACATATAACCGGCTACCGTTAGAACGAGAGCCGAACAACTAACATATAACCGACTACATATAGAACGAGAGTCGAACAACTAACCCATACGCAACAAAGACCCCCTCTTATGTCCTTGTCAAAATGTCGTATTTATTTGATTAAGATAATAGAGAGATAAAATTCATGTCCCCCGTCCCACACCGCCCTAAAAAGTGATTACAGGCGGTAACGATACTAATGACAGTTACTCTAGTACAGGCAGTAACGACACTAATGACAGTTACTCTGGTACAGGCAGTAACGACACTTATGACAGTTACTCTGGTACAGAGATAGAATTCTTCGACGTGAGGGCAGTTTGGAGCTGGGGAAAATCTTATTCTAACTAGGGATCTCGAACATAGGACATTCCGTTTATATAGCTAGTGCTCTAGCTACTGATCTATCGTGGCTATCACATTCTAACATTCAATGAAATTAAATGAGCACAACTATAGTGAAATGAAATCATTTAAATAGCATACAGTAACCTTGTGTTTCTAATCGTGAACATGTAGGAAGATGAAAATGTAGAAAGATGTAAAGATGAAAATGTAGGAAGATGAAAATGTAGGAAGATGTAAATGTAGGAAGATGTAAAGATGAAAATATAGGAAGATGTAAAGATGAAAATAAGATGTAAAGATGAAAATAAAGGAAGATGTAAAGATGAAAATATAGGAAGATGTAAAGATGAAAATGTAGGAAGATGTAAAGATGTAAATGTAGGAAGATGTAAAGATGAAAATGTAAAGATGTAAATGTAGGAAGATGTAAAGATGTAAATGTAGGAAGATGGAAAGATGAAAATATAGGAAGATGTAAAGATGAAAATATAGGAAGATGTAAATATGAAAATGTAGGCAAATGTAAATATGAAAATGTAAGAAACTGTACAGATGAAAATGGTAAAGAAGAAAAGGGAAAGAAAATCTAAGAAGGGAAAGATAATATCAATGAGACTCAAAAATAAACTCCTCTTACACTGGAAGAGATAGATAAGATTCATCTGGAGATTAATTGGAGCTAGGGCTGTCATTGTCTTTGGTAATTAGCGTAGAGTGACATCATTTGTTTTAACATGAAAATATTTTTTGTATTCCCATAAGAACTGCACGTGGAGTGAGTTATAACAACGGCATAAGAACTGCACGTGGAGTGAGTTATAACAACGGCATAAGAACTGCACGTGGAGTGAGTTATAACAACGGCATAAGAACTGCACGTGGAGTGAGTTATAACAACGGCATAAGAACTGCACGTGGAGTGAGTTATAACAACGGCATAAGAACTGCACGTGGAGTGAGTTATAACAACGGCATAAGAACTGCACGTGGAGTGAGTTATAACAACGGCATAAGAACTGCACGTGGAGTGAGTTATAACAACGGCATACGAACTGCACGTGGAGTGAGTTATAACAACGGCATAAGAACTGCACGTGGAGTGAGTTATAACAACGGCATAAGAACTGCACGTGGAGTGAGTTATAACAACGGCATAAGAACTGCACGTGGAGTGAGTTATAACAACGGCATAAGAACTGCACGTGGAGTGAGTTATAACAACGGCATAAGAACTGCACGTGGAGTGAGTTATAACAACGGCATAAGAACTGCACGTGGAGTGAGTTATAACAACGGCATAAGAAGATCGCTTCTTGACTCGATAAACAAAAAGAAGAGTTGTACTTTCAATTCATCCAACTGACTTTTCACAAGTGAAGAAAAACATTTATCCGTCTACCTCTCGCATACTAAGGTCTAGATATGTGAGTTGGCAGGTATTTCATTTCCTACTTTCTGTAAATGATACTGGATATTTCCATTTTTTCATAACAGTTACTTGATTTCAACTACCCACCTTCATGAAACTTGTAGTTTCATAATAGCTACTTGATTCCAACTACCCAACTTCATGAAACTTGTAGTTACATAACAGTTACTTGATTTCAACTACGCAACTTCATGAAACTACCCAACTTCATGAAACTACCCAACTTCATGAAACTACCCAACTTCATGAAACTACCCAACTTCATGAAACTACCCAACTTCATGAAACTTGTAGTTAAAGTTCATAGTTGCATCTCTTTTATATGAGTCGCATGGAGTGTGGAATTTTCACTTTTGATTTCCTTCGAAACGTATAGAAGAGTTAGCAACAGAAAAAAACATTTGTACAATAAAAGTGACGGGACATGTTAGCCAGCTGTATAGCACATATGATCCTGGCGGTAACTGTTGTTATATAGTAACCACTTTTCAAGTGATGAAAGAATCACAAAGCAGGTTTTGTAGTGTTTAACAATGCAAGACGTCCTAGGGAAACTCTGAAACGAACTTTACTGAGAGGGAGGAGAAATATCGGTCTTAATGTCATTTACGAGAACGAACGAGTTGCCCAGGATAGAGCGGTATGGAGAAATTGTTTGAATGTATTATGTAACATATAAAGGTACTAGAAGAATATAACATTTTATATTGCTAGTTATAAATCTAGAGATTTAGCTACTTCATTTATACAATACATTTAAATATGTTGTTTAGACTATCTATCTATCTATCTATCTATCTATCCATCATCTATCTATCTATCTATCTATCTATCTATCTATCTATCCATCCATCCATCCATCCATCCATCCATCCATCCATCCATCCATCTATCTATCTATCTATCTATCTATTTATCTATCTATCTATCTATTTATCTATCTATTTATCTATCTATCTATCTATATATCTATCTATCTATCTATCTATTTATCTATCTATCTATCTAATCTATCTATCTATCTATCTATCTATCTATCTATCTATCTATCTATCTATCTATCTATCTATCTATCTATCTATCTATCTATCTATCTATCTATCTATTATCTATCTATCTATCTATCTATCCATCCATCCATCCATCCATCCATCCATCCATCCATCCATCCATCCATCCATCCATCCATCCATCCATCCATCCATCCATCCATCCATCCATCCATCCATCTATCTATCTATCTATCTATCTATCTATCTATCTATCTATCTATCTATCTATCTATCTATCTATTTATTTATCTATCTATATATTTATCTATCTATCTATCTAATCTATCTATGTATCTATCATCTATCTATCTATCATCTATGTATCTATCATATATCTATATATCTATCTATCTATGTATCTACCATCTATTTATCTAAATATATATATATATTTACCCACTTGCTCTATTATTCTATACTTCAATAAATCTTTCTATATGTCTGTGTTTGTGTGTGCATCTTTTCGCCTCTGACTTTTAAAAAATCAATTTGAACAATTATATCTGAATGCATAAAGGTTTTGTGTGAAGGCTTGCTTTCCTTATTGCAAGAGTCCCCCTTGTCATTCAGGCGAGCCTTACTCTGGCTTCAGAAGTTTCATACGCTCTGTCTGTCATTGCTTTTATTTACCAAGTTGAAGATACGATGATATGAGACATACACTCTGTCTGTCATTGCTTTTATTTACCAAGTTGAAGATACCATGATATGAGACATACGCTCTGTCTGTCATTGCTTTTATTTACCAAGTTGAAGATACGATGATATGAGACATACGCTCTGTCTGTCATTGCTTTTATTTACCAAGTTGAAGATACCATGATATGAGACATACGCTCTGTCTGTCATTGCTTTTATTTACCAAGTTGAAGATACGATGATATGAGACATACGCTCTGTCTGTCATTGCTTTTATTTACCAAGTTGAAGATACGATGATATGAGACATACGCTCTGTCTGTCATTGCTTTTATTTACCAAGTTGAAGATACCATGATATGAGACATACGTTCTGTCTGTCATTGCTTTTATTTACCAAGTTGAAGATACCATGATATGAGACATACGCTCTGTCTGTCATTGCTTTTATTTACCAAGTTGAAGATACCATGATATGAGACATACGCTCTGTCTGTCATTGCTTTTATATACCAAGTTGAAGATACCATGATATGAGATTGTATTGTGGCAGAAAAAAATAAACTCCATACCTGGTGATCTCGAACCCAGACCACACGTCAAGAAACAAGTGTGCTAATCCTGTACTGCTGTGCATGGACGTCCATACGTTAAGGAGGGGGGAAGTGTCCTCCCCCTCCACCTGAAAACTGGCTTTTTAATAAAAACAGTTTTGTGCGAATCTGGTCCTCTTTATTTGCCCGTAGTAAACTAATCACAATATAGATGAAGACGGCGGCAGTCAAACTATGTAGCAACGGTGAAACACGTAATAACAAAGTACTGTAGTTTTCCGAAATACAAAAACAATGACAATACACAGCAACGTTTCGACCAAAAAGGCCTTTATCAAGCAAACGATACAACAAAAGTAACAAATGTCACAGAACACAACATATAGACTTTGACAAAGATATTACAACAGTAAACTACTAAATCTATTAAAATGGTATTAAAGCCGAAGGATTGACTTCATTGCACCGGTTTTACGCCATACGGCTCGGTCCCTCTCCGCAGAAATGACACACCCTCTGCTGAGAGTATTGCACAAAGCATAAACTCCGTAGCTCCGGCAACAATCCTATGTGTCTCTGAAATAAATGCACTAGTGAACAGAACGACGCTGTGCAGATTCGAACCTACAACCTTCGTCTCGCAATGCAAGATCTTAAACACACAGTCACACAACCTTCAACTCGCAATGCAAGATCTTAAACACACAGTCACACAACCTTCAACTCGCAATGCAAGATCTTAAACACACAGTCACACAACCTTCAACTCTCAATGCAAGATCTTAAACACACAGTCACACAACCTTCAACTCGCAATGCAAGATCTTAAACACACAGTCACACAACCTTCAACTCTCAATGCAAGATCTTAAACACACAGTCACACAACCTTCAACTCGCAATGCAAGATCTTAAACACACAGTCACACAACCTTCAACTCGCAATGCAAGATCTTAAACACACAGTCACACAACCTTCAACTCGCAATGCAAGATCTTAAACACACAGTCACACAACCTTCAACTCTCAATGCAAGATCTTAAACACACAGTCACACAACCTTCAACTCGCAATGCAAGATCTTAAACACACAGTCACACAACCTTCAACTCGCAATGCAAGATCTTAAACACACAGTCACACAACCTTCAACTCTCAATGCAAGATCTTAAACACACAGTCACACAACCTTCAACTCGCAATGCAAGATCTTAAACACACAGTCACACAACCTTCAACTCGCAATGCAAGATCTTAAACACACAGTCACACAGCCTTCAACTCGCAATGCAAGATCTTAAACACACAGTCACACAACCTTCAACTCGCAATGCAAGATCTTAAACACACAGTCACACAACCTTCAACTCACAATGCAAGATCTTAAACACACAGTCACACAACCTTAAACTCGCAATGCAAGATCTTAAACACACAGTCACACAACCTTCAACTCGCAATGCAAGATCTTAAACACACAGTCACACAACCTTCAACTCGCAATGCAAGATCTTAAACACACAGTCACACAACCTTCAACTCTCAATGCAAGATCTTAAAAACACAGTCACACAACCTTCAACTCGCAATGCAAGATCTTAAACACACAGTCACACAACCTTCAACTCACAATGCAAGATCTTAAACACACAGTCACACAACCTTCAACTCGCAATGCAAGATCTTAAACACACAGTCACACAACCTTCAACTCGCAATGCAAGATCTTAAACACACAGTCACACAACCTTCAACTCGCAATGCAAGATCTTAAACACACAGTCACACAACCTTCAACTCTCAATGCATGATCTTAAACACACAGTCACACAACCTTCAACTCGCAATGCAAGATCTTAAACACACAGTCACACAACCTTCAACTCGCAATGCAAGATCGTAAACACACAGTCACACAACCTTCAACTCGCAATGCAAGATCTTAAACACACAGTCACACAACCTTCAACTCGCAATGCAAGATCTTAAACACACAGTCACACAACCTTCAACTCGCAATGCAAGATCTTAAACACACAGTCACACAACCTTCAACTCGCAATGCAAGATCTTAAACACACAGTCACACAACCTTCAACTCGCAATGCAAGATCTTAAACACACAGTCACACAACCTTCAACTCTCAATGCAAGATCTTAAACACACAGTCACACAACCTTCAACTCGCAATGCAAGATCTTAAACACACAGTCACACAACCTTCAACTCTCAATGCAAGATCTTAAACACACAGTCACACAACCTTCAACTCGCAATGCAAGATCTTAAACACACAGTCACACAACCTTCAACTCGCAATGCAAGATCTTAAACACACAGTCACACAACCTTCAACTCTCAATGCAAGATCTTAAACACACAGTCACACAACCTTCAACTCTCAATGCAAGATCTTAAACACACAGTCACACAACCTTCAACTCCCAATGCAAGATCTTAAACACACAGTCACACAACCTTCAACTCGCAATGCAAGATCTTAAACACACAGTCACACAGCCTTCAACTCGCAATGCAAGATCTTAAACACACAGTCACACAACCTTCAACTCGCAATGCAAGATCTTAAACACACAGTCACACAACCTTCAACTCACAATGCAAGATCTTAAACACACAGTCACACAACCTTCAACTCGCAATGCAAGATCTTAAACACACAGTCACACAACCTTCAACTCGCAATGCAAGATCTTAAACACACAGTCACACAACCTTCAACTCTCAATGCAAGATCTTAAACACACAGTCACACAACCTTCAACTCGCAATGCAAGATCTTAAACACACAGTCACACAACCTTCAACTCACAATGCAAGATCTTAAACACACAGCCACACAACCTTCAACTCCCAATGCAAGATCTTAAACACACAGTCACACAACCTTCAACTCGCAATGCAAGATCTTAAACACACAGTCACACAACCTTCAACTCGCAATGCAAGATCTTAAACACACAGTCACACAACCTTCAACTCTCAATGCATGATCTTAAACACACAGTCACACAACCTTCAACTCGCAATGCAAGATCTTAAACACACAGTCACACAACCTTCAACTCGCAATGCAAGATCTTAAACACACAGTCACACAACCTTCAACTCGCAATGCAAGATCTTAAACACACAGTCACACAACCTTCAACTCGCAATGCAAGATCTTAAACACACAGTCACACAACCTTCAACTCGCAATGCAAGATCTTAAACACACAGTCACACAACCTTCAACTCTCAATGCATGATCTTAAACACACAGTCACACAACCTTCAACTCGCAATGCAAGATCTTAAACACACAGTCACACAACCTTCAACTCGCAATGCAAGATCTTAAACACACAGTCACACAACCTTCAACTCGCAATGCAAGATCTTAAAAACACAGTCACACAACCTTCAACTCGCAATGCAAGATCTTAAACACACAGTCACACAACCTTCAACTCGCAATGCAAGATCTTAAACACACAGTCACACAACCTTCAACTCTCAATGCAAGATCTTAAACACACAGTCACACAACCTTCAACTCGCAATGCAAGATCTTAAACACACAGTCACACAACCTTCAACTCGCAATGCAAGATCGTAAACACACAGTCACACAACCTTCAACTCTCAATGCAAGATCTTAAACACACAGTCACACAACCTTCGTCTCGCAATGCAAGATCTTAAACACACAGTCACACAACCTTCGTCTCGCAATGCAAGATCTTAAACACACAGTCACACAACCTTCGTCTCGCAATGCAAGATCTTAAACACACAGTCACAAATCAATCTATCAATCAAACTACTTACTAAATTTTAAAAAATTCATTTTACTCTCTGGACAAATTCAGGTGGACGCCTATACCACTAGGCTATCACCTTGTGCTTCATTGATCCACTTAATTGATCATCTTCTACTTAGAAGGTGAAGAAGTCATCAATAACATATACAGAAGATAGTCTTCTTCTTCCAACGCTTCTTACCAACCACTTGTTAACTAACCACTCTCTGTGATTTGTATGTGATCTGAGTCTAAGAACGATTCTACGTTGTGCCAGTTATGCGCCTACTAGTAAGGCCAGCACATCCGATTTCTGCGACCCTTTTTGTTTACTAGGGTAGCTTCCCTAGGTTCCTACCTTAGTCGCCTCTTATGACATGCCTTGTAGGTCGCAGTTGTACTATTATTTGCTTCCCTTGCGGGCCCCAACAACATACGGGCGATACAGAAGATAACTTGTTATATTACTATAACTATACAGTATATAAACAATTGTTTCTTACCGTAAGTAATGTTATGACGGTCCAGACTCCTGTATACCAGACAGCACCACTGCTACGCTAGACGAAGAAAACAACAAAGCTTTGATAACATCAAATCTAGTAGTGGTAGGATCGTATGGTTCTGCGTATAACTCACGCGCTTCCAGAACCCGTGAGAGTAGATAACACAGCGCTGGCATGTAAGCTGCCTGGTTTTGTTGGGGTTTCTTGGAGAATGTGGGATAGTTTACGATTATACTTTCTGCTGCTGGTACCACCAGTCTAATCTACAACAGTTTGTATGAAGGTCATGCCATGATGTTAAGTCTGTGGTTACAGGTCTCAGTTACCTACTCTTAGATATATTTACTATCAAAGGTATCTTACATTAAGGAATTAAGGAAACACAGCAGATCTCAATCATTAAGGAAACACAGCAGATCTCAATCATTAAGGAAACACAGCAGATCTCAATCATTAAGGAAACACAGCAGATCTCAATCATTAAGGAAACACAGCAGATCTCAATCATTTCGCTCATATCATTTTCATATCGTTCTTTTTGAGTCTTGATTTATGTGGGTGGGGAGGAGGGGGTGTGTGTGGTTTGTGTTTGTTCCCATTGACTTGAAATATTGTTTTGGCAATAATCATTGTTTAGTTGTTGTTTGTTTGTTTGTTTGTTTGTTTGTTTGTTTGTTTGTTTGTTTGTTTGTGTTCTATCTTATCAAACAAGTTAACCATTTTTTCTTCTTCTTCTTCTTTGCGATCGCTATTTTGATGATTATAACGTCAGACACATTCTTATCATGAAGTCGATTCTGTGCCATGTAGGTTTGAATGTAGTGTTGTGTTGTAGGATCAATGTTATAGGATCAGTGTTGTAAGATCAGTGTTGTAGGATCAGTGTTGTAGGATCAGTGTTGTAAGATCAGTGTTGTAAGATCAGTGTTGTAAGATCAGTGTTGTAAGATCAGTGTTGTAAGATCAGTGTTGTAAGATCAGTGTTGTAAGATCAGTGTTGTAAGATCAGTGTTGTAAGATCAGTGTTGTAAGATCAGTGTTGTAAGATCAGTGTTGTAAGATCAGTGTTGTAAGATCAGTGTTGTAAGATCGGTGTTGTAAGATCGGTGTTGTAAGATCAGTGTTGTAGGATCAGTGTTGTAAGATCAGTGTTGTAAGATCAGTGTTGTAAGATCAGTGTTGTAGGATCAGTGTTGTAGGATCAGTGTTGTAAGATCAGTGTTGTAAGATCAGTGTTGTAAGATCAGTGTTGTAGGATCAGTGTTGTAAGATCAGTGTTGTAAGATCAGTGTTGTAGGATCAGTGTTGTAGGATCAGTGTTGTAAGATCAGTGTTGTAAGATCAGTGTTGTAGGAACAGTATCCCTTCCTAAGGAGAACATACGTCTTCTTCTTCGAGTGCTCTATATTGACCACTTGTTAACCACTATGTGTGATTTGAATGTGATCTGAGCCTAAGGGTCATTGTATGTTGTTCCAGTTATGCGCCTACAAGAAGGTCAGCACATAGATTTCTGCCATGAATTTTGTTGAGTAGGCTAGCTTCCCTAGGCTCTACCTCGGTCATCTCTTACGACATGCCTTGTAGATTACAGGGGTACTATTCTTTGCTTCCCTTGTGGGCCCTAGCATCACACGGATGAAGAGAACATACAGAGGACAGTATTGCAGGACATGTTCTGTGGCTTAATCAGTGGTGCCACAGGGACACAGAGTGGAAGGAGACAATCGTAGACTGCATAAGTGTTTGTTCAGTCTGTTATGTCCTGTCCTGAGTTGGAAACTGATGGTATATCTTTGTCTGTCAAGTTGGAAACTGATGGTATGTCTTTGTCTGTCAAGTGTGGGGTAGTCATTGTTGGATAGTTTAGCTTCTTTTCTTATGTCCACGATACTTCTATTTTTTTAAAAGTATGTGATTTCATTTTCTACTTGTACACATTCTCCTCCTTTTATTGCACGTTTGTCTGCCTTCTCGTTATCTGGCACTGCACAGTGTTATGGTACACACTGGGGAACATTGTTATTTGTGTAGTTTGCGCAGACTGGTTTAGAAATGAAGACATCATGTGAAAAGTGGATACATCGTCAGTACTGAATTTCATCAAACACAAACACCAAATTAAATGGTTTTTGCCACCTAAGCAGATTGCCAACAGATAATGCGTCTCAAAGAGTTATGCTGCTCTGATACAATATATACAGAGCAAGAAGCAATCCACACATGTGGACCTCAGAAATAACAGAGACAATGTAAAAAAAACTATTTAGTAACCGTATTCAAAAGCTCGTTCTAGAAATATTTTTTTATCCTGATGCTGTGATCCTGATGCTGTGATCCTGAAGCTGTCAGGCAAAACAGGATTTGAGAAAGCTGTCAGGCAAAACAGGATTTGAGAAAGCTGTCAGGCAGAACAGGATTTGAGAACAAGAGAAGAAGTTATTAGATCAATATATTTAAAACAAAGTCAAGCCACATATCTTTGATGAACTGGTTTGAAATTAGATTCTCGTCTGTCAAACGTATGTAGTAGATACGTGAATCTTAGAACCGTGTAATGCAGAGATGGACAACTTCGTAATCTGGGGAAGGTAAGATGACTACGTATCTTTGAAGTGAAAACCACGCGATGCGAAAAATGTTATAAAGATTATCATAACGGTTATCCTAGTGTCATTTCAACTGAAAGTTATGATTAAAACATCAGACTTCGACTGTTTGATTGATTAATTGATTGATTGCGTAATCGATTTATTTATTGATAGGACCATCATCATTACACTTCGATGATCATGTGTGATCTTAACTCTTTCTTACAAAGCAAGATCTCAGCGACAGTACACGAACTCCGTATCACCGCCAAGGGTCCCCGATGTAATTAAGAAGATGGTGAAAATATTTTGTCGAAATATTTTATTGTTTAATCTTTCTAATAAATTGTGTCCGGAATGCGATTTTTTAGCCTGTTTCTCTCTATTTTCAGCTGCCACTGGTTCTTTTACGTGCTCAACTTGGATACATGACCTACGTTTTATTTTCCGTCTCCGATAGAACTAGGAACTCGATCACTGAGATCAGGGATCTCTGGGAAAATATTCCGATAGCTCCACGAGGAAGCGAACCAAATACTGTTGCAACGAATAGACAAGCACCTAACCTCTACGCCACAGAGACTCCATAATACACAGAGATCATCAATAATTCAGCAGGTAAGGTGACATGAGACCTGTCAATACTGCAGGTAAGGTGACATGAGACCTGTCAATACTGCAGGTAAGGTGACATGAGACATGTCAATACTGCAGGTAATGTGACATAAGACTAGTCAATACTGCAGGTAAGGTGACATGAGACCTGTCAATACTGCAGGTAATGTGACATAAGACCTGTCAATACTGCAGGTAATGTGACATAAGACTAGTCAATACTGCAGGTAAGGTGACATAAGACCTGTCAATACAGCAGGTAATGTGACATAAGACTAGTCAATACTGCAGGTAATGTGACATAACACCTGTCAATACTGCAGGTAAGGTGACATGAGACCTGTCAATACTGCAGGTAATGTGACATAAGACTAGTCAATACTGCAGGTAAGGTGACATAAGACCTGTCAATACAGCAGGTAAGGTGACATGAGACCTGTCAATACAGCAGGTAAGCTGACATAAGACTAGTCAATACTGCAGGTAAGGTGACATAAGACTAGTCAATACTGCAAGTAAGGTGACATGAGACATGTCAATACTGCAGGTAATGTGACATGATACTGTCAATACTGCAGGTAATGTGACATAAGACTAGTCAATAATGCAGGTAATGTGACATAAGACTAGTCAATACTGCAGGTAAGGTGACATAAGACTAGTCAATACTGCAGGTAATGTGACATGAGACATGTCAATACTGCAGGTAATGTGACATAAGACTAGTCAATACTGCAGGTAAGGTGACATGAGACTTGTCAATACTGCAGGTAATGTGACATAAGACCTGTCAATACTGCAGGTAATGTGACATAAGACCTGTCAATACAGCAGGTAAGGTGACATAAGACCTGTCAATACAGCAGGTAAGGTGACATGAGACTAGTCAATACTGCAGGTAAGGTGACATGAGACTAGTCAATACTGCAGGTAAGGTGACATGAGACTGTCAATACTGCAGGTAAGGTGACATGAGACTGTCAATACTGATGATATGAACATCAAATAAAAGAAACATCGGTTCTACCTCTCTATTTACACAACGTGAGAACCGTCACATTCGCTCACTGTGGGTCATGTTCTAGAATATACAGATAAAATAAAATATCAGAAAAGTGGTCTATGCTGGCAATACGATAATAACAGAAATCTCTGTAAACAATGGCTTAGCTGGTTAGAAAAGGTCAGAGTTCACACACAATTCTGGAATTCTAGCTCTATCGTCAAAACGTTCAGCATTATAAAAATATCTACACATCTGCTTTACGTTGTACAAGAACTGACGGTATCTACAACAGAGATTCACAAACTAGTTTTTGGAGATTGTACGAAAGAAGTTAGAAGATTCGACATGGCTTTGCATAGGGTGGTCAGCATAAAGAAACTATGACACGACACAAGCAAAGAAACAAAAGTAAGACTTCTGAGAACATGCATATTCCCTGTGGCAACATATGGATGCAAATCGTGGACCTTAACACACACATTAAAGAATAAAATTGAAGCTTTTGAAAATAAGGTGCTACAAAAAAGTTCATAGAACATCCTGGAGAGAGAAGAGAAAAAAACGAAGACATCTTACAAGATCTGCATACTGAGGTACATTGGTTTATAAATAACACCATATCACAGAAGATGAAATATTATGGTCACGTTATACGTCACAGTGGTTTGGAGAGAACGGTAATGGAAGACATGGTTCGTGGAGTACGAAGCATGGGATGACCAAGACGAAAGTGGCAGCAGGACATAAAATAAACTTTGAACATAACGCTGGAAAAGGTGGGAGAACTAGATTTGTACAGACGGGCTGTAATGAAAGCAACGTTCCACAAGTGACATTCTACTACTTGAGACTTGAGTCACTTGATGTAGAAGTCAGAATGATATTAATATGTTTGGTATATGTGAGTACGTATGTCACGTGACTGTATGTTTGGTATATGTGAGTACGTATGTCACGTGACTGTATGTTTGGTATATGTGAGTACGTATGTCACGTGACTGTATGTTTGGTATATGTGAGTACGTATGTCACGTGACTGTATGTTTGGTATATGTGAGTACGTATGTCACATGACTGTATGTTTGGTATATGTGAGTACGTATGTCACGTGACTGTATGTTTGGTATATGTGAGTACGTATGTCACGTGACTGTATGTTTGGTCTATGTGAGTACGTATGTCACGTGACTGTATGTTTGGTATATGTGAGTTCGTATGTCACGTGACTGTATGTTTGGTATATGTGAGTTCGTATGTCACGTGACTGTATGTTTGGTATATGTGAGTACGTATGTCACGTGACTGTATGTTTGGTATATGTGAGTACGTATGTCACGTGACTGTATGTTTGGTATATGTGAGTACGTATGTCACGTGACTGTATGTTTGGTTTGGTGTTAGATGCCTTGTGGGGTACAGGTTAGATTCTCGTCTCTCGTGGCAAAGGTACAGGTTGCTCCTCGTGAAGCCATCGGGATATTTTTCAGAGAGTCCTGATCTCAGTGTAGGGGAGATCGAGTTCCTAGTCCTATCGGAGAAGGACGATATCTCAGTGTAGGTGAGATCGAGTTCCTAGTCCTATCGGAGAAGGACGATATCTCAGTGTAGGGGAGATCGAGTTCCTAGTCCTATCGGAGAAGGACGATATCTCAGTGTAGTGAGATCGAGTTCCTAGTCCTATCGGAGAAGGACGATATCTCAGTGTAGGGGAGATCGAGTTCCTAGTCCTATCGGAGAAGGACGATATCTCAGTGCAGGTGAGATCGAATTCCTAGTCCTATTGGTAACGGACGATATCTCAGTGTAGGTGAGATCGAATTCCTAGTCCTATCGGAGACGGACGATAAAACGAAAGTGCCCTGTTCAATTTAAGCATGTAAAAGAACCCTTGACATTTCAAAATCAGAAAAGCAGCTGGAAAGCCGCTGGCATGCAAAATTCATAGAAGGTTAAAATTAAATTCCTACATAAGTATCTTCACCATCTTCAAAGTTACATCTGGGACCCTCGTCGGTGCTACGGAGCTCGTGCACTACAGTTGAGATATTCCTGTGTAAGAAAGAGATCGGAACACACATGGTTACTCACAGAAGTGCAATGATGATGGTCCTATCAATCAATCAACCAATCAATCAATCAACTGGTTTGGTACTGATGTCTGTGTGTAGTGATCTACTTGTATGTGAGAACTGGTATGTCTGTATGTTTTCTAATCAGGAAAGTCTAACACAATAATTGCAGCCATTGTTTACACTTGAGTTGTAACCGTATTTAATCTGGGTCACGGAAATATATCAACTAGAGCATCATGTGAGAGCAAGTTCCCATACGTCCCTTGTGTAGTGTCTATAAATATATCAACTAGAGCATCATGTGAGAGCAAGTTCCCATACGTCCCTTGTGTAGTGTCTATAAATAGCAGTGTGCGATGAAACTGCACGTGAACAGTGGCCTGGATCCTGCCACTGAAGCAAAACATATTAACTAGGTCACGAGATATGTTTCACTGGTTGCAGTTGTGAGTAGTAAAATAGCGGAGGAGAAAATGTATAGAAAAATTAAAAGTTATAAATAAATGGATAGGAGAAATCTGTTCACCTGACAGGAATGCCCTGGTATCGTCTACACAGAGAGTGACAGTCAAACAAGTATAACAGATCCAGAGCAAGAGGAAGATCACGCAAAAGATGGATCGACTGCATCAAGAATAGTCTTAAGAAAATAAATAACAGCTTATCAACTGCATTAGAGCAAGCACACACAAGTTCACTATATATCTTCCCCTTCCCCCAAAAAAATTATTTTTAAATTTTGTAAAGAAGTAAATAGTGAAGAAGAAGAAGAAGAGAAAGAAATCTGTTAGTTTTATTAAAGTACAGCAACAATATAGAGTCAATGTTTCCAACACAATGTCTTTTAAAGGTCTCAGACTCATGAACAATACACACACAACATGTCATTTGATCACATTCTCAAAACATGTGAATGAAAACATTTTTTTTTCTTATTCTTCTTCCATCCTTAACTCTTTCCATACCGTGAATGTTACTGAGTTATGACCACAATTGTTTTATGACACCATAATTTTTATCACACAAAGGTTTTGTGTTTATATTGTGCTACAGTCAGTTTCACATTCCTATTTAACAATCAATATTGTACTGCAGTAAGTATCACATTCATATTTAACAATCAATATTGTACTGCAGTAAGTATCACATTCATATTTAACAATCAATATTGTACTGCAGTAAGTATCACATTCATATTTAACAATCAATATTGTACTGCAGTAAGTATCACATTCATATTTAACAATCAATATTGTACTGCAGTAAGTATCACATTCATATTTAACAATCAATATTGTACTGCAGTAAGTATCACATTCATATGTAACAATCAATATTGTACTGCAGTAAGTATCACATTCATATTTAACAATCAATATTGTACTGCAGTAAGTATCACATTCATATTTAACAATCAATATTGTACTGCAGTAAGTATCACATTCATATGTAACAATCAATATTGTACTACAGTAAGTATCACATTCATATTTAACAATCAATATTGTACTGCAGTAAGTATCACATTCATATTTAACAATCAATATTCCCATGTCAAGTAGTATCACATTCATATGTAACAATCAATATTCCCATGTCAAGTAGTATCACATTCATATGTAACAATCAATATTCCCATGTCAAGTAGTAGCTTCAATATTCCCATGTCAAGTAGTAGCTTCAATATTCCCATGTCAAGTAGTAGCTTCAATATTCCCATGTCAAGTATCATGTCCTTGCGAAACGTTGTTTCATCACTGCCCACAAGGAAAACTTTCTGTCTTTCCAGCAAATTCTCCCGCCTCCTCCATCGTCATGTTCAATGTTTCGTTGATGTTCTACTGCCAACTTCGTCTTGGTTGTCCCCTGCCTTGTACTCGAAGAACCATGCATCTCATTACCGTTCTCTTAAACTACTGTTAAAAAAAAACCCACCCTTTCATACCTCGTGGTATATAGGTCAATACAGTGTTAGGCCTGTATTTTTCATTGACCGTCGGCACACGATGGGTGATGTGGTCAGCATCACGCCAGCCGCCTTTACTTTCCCAGAGCATGTCTGGTACCCAGTTGAGGCTGGTCGACCTGAGAGCCGTCGCGGTCGGGAAAAATTCCACGCGCATTGCGGGAGCTGAACCCAGACCACCAGCCTTGCGAAGCGAGTTCACTAACAACTACGCTACAGCGGCTTAAAACTACTGTAACGTTTAATTAACCTGGTAAAAGCTATGATTTGATTTAGTTAATTATTTTAATTTAATTATTTATAGCTACAATAAAAATGTTGTACTACATAACAATAAAGAACTTGATATTTCAACCATACAGACAGGACGAGGTCTTACACAAACGAGAAATCCGGTTCTATCCGGCTTAGCTGATAACACTTTGAATTATCGTATAATATTTCCTGGAAAGGAAGAGGATAGTCACGCAAAAGGTGGACCTCAGAGATAACAGAGTCGCCGAAAGACACTATTTAGGAAGCGCACATAAGGGCTCGTTCTCGAAATCTCTTTGTATCCTGAGGCTGTGAGGCAAAACAGGATTGGATAAAAGAAAGAATTTTCCTGGAGTATCAAGAAGAGACCCGCGTACACATGAAGACATCAGAAATAATTGAGTATAACATCAAGTACTGAACTTAATCAAGAAGAGACCCGCGTGAACATGAAGACATCAGAAATAATTGAGTATAACATCAAGTACTGAACTTAATCAAGAAGAGACCCGCGTACACATGAAGACATCAGAAATAATTGAGTATAACATCAAGTACTGAACTTAATCAAGAAGAGACCCGCGTGAACATGAAGACATCAGAAATAATTGAGTATAACATCAAGTACTGAACTTAATCAAGAAGAGACCCGCGTGCACATGAAGACATCAGAAATAAATGAGTATAACATCAAGTACTGAACTTAATCAAGAAGAGACCCGCGTGAACATGAAGACATCAGAAATAATTGAGTATAACATCAAGTACTGAACTTCATCAAGAAACAACAAATTAAATGGTTTGACTACATAAGCAGGTTACAAACAGAAAGTGCGTTTCAAAGAGCAGTGTTACTTCGTTACAGTAGCAATAAGTAGGTTACAAACAGAAAGTGCGTTTCAAAGAGCAGTGTTACTTCGTTACAGTAGCAAAAGTAGGTTACAAACAGAAATGGTGTTTCAAAGAGCAGTGTTACTTCGTTACAGTAGCAATAAGTAGGTTACAAACAGAAAGTGCGTTTCAAAGAGCAGTGTTACTTCGTTACAGTAGCAATAAGTAGGTTACAAACAGAAAGTGCGTTTCAAAGAGCAGTGTTACTTCGTTACAGTAGCAAAAAGTAGGTTACAAACAGAAAGTGCGTTTCAAAGAGCAGTGTTACTTCGTTACAGTAGCAATAAGTAGGTTACAAACAGAAAGTGCGTTTCAAAGAGCAGTGTTACTTCGTTACATAGCTAAAAGTAGGTTACAAACAGAAAGTGCGTTTCAAAGAGCAGTGTTACTTCGTTACAGTAGCAAAAGTAGGTTACAAACAGAAAGTGCGTTTCAAAGAGCAGTGTTACTTCGTTACAGTAGCAAAAGTAGGTTACAAACAGAAAGTGCGTTTCAAAGAGCAATGTTACTTCGTTACAGTAGCAAAAGTAGGTTACAAACAGAAAGTGCGTTTCAAAGAGCAGTGTTACTTCGTTACAGTAGCAAAAGTAGGTTACAAACAGAAAGTGCGTTTCAAAGAGCAGTGTTACTTCGTTACAGTAGCAAAAGTAGGTTACAAACAGAAAGTACGTTTCAAAGAGCAGTGTTACTTCGTTACAGTAGCAAAAGGTAGGTTACAAACAGAAAGTGCGTTTCAAAGAGCAGTGTTACTTCGTTACAGTAGCAAAAGTAGGTTACAAACAGAAAGTGCGTTTCAAAGAGCAGTGTTACTTCGTTACAGTAGCAAAAGTAGGTTACAAACAGAAAGTGGTGTTTCAAAGAGCAGTGTTACTTCGTTACAGTAGCAAAAAGTAGGTTACAAACAGAAAGTGCGTTTCAAAGAGCAGTGTTACTTCGTTACAGTAGCAAAAGTAGGTTACAAACAGAAAGTCGTTTCAAGAGAATGTTACTTCGTTACAGTAGCAAAAGTAGGTTACAAACAGAAAGTGCGTTTCAAAGAGCAGTGTTACTTCGTTACAGTAGCAAAAGTAGGTTACAAACAGAAAGTGCGTTTCAAAGAGCAATGTTACTTCGTTACAGTAGCAAAAGTAGGTTACAAACAGAAAGTGCGTTTCAAAGAGCAGTGTTACTTCGTTACAGTAGCAAAAGTAGGTTACAAACAGAAAGTGCGTTTCAAAGAGCAGTGTTACTTCGTTACAGTAGCAAAAGTAGGTTACAAACAGAAAGTACGTTTCAAAGAGCAGTGTTACTTCGTTACAGTAGCAAAAGTAGGTTACAAACAGAAAGTGCGTTTCAAAGAGCAGTGTTACTTCGTTACAGTAGCAAAAAGTAGGTTACAAACAGAAAGTGCGTTTCAAAGAGCAGTGTTACTTCGTTACAGTAGCAAAAAGTAGGTTACAAACAGAAAGTGGTGTTTCAAAGAGCAGTGTTACTTCGTTACAGTAGCAAAGAGGTTACAAACAGAAAGTGCGTTTCAAAGAGCAGTGTTACTTCGTTACAGTAGCAAAAGTAGGTTACAAACAGAAAGTGCGTTTCAAAGAGCAGTGTTACTTCGTTACAGTAGCAAAAGTAGGTTACAAACAGAAAGTGCGTTTCAAAGAGCAGTGTTACTTCGTTACAGTAGCAAAAGTAGGTTACAAACAGAAAGTGCGTTTCAAAGAGCAATGTTACTTCGTTACAGTAGCAATAAGTAGGTTACAAACAGAAAGTGCGTTTCAAAGAGCAGTGTTACTTCGTTACAGTAGCAAAAAGTAGGTTACAAACAGAAAGTGCGTTTCAAAGAGCAGTGTTACTTCGTTACAGTAGCAAAAAGTAGGTTACAAACAGAAAGTGCGTTTCAAAGAGCAGTGTTACTTCGTTACAGTAGCAATAAGTAGGTTACAAACAGAAAGTGCGTTTCAAAGAGCAGTGTTACTTCGTTACAGTAGCAAAGTAGGTTACAAGAGAAATGGTGTTTCAAAGAGCAGTGTTACTTCGTTACAGTAGCAATAAGTAGGTTACAAACAGAAAGTGCGTTTCAAAGAGCAGTGTTACTTCGTTACAGTAGCAATAAGTAGGTTACAAACAGAAAGTGCGTTTCAAAGAGCAGTGTTACTTCGTTACAGTAGCAAAAAGTAGGTTACAAACAGAAAGTGCGTTTCAAAGAGCAGTGTTACTTCGTTACAGTAGCAATAAGTAGGTTACAAACAGAAAGTGCGTTTCAAAGAGCAGTGTTACTTCGTTACAGTAGCAAAAGTAGGTTACAAACAGAAAGTGCGTTTCAAGAGCAGTGTTACTTCGTTACAGTAGCAAAAGTAGGTTACAAACAGAAAGTGCGTTTCAAAGAGCAGTGTTACTTCGTTACAGTAGCAAAAAGTAGGTTACAAACAGAAAGTGCGTTTCAAAGAGCAATGTTACTTCGTTACAGTAGCAAAAAGTAGGTTACAAACAGAAAGTGCGTTTCAAAGAGCAGTGTTACTTCGTTACAGTAGCAAAAAGTAGGTTACAAACAGAAAGTGCGTTTCAAAGAGCAGTGTTACTTCGTTACAGTAGCAAAAGTAGGTTACAAACAGAAAGTACGTTTCAAAGAGCAGTGTTACTTCGTTACAGTAGCAAAAGTAGGTTACAAACAGAAAGTGCGTTTCAAAGAGCAGTGTTACTTCGTTACAGTAGCAAAAGTAGGTTACAAACAGAAAGTGCGTTTCAAGAGCAGTGTTACTTCGTTACAGTAGCAAAAAGTAGGTTACAAACAGAAAGTGGTGTTTCAAAGAGCAGTGTTACTTCGTTACAGTAGCAAAAGTAGGTTACAAACAGAAAGTGCGTTTCAAGAGCAGTGTTACTTCGTTACAGTAGCAAAAGTAGGTTACAAACAGAAAGTGCGTTTCAAAGAGCAGTGTTACTTCGTTACAGTAGCAAAAAGTAGGTTACAAACAGAAAGTGCGTTTCAAAGAGCAGTGTTACTTCGTTACAGTAGCAAAAGTAGGTTACAAACAGAAAGTGCGTTTCAAAGAGCAATGTTACTTCGTTACAGTAGCAAAAAGTAGGTTACAAACAGAAAGTGCGTTTCAAGAGCAGTGTTACTTCGTTACAGTAGCAAAAGTAGGTTACAAACAGAAAGTGCGTTTCAAAGAGCAGTGTTACTTCGTTACAGTAGCAAAAGTAGGTTACAAACAGAAAGTACGTTTCAAAGAGCAGTGTTACTTCGTTACAGTAGCAAAAGTAGGTTACAAACAGAAATGGTGTTTCAAAGAGCAGTGTTACTTCGTTACAGTAGCAAAAAGTAGGTTACAAACAGAAAGTGCGTTTCAAAGAGCAGTGTTACTTCGTTACAGTAGCAAAAGTAGGTTACAAACAGAAAGTGGTGTTTCAAAGAGCAGTGTTACTTCGTTACAGTAGCAAAAAGTAGGTTACAAACAGAAAGTGCGTTTCAAAGAGCAGTGTTACTTCGTTACAGTAGCAAAAGTAGGTTACAAACAGAAAGTGCGTTTCAAAGAGCAGTGTTACTTCGTTACAGTAGCAAAAGTGGTTACAAACAGAAGTGCTTTCAAAGAGCAGTGTTACTTCGTTACAGTAGCAAAGTAGGTTACAAACAGAAAGTAGCGTTTCAAAGAGCAATGTTACTCGTTACAGAGCAATAAAGAGGTTACAAACAGAAAGTGCGTTTCAAGAGCAGTGTTACTTCGTTACAGTAGCAAAAAGTAGGTTACAAACAGAAAGTGCGTTTCAAAGAGCAGTGTTACTTCGTTACAGTAGCAAAAAGTAGGTTACAAACAGAAAGTGCGTTTCAAAGAGCAGTGTTACTTCGTTACAGTAGCAAAAAGTAGGTTACAAACAGAAAGTGCGTTTCAAAGAGCAGTGTTACTTCGTTACAGTAGCAAAAGGCCGTCCACGCAAAGGTGGAACTCCGAAATAACAGAGGCAGTGAAAAACACTATTTATGAAGCGCATACAAAAGCCCGTTCTATAAATCTCTTCTTATCCTGACACGAAGTACGGCAAAACAGGATCAGAGAAAAGAAAATGGAATACTTATCTTGTATTTGGTTGTGTAAGACAAAAAAATGTATCCTTTTCATACCATGTGACAAATTGGGGAATAAGCCCAAGTTTTATCTTTTACCAACGGAACAGGAAATGCGATGATGTCAACATTACTTCCGCAAAATTTACTTTCTCGTGTATTTTCTAGTATAAAATTGAAAAAGTTTCCACAACTACGGGTTTCGAATCTGAAACCACCACTGTAGGAAGCAAGTGCACTAAGACAGCTATCGCGTATTTCTGTGTCGCGTATGTAGAATCCTGATATATAACTTTCTGTACCATTTCTGACATATTCTGTATTAGAAAAACATTGTGTTTTATATTTTGTTTCAATTATCATCTCATAGTTATCGATATCCTGATTGTAGCTACAGCAATTTGGTTTGCTTTCTATGTGATCTTCCTTGGGGTTATAGAATATGGATCTTTAAGAACTGCAGGGAAAGCACAGATTTGCTTCATATGTGATCTTCCTTGGGGTTATAGAATAAAGAGCTTTAAGAACTGCAAGGAAAGCACAGATTTGCTTCATATGGGATCTTCCTTGGGGTTATAGAATATGGAGTTTTAAGAACTGCAAGGAAAGCACAGATTTGCTTCATATGGGATCTTCCTTGGGGTTATAGAATATGGAGTTTTAAGAACTGCAGGGAAAGAACAGATTTGCTTCATATGGGATCTTCCTTGGGGTTATAGAATATGGAGCTTTAAGAACTGCAGGGAAAGCACAGATTTGCTTCATATGGGATCTTCCTTGGGGTTATAGAATAAAGAGCTTTAAGAACTGCAAGGAAAGCACAGATTTGCTTCATATGGGATCTTCCTTGGGGTTATAGAATATGGAGTTTTAAGAACTGCAGGGAAAGCACAGATTTGCTTCATATGGGATCTTCCTTGGGGTTATAGAATATGGAGCTTTAAGAACTGCAGGGAAAGCACAGATTTGCTTCATATGGGATCTTCCTTGGGGTTATAGAATATGGAGTTTTAAGAACTGCAGGGAAGGCACAGGTTTGCTTCATATGGGATCTTCCTTGGGGTTATAGAATATGGAGTTTTAAGAACTGCAGGGAAGGCACAGGTTTGCTTCATATGGGATCTTCCTTGGGGTTATAGAATATGGAGTTTTAAGAACTGCAGGGAAGGCACAGGTTTGCTTCATATGGGATCTTCCTTGGGGTTATAGAATATGGAGTTTTAAGAACTGCAGGGAAGGCACAGGTTTGCTTCATATGGGATCTTCCTTGGGGTTATAGAATATGGAGTTTTAAGAACTGCAGGGGAAGCACAGGTTTGCTTCATATGGGATCTTCCTTGGGGTTATAGAATATGGAGTTTTAAGAACTGCAAGGAAAGCACAGATTTGCTTCATATGGGATCTTCCTTGGGGTTATAGAATAAGAACCGCAGGGGAAGCACAGAAGATAATAAGTATGATCAATAAATAAACAGTGCACAAGTATTAAGAGCTAGGGGGTTTGTGGTTCGAATCCTGTGTTTGATCATTTGTTTTTTTTCTGGAACTCCCTAATAATGTTGACTATCTGTTTGTTGATCACGTTCGTGGAGTTAGAGCTTACACGGACTATTGCTCACTTGATATCCCCGTCATTTGAGAGAGCTTAACACGGATTTTTGCTCACTTGATATCACCGTCATTTGTTAGAGCTTACATGGACTATTGCTCACTTGATATCCCCGTCATTTGAGAGAGCTTACACGAACTATTGCTCACTTGATATCCCCGTCATTTGAGAGAGCTATCATGGACTATTGCTCACTTGATATCCCCGTCATTTGAGAAAGCTTACACGGACTATTGCTCACTTGATATCCCCGTCATTTGACACATATTTCATAAACAGACCAACGCTCTCTGTTGTCCGAATTAATCCTTCTGCGATAGCAAGGCCGTTTGTTATTAAACAAACTTATTCGTAAACTATGAAACCTATCTAAACCAGTTCTGATATTCTACTTCTGGAGGCGATCTTACTACCAACCACCTGTAGTAACACATGTTTGGTGTCTGCTACCACGACCGACTCTATAATGTACGTACTGCGCTGCTACATGCTACACACTAAAATCCAATGGATAATAGTTTAAATCCCAGTATCGTGTCCATATAAATATGAAAGGAACTGTGAACAAAATGCGTCTGAACGCTTCGACCGCTATGTGTTGTTTTATTGTAACTACCTGAAGATAAGTCAAGGTTAAGGAACGCATTTCATACCTCGGGGTATATTGTGGCATACAGTGTTCGGCCATAGTTTTCTTTGATCGACACCACATGATGGGTATTGTGGTTCAACATCAGTTCAGTCGCCTTGACCTCCCAGAGCTTTTCCTAGTACCCAATTGAGGTTGAGTTGACCTGAGAGCAGTTACGGTTGGACAAATATTATAAATATATTTGTTAGAAGCATGAAGAAACTAACTGCAACCACCAAACAAGTCTACAACTATACATTAACATGAAGAAACTAACTGCAACCACCATGCAAGTCTACAACTATACATTAACATGAAGAAACTAACTGCAACCACCAAACAAGTCTACAACTATACATTAACATGAAGAAACTAACTGCAACGATCAAACAAGTCTACAACTATACATTAACCTTTTTAGTTTACTCAGCTTCATTGCAAGTCTACAACAATAACGGTGACTGCTCCAAAGAGATTTCAAGAAGATTGGCAATAATTATCAAGAAGTTAAACACAATGAAGAACATGTGGCAAAGCACCAGCAAAATACTAAAATTAAAAATATTGAGAGCATGCATTTTCCCAGTGGCTACTTATGGTTGTGAATCATGGACTATTACACAAAAATTAAGTACGAAAATCCAGTCCTTTGAAACTAAATGCTACAGAAAGATCCTACGAATACCATGGACAGAAAAAGAAAGAACACTGATGTCCTGAAAGAACTAAATATTAAAGAGAATTGGCTGATAAACAACATACTATACAGAAAAATTACATACTTTGGTCACATCAAGCGTCACGATGGCCTGGAAAGAACAATACTAGAGGGCAGGATCCCAGGACGCAGAGGCAGACCAAGAAGAAGATGCTACAAGATATTAAAGAAACCATGAACATGACCATCGACAGAGTGAGTGAACTGGCAAGAGACAGAGTGAATTTCAGATGTGCTGCAAGAGAGCAACGTCCTATAAAGGATACGCACATTGATGATGATGAAGAAGAAGAAGAACCATAGAAATATTATTTGTCTGCCTCAAGCGTGTGACACGTTTAAAGTAGCAACAAATGAACGTCATTCTTCTGACGAAATGTAGATAATGTAGCTATGATGTAAGTCAAGTAAGAATTCAAGGAATCTGTTGTCACATCATGATGTTTATATTGTTGAATGTGATGTTTTTATACCCTTATTTTTTTATTATTAGCTGGCTGACCTAAGAGCCATAATATATAGGCCGAAAACAAATTAGCCTATGAAGCGCACTTACCATTTCCTTTAACAAGTTAGAAAATATAAAAGGAAACGCAACTAGTGCTGAACTTAAAGCAATTACAGATTTTCTTGGTTATTTCCCTTACCTATGTCAATGGTTTCGATACCAGCATCAGAGTTTTTGTATATAAAATATATTTTTAATGATGCAATAAATCCACAGGCCATTTTTGCTGACACGTGAACATCTGTCTAACATAGTCTATACTTCACGACTACAGATGAGCAGTTCGATAGGCAAACTAGGCTCTCACCTGGTGTTATCATAGTCGCATAATTTAGTAGATTTATAGGTGGTAACAGTAGCATAAAATGATAACAAAATGATATTATCGAACGGACCTAAGTTATTCGTGATGTCTACATCTGGATAGTCAAATTCTAACAACAGCAAACACAAACTGACTGAAAATAAGTCTGAAGTTCAGTAACCAATAACCAATTATTTTTATTTATTCCTCTTGGCTCCTGGTAGAACTTAGGTCCTCAACAGTTGTTCTTAGCTTTTCTCAGTCTTTGGCCGTTGTTTATGTCTTCCCATGATATCTGGCTGGAGAACCAGGAGGCCACATTTAGACTGACAGCTCCACCTGTGTGGTACCAGGAGGCCACAAGGAAACAAAGAATAGTATCACTGTTACCTACAAGGCATGTCGTAAGAGGCGACTGGTGTAGGACCTAGGGAACCTAACCTAGTAAATAAAAAGCAACGCAGAAA
Organism: Arion vulgaris; assembly: GCA_020796225.1. Classification (NCBI taxonomy): domain Eukaryota; kingdom Metazoa; phylum Mollusca; class Gastropoda; order Stylommatophora; family Arionidae; genus Arion; species Arion vulgaris. The sequence goes on along the minus strand of CM036753.1, from coordinate 110,173,389 downwards.
TCGGATGTGCTGGCCTTCTTGTAGGACCATAACTGGCACAACGTACAGTCGCTCTTATACTCGGATCACATACAAATCACAAAGAGATGTTAAACAAGTGGTCGATAGGGAGTATTCGAAGAAAAAGAAGACTGACATCTCTTCTTTGATCTACCCGGCATGGGTAACTCTGTCAGGGTCAAAGCTTCTACCAGTGTTCCTACTCTTCTCTAATAGTTCCAAAACTATTTTTCTAACTAGTTCCCATTTTCCAGCCTGTGAAATTCCTCCAATTATTCTGTTTATTCAGATTTCGTAAACATCAACTTATTTGTCCTACTATTTGCAATATCAAACAGTTGCTATAGTAACAGATAATAAAATGCAAACAAAAACATAGACTGCCTAACATAATCTAAACATTGGAATCATTAAAATCTTCTCACAGACATTGCCATTATTGTGTAGCATGCGTTAGACATTGTCATTATTGTGTAGCATGCGTTAGACATTGTCATTATCGTGTAGCCTGGGTTATTACCAAGTCTCATCATGTACTATAATGGCATATACCCGCATATAATAATTCAAGTAATTATCTTCCCCTGATTTGAAATTATCTTTCCATCGATACCGTGACACCTAATTAATTCTGTAACTTATTTCCTGAAGAGTTCTCATCGCTTTGTTCTTATGTAGATGTCATGTATGTCTCTTTGTTCTTACTTGTATGTCATATGTGTCTCTTTGTTCTTACTTGTATGTCATATGTGTCTCTTTGTTCTTACTTGTATGTCATATGTGTCTCTTTGTTCTTACTTGTATGTGATATGTGTCTCTTTGTTCTTACTTGTATGTCATATGTGTCTCTTTGTTCTTACTTGTATGTCATGTGTGTCTCTTTGTTCTTACTTGTATGTCATATGTGTCTCTTTGTTCTTACTTGTATGTCATATGTGTCTCTTTGTTCTTACTTGTATGTCATATGTGTCTCTTTGTTCTTACTTGTATGTCATATGTGTCTCTTTGTTCTTACTTGTATGTCATATGTGTCTCTTTGTTCTTACTTGTATGTCATATGTGTCTCTTTGTTCTTACTTGTATGGCATATGTGTCTCTTTCTTCTCATGTGTCTGGTATGTCTAGCTCTTTCTTCTCATGTGTCTGGTATGTGTGTTTAGCTCTTTCTTCTCATGTGTCTCATGTGTCTGGTATGTGTGTTTAGCTCTTTCTTCTCATGTGTCAGGTCCACTAAACATCATAATTACCTCATTTTGCATCAAATAGTCTGTGTCAAATTGAACACTAATTATGTAAATAAAATATTGTATTTAAATTAAACGTTCAGTAAGAATTACATTGTATTACATTGTAATCTGTTATAATTGTTATTAATAATATTACTTTAACGCTATTACATTGTAATCTGTTATAATTGTTATTAATAATATTACTTTAACGCTCGTGCCTGGCCGAGGTCCGCAAGTGAAGCAAAGAATAGTACCACTGCGACCTACAAGGCATGTCGTAAGAGTCGACTGATGTAGGACCAGGGAAGCTACCTAGTAAATAAAAGCATCGCAGAAGTCGGATGTACTTGCCTACTTGTAGTCGCATAACTGGTACAACGTACAATCACTCTTAGGCTCAGGTCACACACAAATCACACAAATTGGTTTAACAAGTGATCAATACGGAGCGTTCCAAAAAGAAGAAGAAGAAAGAAGATATTATTTAATGTTATTAATATTATGAATGCTACTGTAATATGGCTCTCATCCAGTCTCCGCTGTCATCTATCAGATACGTCCTAATATGTACCAATATTGGTTAGTACTACTACTCATATATTAGGAACGAGGGTAGCACTTTGTGCGTAGACACGGCCAGAGTGATGATTTCTCTATCTTCTGGCTCTATGTGGTGTAGACACGGCCAGGGTGATGATTTCTCTATCTCCTGGCTCTATGTGGTGTAGACACGGCCAGGGTGATGATTTCTCTATCTCCTGGCTCTATGTGGCGTAGATACGGCCAGGGTGATGATTTCTCTATCTCCTGGCTCTATGTGGTGTAGACACGGCCAGGGTGATGATTTCTCTATCTCCTGGCTCTATGAGTGTAGACACGGCCAGAGTGATGATTTCTCTATCTCCTGGCTCTATGTGGTGTAGACACGCCAGGTGATGATTCTCTATCTCCTGGCTCTATGTGTGTAGAACGGCCAAGTGATGATTTCTCTATCTCCTGGCTCTATGTGGTGTAGATATGGCCAGGGTGATGATTTCTCTATCTCCTGGCTCTATGTGGTGTAGACACGGCCAGAGTGATGATTTCTCTATCTCCTGGCTCTATGTGGTGTAGATATGGCCAGGGTGATGATTTCTATATCTCCTGGCTCTATGTGGTGTAGAAGTTAGGTGCACGCCTCTCGTTCCAAAAGTAAACGGTTTGCTCGTTTGGGGAGCCATCGATTACAAATTACATTTCTACAAAATATCTTCAATTTCTTTAAAACTACTTCTTGAACCCTCGCTAGTGCTACGGAGTTCGTGCACTACAGTTGAGATCTTCTTGTGTAAGAAAGAGATCGAAGTGCAATGATGATGGTCCTATCAATCAAACATTGTGCTGTTGTTTTCTGATAGTGAGGATCAATCCATTGCCGTTTTCTTTTGCAACCCCATCTTTATAGGTTGATTTCTTATATACTTTCCTATATCTGTAATATTTCTTCTATCTAACTATCTAATACATATAGACTATAGTGGAGACATCTGTTGGTGACTGTATGCAGATTTGCTACGATATTCTTGGACATATGCCAAGTCCACATATACATACAACTATATCGTTAGTCATACTTTTGTACATACATCTCGATCGTGACTGTACGCTGGAAGGTATCATATCATCTCTATTATGACTTTCAGATCCCAATAGAGTATATAGCATACATCTCGATCGTGACTGTACGCTGGGAAGGTATCATATCATTTATATTATGACTTTCAGATCCCAATAGAGAATATTGCTGCAACCTATTACAAAATATATATCCAGCATATATATATATAAATGATAGAAGAAAACTAGTCACGGCAGAGATGAAGTGTCTACGCAGAATGCTGGGAGTAACAAGAAGATACCGGTTGAGAAATAAAGACATCAGGAAAAAAGTGAGTACAACATCAGAACTGAATTTCATCAACAAACAACACATTAAATGGTTCGGCCACATAAGCAGATTACCAACAGACAGTGTATCACCTCAAAGAGCAATGTTGTCATACGTTCGGACACATAAGCAGATTATCAACAGACAGACACTCAAAGAGCAATGTTGTCGATACGTTGGACACATAAACAGATTACCAACAGACAGTGTATGCACCTCAAAGAGCAATGTTGCTCCGATACGTTCGGACACATAAACAGATTACCAACAGACAGTGTATGCACCTCAAAGAGCAATGTTGCTCCGATACAGTGAATATAAAACAAGCCATAAGCAGTTACCAACAGACAGTGTATGCACCTCAAAGAGTAATGTTGCTCCGATACAGTGAATATAAAACAAAAGGCCGGCCACGCAAAACATGGACCTCAGAGATAAAAGAGGCAACGACAGACGCTATGAGACAAAACATGATTGGAGCAAAGAAGAAATATTGATATATTCAGTTGGGGTTGTGGGTGATTCGATTCGTACATGGTTTTCACTGCTTCATTCACTGCTTCTGTTATTTCTGTGGTCCACTTTTTGCATCTGCGACATTATTTCAACGTACCTGAGTAGCACTGCACTTTGATGCGCACTTTCTGTTGGTAATTTGCTTATGTGACTGAACCATTTCATTTGTTGTTTATTTATGAAATTCAGAACTGATGTTATACTCACTGTTCCCCTGATGTTTTCATTCCTAAAGCGGTCCCCTCTTGATCATCATCAAGGTGCGTATCCTTTATAGGAAGTTGCTCTCTTTGCAGCACATCTGAAATTCACTCTGTCTCTAGGCAGTTCACCCACTTCGTTGATGGTCATATTCATGGTTTTATTAATATCTTGTAGCCATCTTCTTCTTGGTCTGCCTCTGCGTCCTGGGACCCTGCCCTCTAGTATTGTTCTTTCCAGGCCATCGTGACGCTTGATGTGACCAAAGTATCTAATTTGTCTGTATAGTATGTTGTTTATCAGCCAATTCTCTTTAACATTTAGTTCTTTCAGGACATCAGTGTTCTTTCTTTTTCTGTTCATGGTATTCGTATGATCTTTCTGTAGCATTTAGTTTCGAAGGACTGGATTTTCGTTCTTGTTTCTTATGTAATAATAGTCCATGATTCACAACCATAAGTAGCCACTGGGAAAATGCATGTTCTCAATATTTTTAATTTTAATATTTTGCTGGTGCTTTGCCACATGTTCTTCGTACTGTTTAACTTCTTGATTGCTATTGTTAATCCTCTTGAGATCTCTTTGGAGCAGTCACCGTTATTGTTAATTATTGAGCCCAGGTATTCGTAGATCTCTACACATTGGAGTTCTTCATTGCTGATTTGGATGTTAGGTGAGCCTTTTGCTTTGTCAGTTGGCATTATTTTTATTTTTTATGTATTCAAATATAGATGTTGGTCTTCACTATGTTTCTTGGTCGTCATGATTAGGTTTTCCAACCTTCTTTGCTGGTGGATAATAATACTGTATCATCTGCGTATCTAAGCTCTGGTATGGATTTGCCTCCTATAGTGAATGGGTCGTAATTCAGATTTGTGGTATCATCTTGTACATTCCTCATGATGTTCTCCTCATTTATGTCGAATAAGTATGGGGACAAAATACATCCCTGTCTTACCCCTTTTGAATCTCGAATCATTCAGCTATTTCAACTCCTATTTTAATGGTTGCCTGTTGTTCGTGGTATAGAGATTCTATGTTATGTTATGTTATGCGATCGATGTCATGGCACATTGGGCATTCCCATGCATGCTCTGTCCTCCGCTGCAGCAGCCATCCCAAAGTCAATTTTCTCACCGTACCCATGAGAAGTTGATTACTATATCTTCTCTCTCCCTACCACGAAGACGACACTGTCTGGCATGTCCAAACTTAACGCCTAATTCTCGAACTCGTTCCAGTGTCTGAGACTTGACCATGTCACATAATTGAGAGCGTACCGAATTGATGATATCGGCTCTGTCCATACTTATGCCCGTTTGAGTCGGGGGATTGTTTGTAAGAAAGTCAGCCCGCTCGTTACCCTGCACTCCAGCATGTACAGGTGTGTACAGTCAAGTCATTTTCTTGAGATGTGATCTCCGAATTCTGTCCACCCATTCCACACGCATACTTCCAGATTCAATCATTTGAAGTATATTCATCGAGTCTGATATGATAATTGTATGGGTTTCCATGTTGCTCAGCCACCCATAACAGAGCCCTGGAGGCAGCAGAGATCTCCATAGTCATGCTCGGTGTCGTTGTTTCGAATGCGCCGCAGTCCTCATGAAGTGTGCGACCGTTTCGTTGTGCTGAATAAGCCTACGATGATCTGGTTCCGCGTCTGACAGCCATCGGTGTAGATAATGATATCACCTGGATGGGAGTGTTGATCCACGAGTGCAAGAATCTCCGCATTGACGACGCCCTGGACCCATGCTCTACAGCGTCTCCCAAGTGTACTGACAACCCTGGTGTAAGCAGTCATATCCTCTGATATAGGGCATCCATTCTTCACCATGTCTCAGCTCATCTAGAGTACAGAACTGTTTAATAACATCCTCTGCCTCGACCATCCATGATCGGCCTCTCTTCAATCGCCTGCCCTTGTTTTCATTTATGGATTTGTGCAGAGGATGATTTCTGTTCGCAGAAACTTTCAGATAAGCTTTTACCGGTGCGACTTTGTATCTAATGACCATCGTTGGCAATCCAAGGACATAGCGCATTGCCTCACAGGAAGTGTGTGACCAAGTATAAGCCTCATCGCTTCATTTTGGACCCTGTCTAACTTATCCAGCGATGTTCTGCTTACTTTCAGAAGACCAAGACCATAGTCCACCACGCTCAGCACTAGTCCCTGATAAAGAAGAAGCATCAGACGTTGTTCAATGCGTTGTTCTATGAGTTGTATAATGTGTGTTGGAAAATGCATGTCTTTCATGATGTTCCACATTTTCTGGTGTTGTCTTTCATGATGTTCCCTTCTTGATACTTATATCATTCTGCGGACACACTTAATCTCTGTCGTGACTAGTTTTCTTCTATCGTTTGATGTCAGTGATGTATACACATGTAACCCCCAATTTGAGAACCACTGATATGTGTGAATCGTGTACATAGACGCTCAAGAGGTAGTCAAAGTAAAATATCATTTAGATAAAATGTGAGTTTACCTGTACGCTGTGAGCACTCAACAAAAGATCATGCACTGAAACATGAGCTATTTATTAAAGATGATGTGAGATTATTACCAGGAATAATTTCTCATTTTTCAAGTGTCCTGTCTTCTGACAAGATTGAAGCAGTCTCTCTCTTCCACTTCCTGTTTTTTTAGATACATTATTTTCACGCTTCTCTTTTTATGGTTGGATATCCCAGTACAATATGTTTTCTTTTTATGGTTGGATATACCTGTACAATATGTTCTTTTTTATGGTTGCATATTCCTGTATTGCTTCAACCATCTCACTCCATTAAGTAGGGATTACAACGAGGTATCTATGAGTTTTATTATGTCTCTATAGTGCTTCAGAAACATGGACAGCCTACTCAAGTCACGAGAGGAGACTTGACATATTTCACCTTCGATGTCTACGCAAGATTATGAACATCAGGTGGTACGACAAGATAACCAGTTCTGAAATACTACAACGTGCAACCTGGCCTTCCATCATGGGCATGCTCAGCAGTAGAAGACTAAGATGGTTAGAGTATGTGAGAAGAATGGACAATTGCCACATACCAAAACAAATGTTGTTCTGTGAACTTTCGGAGGAGAAAATGCACCAAGGCAGACCACTGCTCATATATAAAGATGTCTGCAAGGTCTCAATGAATAACTTTTATATCGGTCCCAGTAAATAATGAGAAAAACTAGTTGATGATCTAGTTATATGGAAAACAACAATACGCGAAGGCGCAGAATAATTTGAAAAGAGACTTAGAAATGAGCTGAAAGGCAAGTGACAAACGAACACTCAGAAGTTGTCACATTAAAACACTTGCCAACTGACCGTCTGTAAAGACGATAAATGCCATAAACATATATAATACTGTTATATGTTACATAAGGCCTGCAAGCAATTTCTCCACATCGCTCTATCCTGAGTAACTCGTTCAATCTCTTCGAATGAAATTGTGTCCGATATTTCTTGTCTATCTTAGAAAAGTTCGGATCAGGGTTTTCCTACAGAGTAATTTCTTTCTTGAACCCATTGCCTCCTACTTCAATGTCAGCTTTGGTATTTTTTAATTTAATTCTGCTCATAGTATGTCCTACACATCTCCATCACTTCTTTCTTATAACTGTTATTAGTTGTTGAGCAAATATTTCTCTACTTTCAAATGCAATCAACTTACTTATCTATCATATACCACAAATCTACATTCACACAACAATAATCCAATCATAAAACACTCTGAGAGCCGCTATAGCGTAGTAGTCCGTGCACTTACTTCTTTGGCGCGTAGTTCTAGGATCAAACTGAACAGTTGTTTCGAAGGATTTTGCCGGAGCCGCATTGAGTTCCTTTCTGACTAATTATTGTTGACATTTATGTTTAATGTTGCTAAACTGTCCTGTGTACTCGGGTTTTCCCTGACCTACTTTGCTATCCGTGACACCATTTATGTTTAATGTTGCTAAACTGTCCTGTGTACTCGGGTTGTCCCTGACCTACTTTGCTATCCGTGACACCATTTATATTTAAAAAACTACTTACTTATCTTGAGAATTATTATAACTCATGTTTTCTGATCCAGATTCATCACTTCTGTTGTTTATAACATCTCATTATAAGAACATCTCATTATAAAAACATATCATTATACTAACATCTCATTATATAAACATCTAATTATACAAACATCTCATTATACTAACATTTCATTATATAAACATCTCATTATATAAACATTTCATTATATAAACATCTCATTATATAAACATCTCATTAAATAAACATAGAATTATACAAACATCTCATTATATAAACATCTCATTATACTAACATCTCATTATACAAACATCTAATTATACTAACATCTAATTAGACAAAAATCTCATTATACAAACATCTAATTATACTAACATCTAAATATACAAAAATCTCATTATACAAACATCTAATTATACAAACATTTAATTATACAAACATCTCATTATGTTAACATCTCATTATATAAACATCTAATTATACAAACATCTAATTAGACAAACATCTAATTATACAAACATCTTATTATAGCATCATCTCATTATACAAACATATAATTATACAAACATCTCATTATACAAACATCTCATTATAGCATCATCTCATTATAGCATCATCTCATTATATCAACATCTCATTATACAAACATCTCTATAGCATCATCCATTAAGCATCATCTAATTATACAAACATCTCATTATACAAACATCTAAATTATACAACATCTCATTATACTAACATCTAATTATATCATCATCTCATTATAGCATCATCTCATTATATAAACATCTAATTATACAAACATCTCATTATACAAACATCTCATTATACAAACATCTCATTATACTAACATCTCATTATACTAACATCTAATTATATCATCATCTCATTGTAGCATCATCTCATTATATAAACATCTAATTATACAAACATCTCATTATACTAACATCTCATTATACTAACATCTCATTATATCATCATCTCATTATAGCATCATCTCATTATATAAACATCCAATTATACAAACATCTCATTATACAAACATCTCATTATACTAAATCAATTATCATCATTATTACATCATCCATTATATAAACATCTAATTATACAAACATCTCATTATACAAACATATAATTATACTAACATCTCATTATATCATCATCTCATTATATAATCTAATTATACAAACATCTCATTATACAAACATCTCATTATACAAACATCTCATTATACTAACATCTAATTATATCATCATCTCATTATAGCATCATCTCATTATATAAACATCTAATTATACAAACATCTCATTATACAAACATATAATTATACAAACATCTCATTATATCACATCTCATTATAGCATCATCTCATTATATAAACATCTAATTATACAAACATCTCATTATACAAACATCTCATTATACTAACATCTCATTATACTAACATCTAATTATATCATCATCTCATTATACAACATCTCATTTCAAAATCATTTTAAACACTTTGACTTCACAAAAATATATCAAAAACCAATGTATCATCTAAACAATCAGTGCAACAGACAATAAGTTTCAATATTCATCGGAATCTCTGAATATGCTAACAAAAAGTTTTCAACATTGATCTGTACAGAATCATCTTTCATCTTTGCTTGCCTTCCTAACACTTGGACAAATATTATTAGAAAATAACAACTGGCTTGATGCGACTTCACACCTTAGATGTAACACGGTTATAATTAGTTTGTTTTATTGAATAAAAGAGGAAAATGTCAGCCAATAGTAGCGTTAGTGCGATCGTGTTGAAAGTATTGTGCATGATTTAGCAGTGCTCACGTTGTATAGTAACTAAACATGGTTTATCAGATACAAGAAGATATCCAGGTACTACACATGCAGATTTATGACTTAACAAAGCAAATTTAAAGAACAGAAAAACTTTCAAATTAATGGAAAGAAGCATTACTTTGACCTATCTTCAAGAAAGGTGACAAGAAATCAATGTGAACACTACAAATGTAGATCGCTAGTATCTACCAGCTACAAATTTTAGTTTAGTTCTAATAATGTATGAAACACAAATGTATACATAAGGTAACTGAAATAACTTTCAATGTTGATGATATATATAATATATATATATATATCTCAGATCCCATATTGATGATATATGCAACAATGAATCTCAAATGATATAATGATGATATAAGCAGCAATGTATCTCAAATGAAATTAGGATGATATATTCAGCAATGAATCTCAAATGAAATTAGGATGATATATTCAGCAATGAATCTCAAATGAAATTAGTATGATATATTCAGCAATGAATCTCAAATGATCAGAAGAGGAGAAGGCTCTGTATGGTCTGGTTTTGTTGGCACTAAATATTCACAACCTGCTAGTACTATCTTCATTGAAATTGGACCATGATCAACTAAATATTCACAACCCGCTAGTACTATCTTCATTGAAATATGGACCAATGAATCCAACTAAATATTCACAACCCGCTAGTACTATCTTCATTGAAATATGGACCAATGAATCCAACTAAATATTCACAACCCGCTAGTACTATCTTCATTGAAATATGGACCAATGAATCCAATTAAATCTTCTCTCCATAACGTTGTGCTGTTTGTTTGGATGCGGGCATTTCTAATTGTGATTTTTTGTTGTTAATAAGATGTTCAGCAACCATTGTTTCTCACTTTCCTTCTTACAATAATCATCATATTTTCTGCACGTTTTGATATTTGTTATGTCTTTGTCTTGTGCTATATCTTATACATGGTGTTTATAGAGTCGCTGTGCAGTGAATTTTGAAAATATTTGAGTAATAACATCACGAATGGTGGAAATTTACATCATGATATATATTCTGAGTTCCACAATCCTGTGTGCACATTACACAACAAGCCTTTGTTATATTCACGATTTCATTGCTGAAAGGAAATGGTGTTAACCAATGAAAACAGGGTATATTTGGTAAAACATGTCTTTCGTAAGTGTGGCAAATATACTGAAGAAGTAATTCGACAATATGTGCTGAAATTTCCAGACTCCCAAGTCGTGTTCACAGTCACTTTACCGAATACACACCAGCCAATAGCAGTAGTGTCTAGATGAATAATAACAATCTACGTTACAATTTTGTAGACGTCTTTAAGGCCCCAACTGAAAAACCACATTCTTATGACGTGGTCTCACCCGGGCGTAAGTTTCACTGCACAGTAACTTTATAAACACTCTGCCTTATGCCGATCCCAGTCACCTTAACTTTATAAACACACTGTATATGTGACCCCGGCCACATAACTGTATAAACACACTGTATATGCAGACCCCAGTCACATTAACTTTATAAACACACTGTATATGTGACCCCAGTCACAATAACTTTATAAACACCTTGTAAATGCGACCTCCAGTCATGTAGACTTTCTAAAATTGATCAATCTTTAGAGTGATTGTCATAGATTGATTGACTGATTGATAGAACCATCATCATTATACTTCGGTAAGTAACCATGGTTCTCCGATCTCTTTCTTACACAGGAAGATATCAGCTACAGTGCACGAACTCCGTAGCACCGACGAAGTTCCCCGATGTAATTTTGAAGACGGTAAATATATTTGTGTAGGAATATTATTTTTAGTCTTTACTAATAAATGTGTCATGCCAGCGGCTTTTCAGCCTGCTCTTCTCGATTTTGAACTGTCAGTGTTGTTCTTTTACTTGCTCAAATTGAAACAAATGACCCTAGGTTTTAACGTACGTCTCCGATAGGACTAGGAACTAGATCTCCACTGAGATCACAGATCACTGGAAAATATCCAGATGGCTCTATGAGGGTGCGAACCTGGTACCTTTGTCACGAGAGACGAGTACCTAACCTCTACAGCACAGAGACTCCGCGAGAAGTGAAGAAGAATAGTCAAGACATTTCTAAAGTAGTTAGTTCCCCTGTTTTGTTACAAAGAAATGTCCAATTAAATTCAAATTAAATAAGGAACAGCGCATGTATGCGATGTTGTTAGAGAAATATAATTAAGATGGCATTAGAAAATATACATTTAATATATTTTCATCACCGCGAAGACCTCTTTTCATTGACCTCTTTTCGTTGACCAATCTGGACAAACATAACCTAGCAACAGTGACGCTTATGTGACGCAAACATCAGTTTTATGTTTACTGCGCATATCCCAGATTTAGAAGGTACCATGAATACTCTTCGGCCGGATGTATGTATATATTTGCTATTTGTATGCAGATACACAGATTCACCTAGACTCAGCTTCGCATCATCGCTCGACAGTTCAAGCAGAGAAATTCTCTCGCTTAGATTTCCCATTGGAAAAATAAGCGTAGCCACCATCCTGCCTGGGGTGATTTCAAGCGCTGCATAGAAGCATAAGCCGCTTCAAAAATCAATGTTTGAAGTGTTAATAGCACAGAACAACTCAATATTGGCCTGGGTTGGGAAATGGAAAAGATGGGGGAGGGTGTTATATGAGTAAATGTCTCAATACGAGATTTCATATTTTCTACATTTGAATAGGGAGAATTTATCGATAGACGTTGCAGGAGACGCATGAAGTGGGAGTAAGATAAACGAAAGATCAAAACCGACATAGTTTTAAAAATAAAAAGTGCAATGTGTACTTGTTCTGTACCTGAAGGAGGAGCAATTTACACTCTTGTGCTTCGTTGTCGCCCTGTGCTCCACGAGGAACAGAGAGAAATAAGTGTCAGAGTAAGTGTTGGTGTGTCAGGGACTGAAACTTGTAGATACGTCATCTGTCAACTTGATTAAATGCTTTGACCGTGTGGAGCTGAAGCAAAGAATAGTACCACTGCGACGTACAAGGCATGTCGTAAGAGGCGACTAATGTATGACCTATGAAAGCTTCCCGAGTAAATAAAAAGGATCGCAGAAATCGGCTGTGCTGACCTACTTGTATGTGCATAACTGACACAACGTACAGTCGCTCCTAGGCTCAGATCACCTACAAATCACACAGAGTGGTTAACAAGTGGTCGATATAGAGTGCTAGAAGAAGAACTACTACAGGATAGTAATAAAGATGGGACATTTATAAATTATAATGCTGCAAACTTTATGGAGCAAAAACTAGCAATCTACTTTCCTTATGGTTATTCCTCACAATATGTTGATCACATGGTTCATGAAATAACTTGCAGGAGTGCTTTCAAACATTTCCACTTTTGCTGGCGAATTCTTTTTCTTTTTTGTTTCGTTTTGATAATGAAAATGAACTTTATCATTTCAAGTTTTTGATGTCAGTCCACAATTTTATAATCACTTATATTACAGAATCTCGGTAAAAGCTTCAGTTTTTGTCATCATCTCTCCATTATTATCTAATCACGTTACCTTGTATTCTCCTACATCAAGACGTTGTCAGTTTTTGTTTTCTAGTGCAAGTACGGCTGTCTCTGACAAAATTTGATGTTTAATTCTCTCTTTCCTCTCTTGCTTTTGTCTTAATAGAATTGTGTAATGTCATCAGCAAAGTCGCAACAAATAACTGCTTGTTAAATGCGGTGCCTGCAAAAAAGTTACAAAAACATAAGAAAAGAAAGTGTCACCAACATCAGTATAAGAAAGAAAGTTGGAAATGTTGCTTGAATTACTTTGAGAACATCAGTACTAGACTTCATCAAGAAACAACAAATTAAATGGTTCGGTCACGTAAGTAGATTACCATCAGACAGTGCACCCAAAGAGCAATGCTGCTCCGATACAATGGGTACAAAGCAAAAGGCCGGCCACGCAAAGATGGACCTCAGAGATAACAGAGGCGACGAAAGAGACTATCTACGAAGCGCATACTAAGGCCCGTTTTAGAAATCTCTTCCTGACCTGACGCTGTGAGGCATACAGGATTCGAGAAAGAAAGAAAAAGAAAGAAATAAGAATGCATTCAAACTCTACAGTATACAGAGTCTTCTATAAAACAACATCAGGAAAGATGAGAGAGGAAGACCACGAAAAGATATTTAGATGGCATAGTAAACTGCTAAAAGCAAAATATATCACCAGCAACTAGAACAGCGCAAGCAACTGAACATCTCAAGCAACTAGAACATCTCAGCAACTAGAACATCGAAACAACTAGAACATCTCAAGCAACTAGAACAGCGCAAGACAAAAACAGAAAACCACGAGATTGGGTAACAACCCGATAACAGTGTGACGACAAAACAAGAAGAAGAAGTAGATGTTTATCTATCTGCTGTTATTCTCTGTCATGTTACTATTGTTATCTATTCATGCTGTTATTCTCTGTCATGTTACTATTGTTATCTATTCATGCTGTTATTCTCTGTCATGTTACTATTGTTATCTATTCATGCTGTTATTCTCTGTTATGTTACTATTGTTATCTATTCATGCTGTTATTCTCTGTTATGTTACTATTGTTATCTATTCATGCTGTTATTCTCTGTTATGTTACTATTGTTATCTATTCATGCTGTTGCTGTTTTGAAGTTCGGGTATCTCTGTGGTGTAGAGGTTATATACTTGCCTCTCGTTCCAACTGTTCTTGGTTTTCTCTCTCGTTGAGCCATCGGAATATTTTTCCAGAAATCTCAGATCGAAGATAGAATTCCTAGTCCTATCGGAGATGGACGATAAAACGTAGATCCCTTTTTCAAGTTGAGGAAGTAAAATAACTCTTGCCAGTTGAAAAATCGAGAAGATCAGGCTGGAAAACCACTGCCTGGCGAAAATGAATTAGAAAGATTAAATAATAAAATTTCTACAAAATATTTTGACTAATTTCTTGGTTTCATCGGGATCATCGCCGGTGTTAGTCCACTGAAACTGAGATCTTCTTGAGAATAAGGAAAATATCGGAGCATACATGGTTACTCAACGAAGAGAAATATCGGAGCATACATGGTTACTCAACGAAGAGAAATATCGGAGCATACATGGTTACTCAACGAAGAGAAATATCGGAGCATACATGGTTACTCATGAAGATATGAGAGGAAAATATCGGAGCATACATGGTTACTCAACGAAGAGAAATATCGGAGCATACATGGTTACTCAACGAAGAGAAATATCGGAGCATACATGGTTACTCAACGAAGAGAAATATCGGAGCATACATGGTTACTCAACGAAGAGAAATATCGGAGCATACATGGTTACTCAACGAAGAGAAATATCGGAGCATACATGGTTACTCAACGAAGAGAAATATCGGAGCATACATGGTTACTCAACGAAGAGAAATATCGGAGCATACATGGTTACTCAACGAAGAGAAATATCGGAGCATACATGGTTACTCAACGAAGAGAAATATCGGAGCATACATGGTTACTCAACGAAGAGAAATATCGGAGCATACATGGTTACTCAACGAAGAGAAATATCGGAGCATACATGGTTACTCAACGAAGAGAAATATCGGAGCATACATGGTTACTCAACGAAGAGAAATATCGGAGCATACATGGTTACTCAACGAAGAGAAATATCGGAGCATACATGGTTACTCAACGAAGAAAATATCGGAGCATACATGGTTACTCAACGAAGAGAAATATCGGAGCATACATGGTTACTCAACGAAGAGAAATATCGGAGCATACATGGTTACTCAACGAAGAGAAATATCGGAGCATACATGGTTACTCAACGAAGAGAAATATCGGAGCATACATGGTTACTCAACGAAGAGAAATATCGGAGCATACATGGTTACTCAACGAAGAGAAATAATGATGGTCCTATCAATCAAACAATCAATGAATTTTGCAGTTTCTCTTACATCTTACATGTAGCAACAGAAGAAGGTGTAAAGGCACATACATAGGAGAATATGAGTGGTATTAGTTACCTGTAAAATATGAGGGTATTAGTTACTAAAATATGAGTGGTATTAGTTACCTGTTACAATATGAGTGGTATTAGTTACCTGTAACAATATGAGTGGTATTAGTTACCTGTAACAATATGAGTGGTATTAGTTACCTGTAACAATATGAGTGGTATTAGTTACCTGTAACAATATGAGTGGTATTAGTTACCTGTAACAATATGAGTGGTATTAGTTACTGTAACAATATACGTGTATTAGTTACCTGTTTTAATCAATATGAATCTATAGTTACATGTCATTGGGCGTATTAGTTACGAGCTGTATCACAGAAGAGGGTATTAGTTCCTGTAACTAATTGAGGGATAGTTACCTGCTAACAAGAGTGTATTAGTTACCTGTAACAATATATGGTATTAGTTACCTGTAACAATATGAGTGGTATTAGTTACCTGTAACAATATGAGTGGTATTAGTTACCTGTAACAATGATGAGTGGTATTAGTTATATCAATAGAGTGGTATTAGTTACCTGTAACAATAGAGTGTATTAGTTACCTGTAACTAATATGAGTGGTATTAGTTACCTGTAACAATAGAGTGGATTAGTTACCCGTAACAATATGAGTGGTATTAGTTACCTGTAACAATATGAGTTGGATATTAGTTACCGAAAATATGAGTGGTATTAGTTACCTGTAAACAATCATGATGGTATTTAGTTACCTGTAAACAAATGAGGTGTATTAGTTACCTGTAACAATATGAGTGGTATTAGTTACCTGTAACAATATGAGTGGTATTAGTTACCTGTAACAATATGAGTGGTATTAGTTACCTGTAACAATATGAGTGGTATTAGTTACCTGTAACAATATGAGTGGTATTAGTTACCTGTAACAATATGAGTGGTATTAGTTACCTGTAACAATATGAGTGGTATTAGTTACCTGTAACAATATGAGTGGTATTAGTTACCTGTAACAATATGAGTGGTATTAGTTACCTGTAACAATATACATATAATACTTTTCTTTCTTCCTCTTGTTTTTCTCTCACATCAACCAATTATGAAATCTATATTTGGGATATGTCTGTGGGGTGTATTAGCGTACTGAGTAAGCGTTCGCATATCGACTAGGACACACGAGGGTTGTGGGTTCAATCCCACACTAGAAGTTCCACATGTGAGGAAAGAAATAAGCCCTACTACCTCCTCCACGCTAGGTTTAAGAAATGTCAAGAGACAGGCACATCATACCCTAAGTAGTCTGGAAAAGTTCGGGAAAATGTAAGGGTAACAAATGTAATTTTGAAGATAATGACATTTTTTAAGGAGTTCTATTTTAATCTTTTCAATGTATAAAAGAATCAAGAGTCGAAGAATTGACTTCATTGCACCGGGTTTTATCTCATACGACTTGGTCCCTCTCTGCAGAAATGGTACGCCACCCACCGAGAGTACTGCACAAAGAATGAACTTAGTAGCTCCGGCCACAATCCTAGAAGTCTCTGTACAAACATGAGCTCGTGAACAAAAAGACGAGTCCGATTCGAACCCTTGACGTTCAGAACCCAAGGCAAGGGCTTTGCCCACTTAGCCACAGAGACCACTATTGTTATTTGTTTGATATGAAGGGATTAAATTTTCTGTAAACCGAGGCACGCCCTTTTAACCTAAGAACAAGTCCCTTTTTTTAGTTATATCAGAGCGTGTTTGCCAACAAACATAAAATAAGAACCAACTCCTTGCGAAGAATCCAGTTTCCACCGAAGTTTATACAAGAAACAGTATTGAAGATATTTCAAGCGAAATTTCTATGTATTCTTTGTGTGTTAGGTAGGGGTTTAAAGCCTCTTTAAGCCTTGGCACGCCTCTGTCAACATAAGGCACAGATACAATGGATACAAAGCGAAAGGTGGACATCAGAGAAAACAGAGGCAACGAAATATATTGTTTATGAAGCGCACACAAAAAGCTCGTTCTAGAAATCTCTTCTATACTGATGATGTGAGGTAAAAAAGGATTGAAGAAAGGAAAGAAAGATTTCATGTAAACGAAAGTAAAGTGGGAACATAATGTGTTTGAAATAACTTTCAAGAACTCTCTCACTCTATCCACAACAACCTAGTCTATGCCAGATCTATTCCTATTATTCTATTATCTATTTCTAACATGCATTTCTCATCTCAGAGTTTCCAGGTGCTTACTCCGATTCACTAGTTTTAATGATGATGGTGATGGTGGCAGGTAAAAAAGAAATTGTGGTTGCTTGAGATTAAATGAACGAAGGTTTAAATATGTATTTGGAACACGTGTGGTAACTTTTGGAAAGTCTTAACTTAAGGATGTAAATTTGTGGGAATTAATGGAGACAAACAGCAGGATTTAAAATAAAATATTGATAGAAGAATGGTATAAGAACAATTGTAAGATAGAAGAATGGTATAAGAACAATTGTAAGATAGAAGAATGGTATAAGAACAATTGTAGGATAGAAGAATGGTATAAGAACAATTGTAAGACTGAAGAATGGTATAAGAACAATTGTAAGACTGAAGAATGGTATAAGAACAATTGTAGGACTGAAGAATGGTATAAGAACAATTGTAAGATAGAAGAATGGTATAAGAACAATTGTAAGATAGAAGAATGGTATAAGAACAATTGTAAGATAGAAGAATGGTATAAGAACAATTGTAGGATAGAAGAATGGTATAAGAACAATTGTAAGATAGAAGAATGGTATAAGAACAATTGTAGGACTGAAGAATGGTATAAGAACAATTGTAGGACTGAAGAATGGTATAAGAACAATTGTAAGATAGAAGAATGGTATAAGAACAATTGTAGGATAGAAGAATGGTATAAGAACAATTGTAAGATAGAAGAATGGTATAAGAACAATTGTAAGACTGAAGAATGGTATAAGAACAATTGTAAGACTGAAGAATGGTATAAGAACAATTGTAGGACTGAAGAATGGTATAAGAACAATTGTAAGATAGAAGAATGGTATAAGAACAATTGTAGGATAGAAGAATGTTATAAGAACAATTGTAAGATAGAAGAATGGTATAAGAACAATTGTAAGACTGAAGAATGGTATAAGAACAATTGTAAGATAGAAGAATGGTATAAGAACAATTGTAAGACTGAAGAATGGTATAAGAACAATTGTAAGATAGAAGAATGGTATAAGAACAATTGTAAGATAGAAGAATGGTATAAGAACAATTGTAGGATAGAAGAATGGTATAAGAACAATTGTAGGATAGAAGAATGGTATAAGAACAATTGTAGGATAGAAGAATGGTATAAGAACAATTGTAAGATAGAAGAATGGTATAAGAACAATTGTAAGACTGAAGAATGAATATAAAGCACAACAAATGTAAATATGAAGTCGGAGAGGGCTTGCCTGAATGGTGAGAGACACCGATAATAAGAAAAGCAAGCTTTCACACAAAAACCAATCAGAAGCTTCTAACTGGTCGCCCTGACCACGCCTGAATTCACAGAGGGAGAAGAGCAAAAGAAAAAAAGAAAACAGCTTTAGTGGAAAATATCAAAGACATCATTCATATCATCATATCATTATCGTCCACCTCATCAACATTATCTTCCTCATCATCATCACTATCCTGATGAGGTGTGGGCTGTTGGTGAAGTTCTAATGAACGTTTTGATTTTTATTATATTAATCAGCGTGATCGAGTAGAAAAAAAAAACAATTTTTCATGTATATGCCATCAGTTTGCATTCATGAATGTTCAGTCCCTTTCAGCCAGCTTAAAGTGCAAGCGTCAGAGCGTTTGTACAGTAGCTCCCGAGACGATTATAGGGAATTCGGTAGCACAGGAAAAATAATAGTGTATGAATACAGCACACACTACCACTAAATGAACCCAGCTGTAGCGCATGGTCCTCACGTTCTCAGCGTAAACCACACAGCTCACTCAGAGTAGTTAACTTGGTTGATACGAATGAACGCAAATAAACAAACAGCATCTTCGGTATCAGTTGCCGTCTCCGCATCTAAATTTGGTCGCAATAGACTTCCTACATCATCTGTGTCTTCACTTGATGTTGCACTATTCCAATCTGTAATGTACACATCTCTTGGTGTTTCCTTCACACTTGTGCCTCAGTCTTGCTCTTGTTGGTCTGTATTCAACTTTGCCTTCTAATAAGGTTTTCATCAATTTACCATGTCTTATTATTATGTCTTATTATTATGTCTTATTATTATGTCTTATTATTATGTCTTATTATTATGTCTTATTATTATGTCTTATTATTATGTCTTATTATTATGTCTTATTATTATGTCTTATTATTATGTCTTATTATTATGTCTTATTATGTATTATGTATTATTATGTCTTATTATGTCTTATGTATTATTATGTATTATTATGTATTATGTATTATTATGTATTATGTATTATGTATTATGTATTATGTCTTATTATGTATTATATATTATGTATTATGTCTTATTATGTATTATGTATTATGTCTTATTATGTATTATGTATTATGTATTATTATGTAAATTGTATTTGTTGGATTTTTATTTTCTCTAGTAATTTAGTAATTCATTTTTCGTTCTGAGTTTTTCTATAAATCCTTTATTTGTCTGTTTGTGTGTGTCTTTCCATGAAATGCGACCTATTCTTCTGTATATCCACATCTTAAAGTCATTAATTTTGTCTTCCAATTGCGTGTTCATTGTCCATGTTTCTGATCCATACAAATATACAGAGTAAACACAGCACTTGATAATACTTATCTAGCCTATTTGATAGGATGTTAGTTACTTGTTCGTTTCATTGAATGTACTTTTGATCATTCCTATTCTCTTTCTAATCTGACTTTCCCATCTGCCATCATCTGTAATTATGTGTTCTAGTTACAATACATTGTTTACTTGCTTCAGTAATTATCTGTATAATTTTACATTTGTTTTTGGCTTCCAATCTTCTTTGCTGATAACTATGGTATTGGTTTTCTGAGTGGTAATGTTTAATCCATATTCCTTGCTAGTTTCTCCTAGTTGGTCGACTAGTTCTTGCTCATTCTCGGCTAATAACACTTCTTTCTTTTGTCGTTACACTGTTACAATATTGTTACTCAGTATTGTAGTTTTCTGTTTTTGTCTTGCACTGCTCTAGTGGCTTCACTGATTGTTATTTTTGCTTTTTGACAGGATTCTGCGATGCCATATATTCATCTTTTCTTGGTCTTCATCTCGCCTTTCTTCGTGATGTTCTGTTGTAGAAGACTGTGTATACAGTGGGGTTTATTTCTCATTCTTATTAAGTGGACGAACCACTTCATTCTTTGATTCTCAATGTAATTCAAGCAAGATTATATCCCAACTTTCTTACTTATGCTGATGTTGGTGACTCTTTTTTAATGTTATTGTTAACTTTCCGTAAGCTTCACATTTCACTTATAGTTATGTTTTGCAACTGTGCTCTTTCACATGTAGAGACTATACCTCATTACGTGTACGCGTTCTCTCCGATATCGTCTGGTCCCATCGTACAGGGAATTCGCCTCGCGCAGTACTGTCCCAGTTCGTGCCAGCAACCAATCGCTGAGACGCAGGCAGGTTTATGCTCTACGGAACAGCTCATTGTTGTCAAAGGGGTTGAACTCTGCAGTGACCTGAAAGAATAAGAACAGAACGTTTGCAACCATGGTCGCATGCAGATGGATATCAACACACCTTCCAACATGATATTATTTTTGTTATGCTTTTCCATTCTTCATATGTTTGTTACTTCTAAAGGTAAATAGATATTACTTAATATTAACAAACGATACAACATAGTTAGATGTTGTTTATTCGCCATTTACAAGCTAATCTACCCGTTTGTTTATCGTGTAAAGTTTGCTTGTACCGACCCGACCTATTCTTCTATAAAACTACCTTAGTACCTATACGTTCAGCACAGAACACACACACGTAAACACAGCTCGCTCGCTGATCTACACACCATCAACTGCAAACAATAAATCATCCCCAGTGTTACTATGACGCTGAGATCAGGAAAAAATGATTGCTTGGTTACAGCTAGCATTTCGTCCCCGTTATTTCCTTTGATTGTAAGACTGTTTCAGGTAGTCAGCCACTGAATTCTACCTTGTCAGGTGCCGGTCATGTACATAGATTCACATTGTCAACTCTGGAACACATGTTACCAAAATAAATGTTGCGTGCAAGAAATGTAGACACATTCACCTAGTTTCTCTTTCTACATAGTTGTTATATTGGTAGCCTTGTTGTGAGATGTGTCCTCTTTATTCAGTTTTACGTTACATGTGCAGTTAGTTTCAAGTTACATCATTAATCATCTTGTTAGTACATCAATAACCAGATTGTCAGTACATCCTCAATCAAATTATCAGTTCATCATTGATTATTTTGTCAGTACATCATTACGTGGCTTGTCTGTACATCGTTAAGTAGATTGTCAGTACATCATTAAGGTGGCTTTTGTCTATACATCGTATCTTAAGTAGATTGTCAGTACATCATTAAGTGACTTGTCTGTACATCGTTAAATAGATTGTCAGTACATCATGAATCAGCTAGAGAGTGCATCCTTAATCAATTTGTTATTACATCAGTCATGAACTTGTCAGTACATCCTTAGCTTATCAGTACATCATTTATTAGTTTATCAGTACATCATTAATCATCTTGAGAGTACATTATTGGTCATCTTGAGGACACATCATCATTTCCTATAGTTTTAACACGAGAAACATCACCAACAAATTCTGTTTGTAATTATCCTATTGTTCTTTTAAATTAAACTCGTTTGTGTATTGACTCTGATACAAGCGTGTTGTGGCTACAGTCCAACTTTCTACGTTCCACACGCAAGATAAGGAATTTGCCTTCCTACCTCCTGCACAATACGGTTTAGAAATGTGAAGGCACAGGCACGACATACAGTAAAGTCTCAAGAGGCTGCAGTACATTTTTATCATCTAATTATCAGTTTACTGTTCGTATTTTATAAATCAGTGATGGGCAACATGCGGTCCGCGGACCTTCGGCGGCGCGTTAAAAAATTGTGACAGGTCCTCGACTTTCATGGAGTATTATTATACACTCCGACATCTCATTGCTCACAAACTCATTGCTAACATTATGTTCACAGAAGAATTTCTCACAATTTTGCTTACAACAATGCTCATAAACTCATAAATCACACTATTTTCACAGGAGCATTGTCAACACTTTGCTCACATTATTGTTCACAGATTTATCATGCATACCATATTCAAAGAATCATTACTCACACTTCGTTCACATATACAATATTCTCACGTTTTTCTAACAAAATCATTATTACCAATTTGCTGACAGAATCGTTGCTAACACTTCGTTCCCATAAACATTATTCTCACGTTTTCCTAACAAAACCATTATTACCAATTTGCTGACAGAATCCTTGCTAACATTTCGTTCACATATACATTATTCTCACGTTTTTCTAACAAAACCATTATTACCAATTTGCTGACAGAATCGTTGCTAACACTTTGTTCACAGCTTTGTTGCTCACCTTATATTCACATAATTAGTACTTAAGCTCGAATTCTCTATGGGTGTTAAGGAACGATACTCATTCTTTTTTTGCCGGAGAAAATTCATTAGTAAAGATTAAAAATAGAATTCCTACAAAAATATCTTTACCATCTTCAAAATTACATTATGTACCCTCTCCAGTGCTACGGAGTTCGTGTTCTGCAGCTGATATCTTCCTGAATAAGAAACACCCGAGTGGTTACCGGGCCCAAATTGGGGTGTAAAGAATAGAACCATTGTTACCTGCCACGCATGTCGTAAGAGGCGTCTAAGGAGGTTGGGCGTGGGGCTAACTACCCCACACCGTAAACAACACTAGATGGCTACAGAACGGAGAGCGAACCGAGTAAACGCTGGCTGAAACTGGACACATCGCCGAAGGATAAGGACCAGAGCTCCAAATGGCGCTGAAGATGTGACATAAAACACACCAATGCTAAGGCTGCATGAATCAGATTTCCACATGAATAGAATTTATGGGGAAATCTGGCACATCGGTCTGGGCGGTGATCGCGAGAGAGAGAATAAGAAAGAGATCGGAGCACACATGGTTATTCACCGAAGTCCAATGATGATGGTCCTATCAATCAATCAATCAATCAATCCAACTCATTCTTTAGCTCGAAATATATCGATTTGGGTTCAAGTGGTATTCAATTACATGATAGAAAATATATGAGTGCGTTTTACTAGCAGATACACCCGAGATACAGACGAGATACAGACGAGATACAGACGAGACACAGACGAGATACAGACGAGATACAGACGAGATACAGACGAGACACAGACGAGATACAGACGAGATACAGACGAGATACAGACGAGACACAGACCAGATACAGACGAGACACAGACGAGACACAGACGAGACACAACTGAGATGCCGCATTCAAGTTGACCACGTATAAGAATCATTTTGAAGTAAAAATAATTTTTTTTAAAGGCTGGAAATCTGTTGCCTGCGCGAAACAATTAATACTAATAACAACAATTCTTACGAATATTGACATTCCATAAAAATATATCTGGAAGCCAGGACTCTGATTATGGAATTAGTGATATTTCCTGTACAAGAACGAAATAGAAAACACGGGGGTGTTAATCAAAATGCAATCATGATTGTCCTGTCAATCATTTAATTCATCGTTTAAATTATCTTTGTTTCATATAACTATTGCGAACACCTTGATCATAAACAATGTGTCTAAAACAAGTATCTATAGGCGAAGCATTGATTTCATTGCAACCAGTTTTCCCATATGGTTCCGCCCCTGTCGACAGAAATGGCAAGTCTTCTCCCGACAAATTTGCACAAAGTACGAAATTCATAGCTCCAGCAGCAACCCTAGGGATCTCAACAACCTTAGAGATCTCATAGCAACCCTAGGGATCTCAGCAACCTTAGAGATCTCATAGCAACCCTAGGGATCTCAGTAACCTTAGAGATCTCATAGCAACTCTAGGGATCTCATAGCAACCCTAGAGATCTCATAGCAACCCTAGGGATCTCAGCAACCTTAGAGATCTCATAGCAACCCTAGGGATCTCAGTAACCTTAGAGATCTCATAGCAACCCTAGGGATCTCAGTAACCTTAGAGATCTCATAGCAACCCTAGAGATCTCATAGCAATCTAGGGGTCTCATAGCAACCCTAGGGATCTCAAGCAACCTAGAGATCTCATAGCAAATCTAGGGATCTCATAGCAACCCTAGAGATCTCATAGCAACCCTAGGGATCTCATTAAAAAATCGCATCATTCGGTCCGGACTCAAACTCAAAACCTTCAGAACGATAGACACGCGTCTTAACCATTTCCAATTGAGTCCACCAAAGCATATGCAACTTCATCATTACTCCTGCTGCTCTGTCGGAGGTGTTTCTAACAAAGGGGTATGGTGCTCGCCTCTCGCTGTAAAGATACCCAGTGCGTTCCCCGGGTAAAGCGATCAGGATATGTTGTCATCGATCTGTAATTTCAATGTAGGTAATATCAAGTTTCTAGTCCTTTCAGAAACATACGATAAAACATATCTCCCAAGCTCAAGTTAAGCTCATTAAAAAAAACTGAGCTTTTGAACATTAATAAGTGTAACCGCAAACCCGCTGTCGGGATTAATAACTGTAACCGCAAACCCGCTGTCGGGATTTTTCGATTAAATGATTAAAATAAACATTCTTACTCATTGTTACCATCCTCAAACTACACAGTGTTCCTCGCCGGTCCTACGAAGCTCGTGCACTGTCGCTGAGATCTTCTTTATAAGAAAGAGATCGAAATAACATGTTTGTTTACCTAAGCGCAGTAATGTTGATTCAATCAATCAATCAATCAATCAATCAACTCATATTCTGTCAACTCTCATCACCTTCTTCAATACTCCAGCAGCGCTTGGGCTCTTGCCCTTCGGCTCCAATCAACTATATCAATATTAAAACAATTTTGTTGTCATTTGCATAATGTATATTACGTTCTGCATTTCGATCTTGACTCTCCAATGGGAGAATATAATTAGTTTTAGATAGAACGATGTTTACCAGATATTGTGTTCATTTTCTATTTGAGATATTAACGTTCCAACAATCAATAACAAATTACGTCCTACAGTAAGTTCAGGAATAGAACTTGTTTATAAACCAGATGTGGCGAAGTAGTCAAATTTGCTTTGCATTCACAGTCATGGATTCGAGTCTGAAACACGTTATTCATCTCGCGCGTGCATTTTCTCCAGACATCCGTATGACTGTTACATGAACCTCAAGGGTGGGGAGCAAAGAATAGTAACACTGCGACCTACAAGGCATGTCGTAAGAGGCGAGTGACGTAGGGGCCTAGAGAAGCTACCCTAGTAAATAAAAAGCGTCGCAGAAATCGGATGTGCTGGCCTACTTGTAGGCGCATAACTGGCACAACGTACAATCGCTCTTAGGCCCGGATCATAAACAATTCACACAAAATGGTTAACAAGTGGTCTCACACAAAATGGTTAACAAATGGTCTCACACAAAATGGTTAACAAATGGTCTCACAAATGGTTAACAATGTCTCACACAAAATGGTTAACAAATGGTCTCACACAAAATGGTTAACAAATGGTCTCACACAAAATGGTTAACAAATGGTCTCACACAAAATGGTTAACAAATGGTCTCACACAAAATGGTTAACAAATGGTCTCACACAAAATGGTTAACAAATGGTCTCACACAAAATGGTTAACAAATGGTCTCACACAAAATGGTTAACAAATGGTCTATATGTAGCGTTTGAAGAAAAAGAAGTTACATGAGCGACTGAGTTAGTGATTTATGTATTCTTGTTAGATGGCGTGCAATTTTTGCGGAGAGGGACCAAGCCATATGGGTAAATTTGATGCAATGGAGTCAGTGCTTGACTTTTAACCCTTAGAGTACAACAAACCACCTCTCAGGCCTTTGAACAGAACCAATTTTCCTGCAAAGCACATTACATACCAACATGATTTATTAAAAACACATATTTAGCGACCCAATATTTGTGTACAATTCTATGCAGAATACAACAGATGTATTTATAAAGCAGAGCTTTCATCTCTACATATAATGATTTATGAAATAGTTCTCTGGTGTTCTATTAAAAATGTGTGTTCTAAATACCAGGTCGTACAAACATGGTTCTATTGTGCGTTCACCGAGTATCCACCGGTAAAAGTGGACACCTTTGCTGTCGGTCACTCTCTTATCCTAACAACCACAAATGGTTGTCCAAGATGGAGCATAGCTCTTCATGTACATGTGGAAGGCAAAGGGAAACTACCACATTATTTTCCCAAGTTCATAGTTCATAGTTCATGTTCATATGTACGGTTCCAACTTCACTGCAACGGGTCACTCCATAATTGCTCCGTTCCTGTGCTAATGAAAATCACACGAAATACTAACAACTGTGAAATGTTTCCTGTGTGAACTAGTTCCAGAATGAAACAGCCGTGTCCCGCCACAATAAGAAACCTGCACCGCCTACAATGCATATGGCCGTCACTAATGTAGCAACACAAAACTGTTCATCACTTGAATTGCAATTCTTGTAGAAGGAACATCAATTATGACAAAATCCAGCTTTCTGCACTCGCAATATAACTGCATACGGCAGATTGAGCTTGTTCGTCATAACCGCTGTCCGCCATTTTCTGAATACACACAACAAACGCACGGTGGACACACAGCAAAAAGCATTCCATGTAACAGTCATAGCTCACAGCGTTGCTCAAGCACTAACTCAGTAGCTCGGCAAACGAAACCGGAAAATACCCGACCAAACATGGCGAAAATGCGCTAGCATAGTCGTGTTCAGAATCAAACAGTTCTGAAGATTTTCCCAAGAGAAATTAATATATCAACATAAATCGAAGCAAGCACATTAAAGACAGAGATTTGTGGTGATCTATGATCGCCTAAGCCAGCCGGCACGACACCTGATGATGATGATGAGGAT
Source organism: Arion vulgaris (assembly GCA_020796225.1). Lineage (NCBI taxonomy): Eukaryota > Metazoa > Mollusca > Gastropoda > Stylommatophora > Arionidae > Arion > Arion vulgaris. Next base: position 110,145,518 of record CM036753.1, on the reverse strand, counting down.
GATATTAAGAGTTAAGCGCCTTTAAAGTAAAGAGTCACTTTCGTACTATGTTGCTTTTCGGTTGCGTCTGTCTTGCAAGTAGTATGTGGCTACGATGTAGCTACCATGTGGCTACGATGTAGCTGGACAACGTAAATAAGTAGCAAATCGAACTATTGTTATTTCTTTATGTCTCAGAATCGAACTTAATTACAAGCATTTGGCAAAAAGTTTGTTTTAAAATGATAGTGTTTTAAACTACTGGTCGCAGCCTTACTTTGGACTACCGGAATTTCCCCAAACATTCGCTTTTCAAATACCTTCACATGTCGCAATGAGTATTTAAAAAGCGCTCTTAAAACTGCTTAAATAAAATTGAATCCTGTTGAACAAAAGGAAGCTTTGCGTCAGTTATTACATTCACTTGAAAGATTCGATTGTGAACGAATGTAATGCAGAAAATCACGAGAAGTTAATAATTCTCTCATCAAACATATTCACATTATTGGGCAAGTAATTAGTCATTATTGAATTTTCATTCTACTTTTTCCTAGCACGCAAGCATTTTTTCTCTCTGGATAACTTGATTGATTGATATGACCATCGTCATTGCACTTCGGTGAGTAACCATGTGTTCTCTGATCTCTTTCTTACACAGGAGGATCTCAGCGACAGTGCACGAATTCCTTAGCACCGGCGAGGGTTCCCGGTGTAATTTAGAAGAGGGTGAACATATTTTGGAAAAATTGTTCTATTTAAAAAATAATTTATAATGTATTTTGTACGGACAGCGACTTTCCAGCCTGCTTTTCTCGATTTTGAGCTGCCAATGGTTCTTTTACGTGCTCAGCTTAAACATAGGATCTATGTTTTATCGTCCATCTCCGATAGCACTAGAAACTTGATCTCACCTACACTGCGATCAAGGATCTCTGGCAAAATATCCTGATGGCTCCACGAGAGAGCTAACCGAGTACCTTCGTAACGAGAGGCGAGCACACAACCTTTACGTCACAGAGACTCCGATTTATATTTTCGGTAAAATATCATGGAATATAAAAGTTATAAATGCAGTAACTAAAATATCATGGAATTTAAAAGTTATAAATACAGTAACTAAAATATCATGTAATATAAAAGTTATATATACAGTAACTAAAATATCATGGAATATAAAAGTTATAAATACAGTAACTGAAATATCATGGAATATAAAAGTTATATATAAGTAACTGAAATGTCATGGAATATAAAAGTTATATATACAGTAACTGAAATGTATTCTTAAAGAGAATCATTTATCATTACAAATTGCAACAAGATTACGGTATGTTTGAAACAAACGCAGACTTCCTCAACTTGGACAATTACAGTTTATGACCAACTTGTAGGGAAATTGATCTTCTCGAAATAGTACTTAATGAATGTCAAGTGAGGCCAGGCAGGTTTCCTGGACTCTGTGTGTACGTGTCAATAGTCAATTTGTTTCCATAAACAATTCAACGAGATATCGCTGACTGCCGTGAACCAGTACATGTGTCCCAGGATGCATGTCGACTAATATTACTTTCTAGTCTCCCTATTTATCGTTAGCTGGGACTTAAATATGTATAACAAAACACGAAAACATACATTTTGATTGTGGTAACTAGGACGTGAATCATGGACATAAGCGTTACAAAAGAATATGTGATCTTTAAAAACAAAATATTTCATTTGTAGAGCGTCTTAAACAACAACAAAATCATACATGACTTTAGCATCCAAGCACATTTGCTCATAATCAATAACTTTCTTTTATTTTTCTCCATTCCTGTTTTGCCTCACAGCTTTAGGATAGAAAGAGATTTCTAGAACGGGTTTTTGTATGCGCATCATAAACAGTGCTTTTCACTGCCTCTTGTTATTTCTGATATCTACATTTTGCGTGCGCGGACGTTTGCTTTGTGTCCACTGTATTGGAGTAACATTGTTCTTTGATGTGCATTGTTTGTTGGTCATCTGCTTATGTGGTCGATCCATTTAATTTGTTGTTTCTTGATGAAGTTCAGTACTGATGTTGTACCCACTTTTTTCTGATGTCTTCATTTCTCAACCTGTCTCTTCTTGATACTCCCAGCATTCTGCGTAGACACTTCATGTCAATCGTGACAAGTTTTCTTCTATCGTTTGATGTCAGTGTCCAGATGTGGCTCTGATAGCATAATGGGGAGAGAAATATTGTGCTTTACTATGGCCTTTTAGTGTTCATAGTGACATGTTTGCATTTCAAAAGTGGTGCCAATTGTCCGATAATTGTATTTACTTTATTGCATCTATGTTGCATTTCATTAGTTATTCTTCCATTTGATGATAACATGCTCCCTAGGCATGTAAAGTCTTTAACTAATATGTGATGTTATTCTTCCATTTGCTGATAACATGCTCCCTAGGAATGTAAAGTCTTTAACTAATATGTGATGAACAATATCATGTCTGGAAAACTGAAATATTTTGGTCACATTAAACATTTCACCCACCTGAGCCAACATATTGGCTCGAAATATTTTGTCAGATAACGCAAAGCCATTGTACGAACTAATTCAATCACTAATTCAATCTATATTGTAATATAAAAGCGTTGGAAGGTTTAAAAAAAAATTAAAACGTTACAGAGTGAAATGGTAAAAGTTAAATTGTCTATAGAAAGCAATAATGTAAGGCATGGTTCCTGTAGAACGAAGCAGGGACTACAAAGATTTCAGTGAGACCATTGAGCACGATATTTGAGGACTCGGAAGAACATGTCTTTTAAGCCGTCTGTGATAAGCGTGACGTTTTGCAAAGGACATACTTTACCAAGAAGAAGAGCTTAAAGCAGCTATTAAACTAGGTTTGATGTTATTGACTATTGTTTGTTATATTAGTTTTGGTGGCCTCTGTGGCGTAGATATATGTACTCGCATCTCGTTCTATAGTTACTCGGATCCCTCGTGGGGCAATCTTTATATTTTTTTTAAAATCCATGTAGTGTAAGTGAGATTGAGTCGCTAGTCCTATCGGAGAACGATGATAAAATGTATGTCCCCTGTTCATGTTGAGCACATAAAAGATCCATTAGCAGTTCAAAATCGAGAAGAGTAGGCTGGAAAGCCGCTGCACGGTCAAAATTCTTTAGAAAGATTTTTTTAAATAAAATTCCTACAAAATAATATTCACCATCTTCTAAATATTAGGGACCCTCGCCGGTGCTATGGAGTTTGTTCTGAAATCTTTTTGTGAAAGAAAGAGATAGGAGTACACATGGTTACTCATCGAAGTGCAATGATGATGTTCATATTAATCAATTACTTGTACTATTTATTCATTATTTGTAATATTTATTATTATTGTATTAGCTATATTGTTTATTTTATTATAAAGTTTTATTATGCCTATTGTTTATCTTACTATTCATTTCGTATATTTATTAATTTATCATATTAATTGTTTGTTTTAATGTTATCTTATTAGCAATTTATTATATTGTAATTATTACTACGTTAGTGATTTCTTTTTAAATATTGTTTGGAGGAGCTGGTGGTCGTGTCTGGTACACTGATCTGTACATCCTATTATCTCGGGTTCAAACCCCGATAAGGTTATGGTATTTTTATGTTTTAGTGGAGGAGGTAGGTCTATGTTTGCAGTACAATAAAACTACACACTGCTGCGCATTGACATGCTGGACATTGACATGCGGGACATTGACATGTGGGACATTGACATGCTGGACATTGACATGCTGGACATTGACATGTGGGACATTGACATGCGGGACATTGACATGTGGACATTGACATGCTGGACATTTACATGTGGACATTGACATGTTGGACATTGACATGCTGGACATTGACATGCTGGACATTGACATGTGGGACATTGACATGTGGGACATTGACATGTGGGACATTGACATGCTGGACATTGACATGTTGGACATTGACATGTGGGACATTGACATGCTGGACATTGACATGCTGGACATTGACATGCTGGACATTGACATGCTGGACATTGACATGCTGGACATTGACATGCTGGACATTGACATGCTGGACATTGACATGCGGGACATTGACATGCTGGACATTGACATGCTGGACATTGACATGTGGGACATTGACATGCTGGACATTGACATGTGGGACATTGACATGTGGGACATTGACATGCTGGACATTGACATGCCGGACATTGACATGCGGGACATTGACATGTTGGACATTGACATGTTGGACATTGACATGCTGGACATTGACATGTGGGACATTGACATGCGGGACATTGACATGTGGGACATTGACATGTGGGACATTGACATGATGGACATTGACATGCTGGACATTGACATGCCGGACATTGACATGCGGGACATTGACATGCGGGACATTGACATGTGGGACATTGACATGCTGGACATTGACATGTGGGACATTGACATGCTGGACATTGACATGTGGGACATTGACATGGGACATTGACATGCGGGACATTGACATGTGGACATTGACATGCGGACATTGACATGTTGGACATTGACATGTGGGACATTGACATGCTGGACATTGACATGTGGGACATTGACATGCTGGACATTGACATGTGGGACATTGACATGTGGGACATTGACATGCTGGACATTGACATGCTGGACATTGACATGTGGGACATTGACATGCGGGACATTGACATGCTGGACATTGACATGCTGGACATTGACATGCTGGACATTGACATGCGGGACATTGACATGCTGGACATTGACATGCGGGACATTGACATGCTGGACATTGACATGCTGGACATTGACATGCTGGACATTGACATGTGGGACATTGACATGTGGGACATTGACATGCTGGACATTGACATGATGGCATTGACATGTGGACATTGACATGCTGGACATTGACATGCTGGACATTGACATGCGGGACATTGACATGCTGGACATTGACATGCGGACATTGACATGCTGGGCATTGACATGCTGGACATTGACATGTTGGACATTGACATGCTGGACATTGACATGCTGGACATTGATCTTTAATCTTTCTTCTGAATTGCACAATCTGAACAATATTACTTGATATGGAATTTTAGGGAATTATTATTCTGTTACCATTATAGCCGAAGGTTTCAAGCCGAAGGTTTCAAGCCGAAGGTTTCAAGCCGAAGGTTTCGCCGAAAGTTTCAGCCGAAGGTTTGACTTCATTGTGCAAGCTTTAACCCAAATCTCTCATTGGGTAAAACATTTGGAGTTAAACACGGCGCGATGAGACAATCTCTCGAAACTCCTGTCGAGCATATTGCGCAAATCACTAACTCCGTAACTCCGGCAATAATCCTATGGGTGTCTGGAAAATATGTACTTGTGAACAGAAAATATGTACTTGTGAACAGAAAATATGTACTTGTGAACAGAAAATATGTACTTGTGAACAGAAAATATGTACTTGTGAACAGAAAATATGTACTTGTGAACAGAAAATATGTACTTGTGAACAGAAAATATGTACTTGTGAACAGAAAATATGTACTTGTGAACAGAAAATATGTACTTGTGAACAGAAAATATGTACTTGTGAACAGAAAATATGTACTTGTGAACAGAAAATATGTACTTGTGAACAGAAAATTTGTACTTGTGAACAGAAAATATGTACTTGTGAACAGAAAATATGTACTTGTGAACAGAAAATATGTACTTGTGAACAGAAAATATGTACTTGTGAACAGAAAATATGTACTTGTGAACAGAAAATATGTACTTGTGAACAGAAAATATGTACTTGTGAACAGAAAATATGTACTTGTGAACAGAAAATATGTACTTGTGAACAGAAAATATGTACTTGTGAACAGAAAATATGTACTTGTGAACAGAAAATATGTACTTGTGAACAGAAAATATGTACTTGTGAACAGAAAATATGTACTTGTGAACAGAAAATATGTACTTGTGAACAGAAAATATGTACTTGTGAACAGAAAATATGTACTTGTGAACAGAAAATATGTACTTGTGAACAGAAAATATGTACTTGTGAACAGAAAATATGTACTTGTGAACAGAAAATATGTACTTGTGAACAGAAAATATGTACTTGTGAACAGAAAATATGTACTTGTGAACAGAAAATATGTACTTGTGAACAGAAAATATGTACTTGTGAACAGAAAATATGTACTTGTGAACAAAAATATCTTGTAACAGAAAATATGTACTTGTGAACAGAAAATATGTACTTGTGAACAGAAAATATGTACTTGTGAACAGAAAATATGTACTTGTGAACAGAAAATATGTACTTGTGAACAGAAAATATGTACTTGTGAACAGAAAATATGCGAACAGAACGTGAGGACCGAATTTGAGCCCACGACCTTAGGAACGCACGATTAAGACGTAAGCATATAGCCGCAGAGATCCCCGTGTTAAGACGTAAGCACTTAGCCGCAGAGATCCCCGTGTTAAGACGTAAGCACTTAGCCGCAGAGATCCCCGTGTTAAGACGTAAGCACTTAGCCGCAGAGATCCCCGTGTTAAGACGTAAGCACTTAGCCGCAGAGATCCCCGTGTTAAGACGTAAGCACTTAGCCGCAGAGATCCCCGTGTTAAGACGTAAGCACTTAGCCGCAGAGATCCCCGTGTTAAGACGTAAGCACTTAGCCGCAGAGATCCCCGTGTTAAGACGTAAGCACTTAGCCGCAGAGATCCCCGTGTTAAGACGTAAGCACTTAGCCGCAGAGATCCCCGTGTTAAGACGTAAGCACTTAGCCGCAGAGATCCCCGTGTTAAGACGTAAGCACTTAGCCGCAGAGATCCCCGTGTTAAGACGTAAGCACTTAGCCGCAGAGATCCCCGTGTTGCACGATAGAAGATGTTCAAGGTTTTGTTGGCTGGTATACAGGGAAAGTGATTTTGTCTTTATTGCGACTGTTTATGTTTCTCACCTGATACACCTGTTTGTTTTGTTTCCAGTACCAACATGTTGTACCAGTGTACAGAATGACAAGTGCCGCAGATGGTGTAACCAGGTAAGATATTTTACCTGTCCAAGTATTTATGTCAACCTTTCACCATTCTCACCTTTAGCTTCTAGCAGGGATATATGATACAGTAATCCAGCTTGGGCTTTGTCCGGTAGAGAGAACACAAATGTGTTGTTTATATTTGTGGCAGTGGTAAGTTTCTACATGGTCCATTCCCTGGTCTCAGACAAAAATAATGTGTAAGACTAATGTCCCAAAACATATCTAAGTCTTTCACTGTACCCCCCAAAAACACATCTAAGCATACCCAAAAAAACGCATGTCTTCTTGTGTCCAACAATATACTGTCTCCCATTAAGTCATAATTTGTCCATGTCCCACACCATACACTATTCTTCTCTTGTCCCAAAACATAATATTTTCCGTAGCTCCAACAATAAGCCTAGGGATCTCTGGAAAAAAACGCATATATAAACAGAACAGTGTGGTGTGGATTCGAAACCTCGACCTTCGTAACGCAAGGCGATGACGCAACCACTTAGCTACAGAGAAGCCGGGTTTGATCACCGTCAGTGCGAACTGCACACAGTGACCCTTTATACAAGCTTTAGATAATGTTTATTATTTTGGCTGGTATTCTATAGTATCCCATAATATTCCACATGGAAATTCTGTCTAGACTATCAACATTTTTTTGTTAAAATCGATGAAATTTAAGGAAAGAGGTTGTTGCTTCTCAATCAGCATGTTCTTGTCTCAGGGATCTATCCACTGCTTCTTTGATTCTATCGGATATGATTTACCGCACTGAATATCATCTGTCGTCGCTGCTTCCAATGGTATATACAGCAGAAACAAAAACTACCCACTCAGTTCAATCTTGTCCTTTAATTTCTACCTCAAACCTAACCCAATGCATATCTTTCAGCTCGTTCTATCTCAAACCTAACCCAATGTATATCTTTCAGCTCGTTCTATCTCAAACCTAACCCAATGCATATCTTTCAGCTCGTTCTATCTCAAACCTAACCCAATGCATATCTTTCAGCTCGTTCTACCTCAAACCTAACCGAATGCATATCTTTCAGCTCGTTCTATCTCAAACCTAACCCAATGCATATCTTTCAGCTCGTTCTATCTCAAACCTAACCGAATGCATATCTTTCAGCTCGTTCTACCTCAAACCTAACCGAATGCATATCTTTCAGCTCGTTCTATCTCAAACCTAACCCAATGCATATCTTTCAGCTCGTTCTACCTCAAACCTAACCCAATGCATATCTTTCAGCTCGTTCTACCTCAAACCTAACCCAATGCATATCTTTCAGCTCGTTCTACCTCAAACCTAACCCAATGCATATCTTTCAGCTCGTTCTATCTCAAACCTAACCCAATGCATATCTTTCAGCTCGTTCTACCTCAAACCTAACCCAATGCATATCTTTCAGCTCTTTTCATCAATTCTCTTTCTTGTGTCTCTAGGTCTCCATTTGTCCGCTGTCCCTGCCATATCTACTGCATTGTGTGTCTTGGTTGTTTTTCTTTACTTGTTTTGGGGATATCTTCAATCCATCTCCATCATCTCTTTTGTATCTCTTTATTTCTGTCTTTCAGACTAGTTAGTTCATGAGAACATTCCAACAAAAAGTATCTTCAAAATGACGTCGACGACCCTTGCCAGTGCTACGGTGTTCGTGCACTGCATCTGAGATCTTCTTGTGTAAGAAAGAGATTGAAGCACACATGGTTACTCACCGAAATGCAATGATGATGGTCATATCAATCAATCAAATTATATTTCTCTCGTACCGTTAAACATTAACTATGGCATACAAGTAATTTTTCCATACCGCTCTATCCTGGGTAACTCGGTCAATCTCCTATAGAATTTAGTTCGATATTTCTGGCCTTTCTCAATAAAGCTCATTTCGGGGTTTCCTTATGACGTGCTTTCTTTCTTGAACCCTTTGCCTGCCCCTTCAATGCCTGCCACTTCAATGCCTGCCACTTCAATGCCTGCCACTTCAATGCCTCCACTTCAATGCCTGCCACTTCAATGCCTCCCACTTCAATGTCTGCCACTTCAATGCCTGCCACTTCAATGCCTGCCACTTCAATGCCTCCCACTTCAATGCCTCCCACTTCAATGCCTCCCACTTCAATGCCTGCCACTTCAATGCCTGCTTTGTGATTCTTTAATCATTTATTCTCAGAGTATGTCCAACATATCTCCATCTTCTCTTTCTTGTAACAGTTGTCTCCCCAACTCAAATATAGGAAAATGGGTTAGAAAACAAACGGTTAGAAAACAAACAAAGAAAATGTTTCTTACTAGTTGTTGACCAGCCATTCCTCTCATGTCATCACTTCTCATCTTTTCGTCCTATTTTATATTCATTATTTTCGCGATATCTATTTTAGAATACATTCAACTTATAATAATATTTATTACTATTACTCTCATACCGTTATACGTTACATAAGGCATACAAGCAATTTCTCTTATCCTGGGCAACTCGCTTAATCTCTTCCATGGAACTGAGACCGATTTTTCCTGCCTCTCTCAACAAAGTTTGCATTGTCTCCTTAGGTCTTTCTCCCTTTCTTGAGCCCGTTGCATTCCACTTCCATGTTTGCAGGATCAAATTAGCAAGACCAAAAAGCATTCAACTTAAAACCTCTGCCTAAATACATCTAAATACACCTATCCGAGAAACTCACCAGATTTGTCTCTCTAAAGACCACGTGAGTGTCCTTGTTTAAAACAGGCAAATTTTACCTGACACAATGACACACTTTTTTTTAAACATCCATTTTTCCTTACACCTAATGGTGGCCTGGAATGTTTGTTTGCCATATCCAACCTATTCAGGTGATTGTGAAAGAGCGACGTGTTCTCCTCCCACTCGTCACTCAAATTATTATTTGTGCATTGTTAAGTCAACATCACAGACAGCGCCATGTTTGCAAGTCGCATAACAGTTTGTGTACATATTTACCGGCTTGTTTTTTTTATGTGACACGTTCAAGATGACAAAACGTTCTCACCAAAAGTTCACTCATTTATGAGCGGGTCTCTACAATGTTCCTTGCTCCTTGCTTGGTATTATATGTGAAGAATGGAGAAACGAAACTGATATGCAGTCAAGTAACGAGGTTGACACTTGTGCCAACAATATCTGTATATGACAGTTTCGATACAAGTTTATACTTTTAAAAAGGCAAATTTATAACGAGTTTAGTAAAACAATTTAGTTTTCTCTATATTATTATTATATTTTTCTCGTACTGTTAAACGCTACATATGGCCTGCAAGTAATATTTCCACACCACTCAATCCTGGACAACTCACTCAATCTCGTCTATGAAATTGAGTCCGATATTTCTTGCTTTTCTCAGTAAAGTTCTTTTCGTGGTATTCTTATTGCGTCATTTCTTTCTTGAACCCTTTGCCTCCCACTTCAATGCCTGCTTTTTTATTCTGTGCTCATTTCTCCTCAAGGTGTGTCCAACATATCTCCATCTTCTCCTTCTTATAACAGTTGTCACTAGTGGTTGACCAGACATTTCTCTGATTTCATCACTTCTCCTGAATTCCTTTAATTTTATGTGCATTATTTTTTCGCAGACATCTATTTTTAACTACATTAAACTTGCTTTCTATATCTTTAGTCATTTTCCAACTCTCACTGGCATATGTTGGGATTGATACAACATTTGAATTGAAAATTCGTAATTTAGTTTTAATACTATATAACTTGCAGTTTCATATTTTATTTAGACTTTTAAAAGCTGAATAATTTGTAGTATAATTTCTTTTGTAGTATTTCCCGTGTGATGAAAATTGTTATCCAAATAGATGAGCTGCTCTGTCAAATAGATGAACTGCTCTGTCAAATAGATGAGCTGCTCTGTTATTTTTTCATTTTAGATTACAACGTGATATCTGCATTATTTGTCATATGTGTCTTCATTATATTTGTCTTATCATAGCTTATCTGCAGCCTAACGTTTGATGCTATAGATGACAAGTTATCTGAGTTGGGTTTTTTGTGTGTGCATATCATGGACAATATCATCTACAAAATGAAAATCTTCCATTTAACTGTTTTCTGTCCAGTCGATGACAGTTTCACCCATGCAGTATTTTCTCATCATCCAGTTTGCCCTATATAGCTGTAAAAAATAAGTGAAATAGTTTGAAGGTGTCTTTAAAGTTAGAAAATATTTGGTGTCTATTCTCTTCAATATAGAGACAGTATTTGATAGCAAGCAGGTCCATTTTTAATTGTATAACTTTTTAATTATCTGGATACAGAAGACAATTATTGTCAAATAGTAAAAAGGTTCTATTTATCAACATTATTCGTTATTCCACTGTCTTTACAGTCTCCCCCTCCCCTCCATCCCACCCTATTCCCCACACACACAAAATCGCTCATTACAGCATTTTCTTCCCATCATCATTGTATTTCGGTGAGTAACCATGTGTGGTACGATCTCTTTCTTACATATGAAGACCTCAACGGTAGTGCACGAACTCCGTAGCAACGGTTAGGGTCAGCGATGTAATTTAAAAGATGGAAATATTTTGTATAATTTTATTTAATTAATTATGCCCGGGCAGCGGCTTTCCAGCCTGCTCTTCTCGAGTTCGAACTGCCAGTGGTTCTTTTACATGCTCTTATTGAACACGAACCTACGTTTTATCGTCTGTCTCCGATAGGACTAGGAACTCGATCTCACCTACTCTAAGATCAGGGATCTCTGGAAAAATAGCCCGATGACTTCACGAAAGAGTGGACCGAGTACCTTTTAAACTAGAGGCGAGCATCTAACCTCTACGCCACAGAGCATCATAACAAACCCCTTCCTCAGAGCCAACAACAAAAAAGATGAAATTGAAGATAATATTAAGAAGAATGCTGATAATTGCATGTGAGAAACTTAAGAAACAACCAGGCCAGTGTTGGTTGTGTTCGGAATGCTGAATATACATTCGATTCTGTCATGATAACATAGCTCGGGGTGAGTCAGTTCAAGACATTGCTTGTGTGAACGCAGCAACTAATCGGAGATGACAAGATCTGGGCCTGATCTCAACCGTATATCTTTCCTTGTTGTCAGCAACCATTTGTAAAGATGATTTCAAACGTGCGGCCATGGGGAAAATTTGTTGAGACTAGACCGAAGAGAAAGGGAGATAAAATACTGGTTCATTGCGGACAAGAAGATATAGATAAGGAATGATGTAATCTAATGTAGAAGTGACCACATATGTTACATCTTAACCGGACAAGAAGATGTAGATAAGGAATGATGTAATCTAATGTAGAAGTGAACACAGATGATACATCTTAACCGGACAAGAAGATATAGATAAGGAATGATGTAATCTAATGTAGAAGTGAACACAGATGATACATCTTAACTGGACAAGAAGATGTAGATAAGGAATGATGTAATCTAATGTAGAAGTGAACAACGATGATACATCTTAACTGGACAAGAAGATGTAGATAAGGAATGATGTAGAAGTGAACAAAGATGATACATCTTAACTGGACAAGAAGATGTAGATAAGGAATGATGTAGAAGTGAACACAGATGATACATCTTAACTGGACAAGAAGATGTAGATAAGGAAAGATGTAGAAGTGAACAAAGATGATACATCTTAACTGGACAAGAAGATGTAGATACGGAAGGATGTAGAAGTGAACACAGATGATACATCTTAACTGGACAAAAAGATGTAGATAAGGAATGATGTAGAAGTGAACACAGATGATACATCTTAACTGGACAAGAAGATGTAGATAAGGAATGATGTAGAAGTGAACACAGATGATACATCTTAACTGGACAAGAAGATGTAGATAAGGAATGATGTAGAAGTGAACACAGATGATACATCTTAACTGGACAAGAAGATGTAGATAAGGAATGATGTAGAAGTGAACACAGATGATACATCTTAACTGGACAAGAAGATGTAGATAAGGAATGATGTAGAAGTGAACAAAGATGATACATCTCAACTTGATGTAGAAGTGAACAAAGATGATACATCTTAACTTGATGTAGAAGTGAACAAAGATGATACATCTCAACTTCTAACTCTTTTACGCCAGTATGTTGCCGGGGCTCGCAAGGGGAGCAAAGAATAGTAACACTGCAACCCAACCTACAAGGCATGTCGTAAGAGTGACTAATGTAGGAGCCTATGGAAGCTACCTTGGTAAATAAAAAGCAACGTAGAAATCGGATGTGCTAGCCTACTTGTAGGCGCGTAACCGGCACAATATAAAAACGCTCTTAGACTTAGATCATATACAAATCACAAAGAGTTGTTTAACAAGTGGTCGATATGGAGCGTTTGAAGAAGAAGAATATTTCTCTCGTGAATTTTAACCCCGGCTGGAGCATATGCCCTCAAATGTCAATTTCCCTTCTTTTCTCTATTCATGGTGTGCCTTTCAGCATTCAAGAGTTCTGGGAAAATGCACTCGAGTACTCCTCGCATATGATGTTTCTAACAGCTTCTGATATTTTTCCACTCCAACGTTTGCGTGGGTGACCATTGGCTTTGAAATAGTTGTATGTGAATAGTAGTGCTCGTTGTTTTGTCTACAGACGAAGGATTGACTTCATTTGCATCTGGTTATACCCCTTCCCCCTTTCCATATGATTCGATCCATCTCCGCAGAAATGGCATGCTACCTGCGTAGAGTATTGCACAAAACCCAAACTCTGTAACTCTGGCAACGTTCTTATTTATCTAGGAATTCTAGTTCCTACATCAATCATATTGAGATCGTTGTGGTTTACGGTTGATTGATAATCGTGTTACGTGACTGAATAATTTGATTTGATCTCTCTTAATATGCTTTAGCATTGGTTGCTGTATTAAGTTTCTAAAAGTCTAATTTCTGCCTTCCCATCTTCAACTATCTTTTATAGCTCCTTCGTACATCATTCAATCACCGCCTCCAAATCTCATCCCCATCTATTTCTAGCCTTCCTTCTCGTTCACTTTCCCTGCTCTTTCAAGGACAGCGTCTTTCGTGTTATATTCCCTTCAAATTTTCTGAAGGTGTGTCCTACCCAGCGTCTTTATTGTGCCTCTTGGTTCACTGTGATCTGATCTCATACTCTCCACAAGTCCCTCATTTATAATACTATCGTGCTGTCACAGTCCTTCTATTCTGCGCGGATATCAGTTGATGAATATTTGTACTTTATTAGTTATTGATTTATTCAGTCTCCAAGATACATGTTTAAAATAATCGTCCATCGCAAGGGATCATGATAACAGCCTCAGACGTGTGCTTCTGCACCTGTCTGGTGTATGGTGAGGTGGATGTATAGACAAAACCTAGAACACAATCCCTTACCACGGGTAGGGCATACATGATCAAGGTTTGACATATGGGTGTTGTGTGTTCTATCTTTTCGTGCAGCCCGTTTTCTCTGCGCCTCAACGGCATGACGATTTTTCCTCTAAGATACATGTACACACATAACCAGTGTTATGTGCTCTATCTGCTGGCGTTGACGATCATGAGTCTCGACAAACGTATGTACAAATTATTATCCATTCGGTTGTAATGTTATTACTTATCCATGTCAGAAAGTTTTGCTGTCCAGAGTCCTCTTTTTCATTTTTCATTAGTTTTGTCAGTTGTCACCATGTTTTCTAATCCTTCTGTTCTTATGATATGCGCGAAAAAATACACACATACGGTCTCGGATACATGTTTGCACAGATATGAACTTCTTCTTCTGCGTTGTCACTAGATTGGGATTTTGGATTCTCTAATAAAGGCCACCATCTGAATCAGATTGTCAACCACGCCATACAGTTTGTCTTGAGCGCTGGTGTAAGTGGGCCACCTATTTCTTCTAAGGTCTTTATACTGGAGGCAGTTCTGTAGGTTATGATCTGTTGTTATACTCGCCAAGTCACAGGAGCATATGTCGTTGGTGCCTGTCTTGAATTTAGTGTACAGGTGGTGTCTCATTCTGTGTGACCCGCCCGGAGGCGAAGTATGACAGTCTGGTCGCTTCTGGGTAGTTGGTAATATCCATAATCCTTGTGTTTTGGGTGTTCTTTCTTCCACTTTTCCAAATGGACTTTGGATGTCTTCTGCAGCGGAGGACAGAACACGCATGAGAATGCCCAATGTACCATCACGTCGATCGCATAACATAGCATGACATGACATAACCATGTATATCTCCTAATTATACATAAGACCTGTTAACTTGTGTCAGCTGTATGTATACAGACTTAGCGATGTGAACACTGATGTATAGCTCAGTGGCGAACTCATGTCATTTGTAACGAACCGTTGTTGAAGAAGATCACGTTTTCGATTAATTATCCGGTTGGCTGATCGAATTCTGGGTTTAACGAGTTTCATGAACTTCTTAAGATTGACAAATTATATGAGTTTTAATTCCGCCTCTGATTTGTGTGTGTTTTATCTAGATATTTGTTGTAAAATCTTGAATACATATATTACAGAGTAAGCAATATCGTAACAGTTAACTAAACAGAGTAAGCAATATCGTAACAGTTTACTAAACAGAGTAAGCAATATCGTACAATACAGAGTAAGCAATATCGAACAGTTACTAAACAAGTAAGCAATATCGTAACAGATTACTAGAGAAACAGAGTGAGCAATATCGTAACAGATTACTAGAGAAACAGAGTAAGCAATATCGAAACAGATTACTAGAGAAACAAAGTAAGCAATATCGAACAGATTACTAGAGAAACAAAGTAAGCAATATCGTAATAGATTACTAGAGAAACAGAGTAAGCAATATCGAAACAGATTACTAGAGAAACAGAGTAAGCAATATCGTAACAGTTTACTAGAGAAACAGAGTAAGCAATATCGTAACAGTTTACTAGAGAAACAGAGTAAGCAATATCGTAACAGATTACTAGAAACAGAGTAAGCAATATCGTAACATATTACTAGAGAAACAGAGTAAGCAATATCGAAACAGATTACTAGAGAAACAGAGTAAGCAATATCGTAACAGATTACTAGAGAAACAGAGTAAGCAATATCGTAACAGTAAGCAATATCTAGAAGAGAAACAGAGTAAGCAATATCGTAACAGTTTACTAGAGAAACAGAGTAAGCAATATCGTAACAGTTTACTAGAGAAACAGAGTAAGCAATATCGTAACAGTTTACTAGAGAAACAGAGTAAGCAATATCGTAACAGTTTACTAGAGAAACAAAGTAAGCAATATCGTAACAGTTTACTAGAAACAAGTAAGCAATATCAAGTTACAGAAACAGAGTAAGCAATATCGTAACAGTTTACTAGAGAAACAGAGTAAGCAATATCGTAACAGTTTACTAGAGAAACAGAGTAAGCAATATCGTAACAGTTTACTAGAGAAACAAAGTAAGCAATATCGAAACAGATTACTTCAGAAACAGAGTAAGCAATATCGAAACAGATTACTTCAGAAACAAAACATCATTCATCTAATAGCTTGACCTGGGAAGATTTTGACACCTAACAGTCCTCAGCAGCCGTCATGTTCAAATCTTCGGTTGCACCTTACATCCATCTTTACCGTGGTCTTCATATTCTCCTCTTTACAGAAGGTGTCTCCTTTACCGTGGTCTTCATATTCTCCTCTTTGCAGAAGGTGTCTCCTTTAACGTGGTATTCATATTCTCCTCTTTGCAAGAAGGTGTTCCTTCCATAACGATCTTCCAACTGATATGTTCCAAATACTTCAATTTTTCATCTTATTTATAGCTATCAGATCATTTTATTTTATTCAGTTACTTAGCTAGATATATTTCAGTTACTTTAACTAGATATATTTCAGTTACTTAGATAAGATATATTTAGTTATTCAACTAGATATATTTAGTTACTTCAGATAGATATGTATTCAGTTACTCAAACAGATATATTCAACAGTTCTAACTAGATATCAATTTCAGTTACTTCAACTAGATATATTCAAGTTATAGCTAGATTATTAATCAAAGTTACTTCTAGAATAGATAATTCGTAAAGTTACTCAATAGAGAATATATTCAGTTACTTAGATAGATATATTCGAAGTTACTTCAGAAACAGATAAGTTACTTCTAACTAGATTATAGTTTCAGTACTATCAACTAGATATATTCAAGTTACATATCTAGCTTTAGATATAAATTCGTACTTCTAGAGATAGAGTATATATCTAACAGTTACTCAGAGTAGAATATCGTACAGTTACTCAGACTAGATATCAACGTTACTGAATAAGAGTATATTCAGTTACAGAACAGTTCTAATGATATACAGTTACTTACAGAGTAGATATATCAAAGTTACTACAATAGAATATCGTATACTTCTAGAAATAGAATATCTAACAGTTACTTCAGAAACAAGTAACTATCTACTTACTAGAACAGTAATCATTATCACAGATTATTAGAAACAGATAGCATATATCAGTTACATTCTAGAACTAGAATATCTACAGTTACTTCTAGATAGATATATTCTCAGTTACTTTAGAGAAGATAGATTTAACAGTTACTAAGAAGATAAGTATTCGTAACAGTTACTTAGAACTAGATATAACAGTTACTTCAGACAGATATATTTCAGTTACTTCTAGATAATAAGTATCGAACATTTACTAGAAGATATATTTAGTTACTTCTAGAAGAATATTTCAGTTACTAAGCAGTCTAGATAGATAATTCAGTTACTTCTAGAACTAGATAATATTTCAGTTACTTCAGAAACTAGAATATATATTCAGTTAGTAAGATATCTTCAAACTCTAGAGATATTTCAATTTCAAGATATACTTCTAGTTACTATATCATATATTCAGTTACTTCTAGATAGATATTCATTACTAAGTTCATTTCCTAACTAGAATATTCTTTAAGTTAAGTATTTCATATTCTTCATTACTTCTAGATAGATTATTTCAGTTACTTCTAGACTAGACATATTTCAGTTACTTAACTAGATATATTTCAGTTACTTTATAGCATAGATTTATTATTTCAGTTACTTCTAACTAGATATATTTCAGTTACTTCTAACTAGATATATTTCAGTTACTTCTAGATAGATATATTTCAGTTACTTCTAGATAGATATATTTCAGTTACTTCTAGATAGATATATTTCAGTTACTTCTAGATAGATATATTTCAGTTACTTCTAGACTAGATATATTTCAGTTACTTCTAGATAGATATTTTCAGTTACTTCAGATAGATATATTTCAGTTACTTCTAAATAGATATATTTCAGTTACTTCTAGATAGATATATTTCAGTTACTTCTAACTAGATATATTTCAGTTACTTCTAGATAGATATATTTCAGTTACTTCTAGATAGATATATTTCAGTTACTTCTAAATAGATATATTTCAGTTACTTCTAGATAGATATATTTCAGTTACTTCTAAATAGATATATTTCAGTTACTTCTAGATAGATATATTTCAGTTACTTCTAGATAGATATATTTCAGTTACTTCTAGATAGATATATTTCAGTTACTTCTAGATAGATATATTTCAGTTACTTCTAACTAGATATATTTCAGTTACTTCTAACTAGATATATTTCAGTTACTTCTAACTAGATATATTTCAGTTACTTCTAACTAGATATATTTCAGTTACTTCTAGATAGATATATTTCAGTTACTTCTAACTAGATATATTTAGTACTTAGATAGATATATTTCAGTTACTTCTAGATAGATATATTTCAGTTACTTCTAGACTAGATATATTCAGTTACTTCTAACTAGATATATTTCAGTTACTTCTAACTAGATATATTTCAGTTACTTCTAACTAGATATATTTCAGTTACTTCTAACTAGATATATTTCAGTTACTTCTGAATAGATATATTTCAGATTCTTCTAATAGATATATTTCAGTTACTTCTAGATAGATATATTTCAAGTATTTAGATAGATATTTTTCAGTTACTTCTAGATAGATATATTTCAGTTACTTCTAGATAGATATATTTCAGTTACTTCTAACTAGATATATTTCAGTTACTTCTAGATAGATATATTTCAGTTACTTCTAACTAGATATATTTCAGTTACTTCTAAATAGATATATTTCAGTTACTTCTAGATAGATATATTTCAGTTACTTCTAGATAGATATATTTCAGTTACTTCTAACTAGATATATTTCAGTTACTTCTAGATTGATATATTTCAGTTACTTCTAGATAGATATATTTCAGTTACTTCTAAATAGATATATTTCAGTTACTTCTAGATAGATATATTTCAGTTACTTCTAGATAGATATATTTCAGTTACTTCTAACTAGATATATTTCAGTTACTTCTAACTAGATATATTTCAGTTACTTCTAACTAGATATATTTCAGTTACTTCTAACTATATATATTTCAGTTACTTCTAGATAGATATATATGCAGTTACTTCTAACTAGATATATTAGTATTAATAGATATTTTCATTACTTCTAGATAGATTATTTCAGTTACTTCTAGCTAGATATATTTCAGTTACTTCTAACTAGATATATTTCAGTTACTTCTAACTAGATATATTTCAGTTACTTCTAACTAGATATATTTCAGTTACTTCTAACTAGATATATTTCAGTTACTTCTAATAATATATTTCAGTTACTTCTAAATAGATATATTTCAGTTACTTCTAGATAGATATATTTCAGTTACTTCTAGATAGATATTTTTCAGTTACTTCTAGATAGATATATTTCAGTTACTTCTAGATAGATATATTTCAGTTACTTCTAGATAGATATATTTCAGTTACTTCTAACTAGATATATTTCAGTTACTTCTAGATAGATATATTTCAGTTACTTCTAATAAATATATTTCAGATACTTCTAATAGATATATTTCAGTTACTTCTGAACTAGATATATTTAGTTACTTCTAATAGATATATTTCAGTTACTTCTAGATAGATATATTTCAGTTACTTCTAACTAGATATATTTCAGTTACTTCTAACTAGATATATTTCAGTTACTTCTAACTAGATATATTTCAGTTACTTCTAACTAGATTTATTTCAGTTACTTCTAACTAGATATATTTCAGTTACTTCTAACTAGATATATTTCAGTTACTTCTAACTAGATATATTTCAGTTACTTCTAGATAGATATATTTCAGTTACTTCTAACTAGATATATTTCAGTTACTTCTAACTAGATATATTTCAGTTACTTCTAACTATATATATTTCAGTTACTTCTAGATAGATATATTTCAGTTACTTCTAACTAGATATATTTCAGTTACTTCTAACTAGATATATTGAAGTGTAAATATATATTTTTCAATTACTTCTAGATAGATTTATTTCAGTTACTTCTAGCTAGACATATTTCAGTTACTTCTAACTAGATATATTTCAGTTACTTCTAACTAGATATATTTCAGTTACTTCTAACTAGATATATTTCAGTTACTTCTAACTAGATATATTTCAGCTACTTCTAGATATATATATTTCAGTTACTTCTAGATAGATATATTTCAGTTACTTCTAGATAGATATATTTCAGTTACTTCTAGATAGATATTTTTCAGTTACCTCTAGATAGATATATTTCAGTTACTTCTAGATAGATATATTTCAGTTACTTCTAGATAGATATATTTCAGTTACTTCTAACTAGATATATTTCAGTTACTTCTAGATAGATATATTTCA
The DNA here is from genome assembly GCA_020796225.1 of Arion vulgaris. NCBI lineage: Eukaryota > Metazoa > Mollusca > Gastropoda > Stylommatophora > Arionidae > Arion > Arion vulgaris. The sequence goes on along the minus strand of CM036753.1, from coordinate 110,124,752 downwards.
GTTACTTCTAACTAGATATATTTCAGTTACTTCTAATAGATATATTTCAGTTACTTCTAATAGATATATTTCAGTTCTTCACATAGATATATTTTTTCCATGCCTAGTTTGGAATACACTCGTAACACTTATATTAAAATTACATACATGTTTGACTTTCTTGTTCAGTGTCCATGTTTCACGTCTATATTTCATTGAGAATATTCATGCATAGATTATTTCTATTACCCAACCCTAGTAAATATGAACTGTAGTGATATTGTTGAATCACGTTAATCTTCAGCAACATATTCAACGATATTTGACTCGACGTTAATCAATTCAACAAATACATATGTCAATCGATAGTGTTGACTGATTAAATCACTTCTAAAACACATATTCAACGATATTGTGACTGACGTTAATGAACTTCAGCAGAATGTCAACGATTGTACTTCGCTTATGAACTTCAGAACAACATATGTCGTTAGATATTTTGACTCGACGTTAATGTCAACAAACATATGTAAACGATAGTGTTGACTCGACGTTAATCAACTTCAACAACAACACATGTCAACGATATGTTGACTCGACGTTAATCAACTTCAACAACAACATATATGTCAACGATATTGTTGACTCGACGTTAATCAACTTCAACAACAACAACACATATCAACGATATGGATCATGTGGTGATAATGATAATGAAATTCAGTAATACATTTATCACATATTGTATGAGATAATAAAATACGTACATATACCAATACCGTAACATAAGACTTCACGTGCACACATACGCTGACTGGTGTTACAAACACAACTATAAACAGTGTTACTAACGGTTAATCATAATATTCAACAAGAGCAACTGTTAGAATCACTATTGAGTAGAGAAACATCGTTAGACACGAGTTAACTCATTCCGTACTAACTGCCACGGTGTGCGAAAGCTTGTCTATTTAAATAACCCAGTTGCCACTCACCACGTCAAGCATTGTTTCATGTAAAATGTGGGCTAATTTTTTTTTTTTATGCATTCTTATCCAATTTCCAGTTTTTATCTACAGCAAAGCTATCTATTTATATCTACATCAAAGCTATCTATTTATATCTACATCAAAGCTATCTATTTATATCTACATCAAAGCTATCTATTTATATCTACATCAAAGCTATCTATTTATATCTACAGCAAAGCTATCTATTTATATCTACAGCAAAGCTATCTATTTATATCTACATCAAAGCTATCTATTTATATCTACAGCAAAGCTATCTATTTATATCTACATCAAAGCTATCTATTTATATCTACATCAAAGCTATCTATTTATATTTTCATGAATATAGTAAATTGTTTTTTTATTTGATGACATTTTTATAAATGAAATGAAAATGTAAACGGAAAATAAATCGGTCACAGCTTGTTTTTCAATTCATTAGTGAATGTGTTAAAGAAGAGTTTAGGAAACACACACACTATTCGCAAAGTTCCTTTTTTTGTTCTACCACTATACATTTAGACAAAGTTATGGTCCGTAATATGGCGCCTCTGCCTGATTTTGAGTGAAGGCTTGTCGTTTCAGAGTTTTCCTTGCGTGTGCTTTCTTTATTTAATTGTCTCGCACTTTAACCCCTGCTTTCTATTTAGTTGATTATTTATTGCCAGAGTATACCCAACTGTTCTTTATTTTATCTTTTCTATTACAGTTGTTACTAGTGGTTGACCAGGCATAGTTCATCACCTCTTCTGAATTCTTTCCATTTATTTGGTGATTATTTTATTAATACTAAAGTGTTATTATTTGGTGACATTCTGTGGTCACTAACATTCCCATTTCTTCGGGTGTTTTTCTGTACCTAATGAAGTCACATCGGTCATTATATTTTTGTAATCTATTGATCTAGTCCCAACCTTATTAAAATTTGCATTGACATAACTGTATTGAATGATTGATTGATTGATTGATTAATTGATTGTTTGATAAGACCAACATTATTACACTTCTGTGATTAACCATGCGGTGTTCTCCAGTCTCTTTTGTACACAGGAAGATCTCAACGGCAGTGCACAAAACTTCATATCACCAGCTAGAGTCCCAATTTTATTTTGAAGATAGTTAAAATTTGTTTAAGGAATTTATCCCGGCCGCGGCTCTGCAGCACGCTCTTATCAATTTCCAACTACCAAGCGCAGGCTCAACTTGATCACGGGGCATACGTTTTTGTTTGTCGGTCTTCTTCTAGTCTAGAAACTCGATCTTCTCACTAGCTACTGTCACACACCATCTCTTTTAGTACCCTGCACTCCGTGACCTAGACCTCAAGTACCTATTCCACTTCCAGTTATGTTAAGATTACTTTCTATGCAAACACATCAACTCAGGCAGACCTGTCACCCATGTGTTGCCGGGGCTCTCAAGGGGAGTAAAGAATAGTACCACTGCGACCTACAAGACATGTCGTAAGAGTCGACTGAGGTAGGTGCCTAGGGAAATGACCCTAGTAAATAAAAAGTGTAGACCAAAAATCGGATGTACTAGCCTACTTGTATGCGCATAACTGGCACAACGGACCCTAGGCTCAGATCACATACAAATTACAAATAGTAGTTTAACAAGGGGTCGATATGGAGCGTGCGAAGAAGCAGAAGAAAAAAAGAATTGATGACAAGCTAAAAAATTTGATGAAGTTAGACATTTTCTATATTTATTTATTTATGCAGGATGAAATGATGATGTTGATGATAATGACATGGTTATGTGCATATGATTATATCAGTATTTACCCGTCATGCACTATTTTTAATATTACTTTCCCACTTGAAAACTTTCCGTTGTTACGTCACAAGAAGAAAGCTTTCTTAATAAAATATCAGCTAAATACTGCTTTATCTACCTGTATCAATGTTTCTCAAGTTATATTATTTTATAGTCATTTTCTGATGTTAACATTGCATTATCGACCTGTATCAATGTTTCTCAAGTTATATTATCCGTGGTCACTTTCTGATGTTAATATTGCATTATCTACCTGTATCAATGTTTCTCAAGTTATATGTATTTATAGCATTCTGATGTATAACATATGCATTATCTACCTGTATCAATGTTTCTCAATCTATTATCCGTGGTCACTTTCTGATGTTAATATTGTTACATGTTTCTACTGTATCAATGTTTCTAAAGTTATATTATTCTTGGTCACTTTCTGCTGTTTATATTGCATTATCTACCTGTATCAATGTTTCTCAGTTAATTATCACATGGTGCTCATTGAAGCAATATTAATGTCTCAAGACGAATAATTAATTTTATTACAACAGGTTTAACCATGGCTCTATCCTCTTGGTATAAATGGTACGCCACTTGTCGAGAATGCATAAAGCCTCCCCCCTGTGTGTTCGCCGCCTCGCCCTGTGTGTTGCCGCCCTTTCCCGCCTGTGTGTTGCCCTGCCTCGCCGTGTGTTGCCGCCTCGCCTGTGTGTTGCCGCCTCGCCTGTGTGTTGCCGCCTCGCCTGTGTGTTGCCGCCTCGCCGTGTGTTGCCGCCTCGCCTGTGTGTTGCGCGGGTCAAAAGATGAACAAAGAATAGTACCACTGTGATCCTACAAGGCATATCGTAAGGAACGATTAGGTAGGGGCCTAGGAAGCTACCTAGTAAATAAAAAAGCGTAGCAGAAAGTGAATGTGCTGGCCTACTTGTAGGCGCATAACTGGCACAACGTATAATCGCTCTTAGGCGCAGATCACATACAAATCACAGAGTGGTTAACAAGTGGTCGATATGGAGCGTTCGAACAAGAAGAAGAAGCATAAAGCACGAACTCCGTAGCCCTGGCAATAATTATAGGAATTTCTGGAAAAAGTACACTCGTGAACAGAACGGCGTTGTCCGGACTCGAACCCACGATCTTTGGAACGGAATGTGAAGGATTTGAAACATCTTAGTACACAAGAACATCTTAGTACACAAGAACATCTTAGTACACAAGAACATCTTAGTACACAAGAACATCGTAGTACACAAGAACATCTTAGTGCACAAGAACATCTTAGTACACAAGAACATCTTAGTACACAAGAACATCTTAGTGCACAAGAACATCTTAGTGCACAAGAACATCTTAGTACACAAGAACATCTTAGTACACAAGAACATCTTAGTACACAAGAACATCTTAGTACACAAGAACATCTTAGTACACAAGAACATCTTAGTACACAAGAACAACTTAGTACACAAGAACATCTTAGTACACAAGAACATCTTAGTACACAAGAACATCTTAGTACACAAGAACATCTTAGTACACATGAACATCTTAGTACACAAGAACATCTTAGTACACAAGAACAACTTAGTACACAAGAACAACTTAGTACACAAGAACATCTTAGTACACAAGAACATCTTAGTACACAAGAACATCTTAGTACACAAGAACATCTTAGTACACAAGAACATCTTAGTACACAAGAACAACTTAGTACACAAGAACAACTTAGTACACAAGAACATCTTAGTACACAAGAACATCTTAGTACACAAGAACATCTCAGTACACAAGAACATCTCAGTACACAAGAACATCTCAGTACACAAGAACATCTCAGTACACAAGAACATCTCAGTACACAAGAACATCTCAGTACACAAGAACATCTTAGTACACAAGAACATCTTAGTACACAAGAACATCTTAGTACACAAGAACATCTTAGTACACAAGAACATCTTAGTACACAAGAACAACTTAGTACACAAGAACATCTTAGTACACAAGAACATCTTAGTACACAAGAACAACTTAGTACACAAGAACATCTTAGTACACAAGAACATCTTAGTACACAAGAACATCTTAGTACACAAGAACATCTTAGTACACAAGAACGTCTTAGTACACAAGAACATCTTAGTACACAAGAACATCTTAGTACACAAGAACAACTTAGTACACAAGAACATCTTAGTACACAAGAACAACTTAGTACACAAGAACATCTTAGTACACAAGAACATCTTAGTACACAAGAACATCTTAGTACACAAGAACATCTTAGTACACAAGAACATCTTAGTACACAAGAACATCTTAGTACACAAGAACATCTTAGTACACAAGAGCATCTTAGTACACAAGAACATCTTAGTACACAAGAACATCTTAGTACACAAGAACATCTTAGTACACAAGAACATCGTAGTACACAAGAACATCTTAGTACACAAGAACATCTTAGTACACAAGAACATCTTAGTACACAAGAACATCTTAGTGCACAAGAACATCTTAGTACACAAGAACATCTTAGTACACAAGAACAACTTAGTACACAAGAACATCTTAGTACACAAGAACATCTTAGTACACAAGAACATCTTAGTACACAAGAACATCGTAGTACACAAGAACATCTTAGTACACAAGAACAACTTAGTACACAAGAACATCTTAGTACACAAGAACATCTTAGTACACAAGAACATCTTAGTACACAAGAACATCTTAGTACACATGAACATCTTAGTACACATGAACATCTTAGTACACAAGAACATCTTAGTACACATGAACATCTTAGTACACAAGAACATCTTAGTACACAAGAACAGTGTTGTTTGTTTGCTTTCACTCTTATTAACCAAGATAACCACTTTTTGTGATCTGTGTGGTATGCGCCGAGAACGTGAATACGTTGAGCATCGCTAGTCCCCTACGATATGTAAGACAGGCACATTCAACTTTCGATCAAAGTGTATACATTGATTGATTGATGGGAACATCATCATTGCACTTCGATGAGTAGCCATGTGTGCTCAGATATCTTTCTTACACAGGACGATCTCAGCGGCAGTGCACGAACTCCGACGCACCGGCATGGGTCACCGATGGAATTTTGAAGATGGTGAAAGTATTTTGTAGGAATTTTACTTTTAATCTTTATCCCTTTAGCTGCTAAGGACGTGTATAGACGTTTTATCCCATTCACTGCTAAAGACGTGTTAACACGTTTGTTAATATCTCTCCTCTGCGGGCTAAAGACGTACTAACACGTTATACATTTCTACTGTCCCTGCTGTGGGCGTACATTCACTTTTGTGATCTTGAAACAAAGAGTAGCTATTTTTAGCTACGTCTTCGGAAAGTATGTAGCATAATTATAATGCATTTTGCCAGGACAGCGGCTTTCCAGCCTGCTCTTCTCGATTTTAAGCTGCCAATGGTTCTTTTACGTGCCCAATCTGAACACGGTACCTACGTTTTATCGTCCGTTCCGATAGGACTAGGAACACGATCTCACCTACTCTTAGATGAGGGATTTCTGGGAAAATATCCCGATGCCTCCACGAGAGAACGAACCGAGTACCCTTGGAGCAAGAGGCGAAAAGCGAGATCACATATACACTCTAAGGTTTCCCCGCAGTAGAGACTCCACAGTGTATACATATTATCCAACAGGATACAGTTGCATTCCTCTTCTCCTACTACGCTAGTAGTGTTCCTGAGAGACTCCACAGTGTATACATATTATCCAACAGGATACAGTTGCATTCCTCTTCTCCTACTACGCTAGAGTGTTCCTGAGAGACTCCCATGTTATACAGTCATGACCTTATCTAACGAGACGATACTAGTTGTCATTCACTTCTTCTCCTACTACGCTAGAGTGTTCCCTGAGAGACTCCCCAGTGTATACATATTATCCAACAGGATACAGTTGCATCTTCTTCCTTCCTCCTTTTCTTTACGACTGCCAAGAGTGTTCCCTGAAGAATTATTGTTGAGAGAGAGGGTCATGTTTGTTTACATGCCCGAACCATGGAAGGTACTACTATTTTCACCACCGCCAAACATGATTCCGGCTGTTCTGCTTTAGCATAATTATTGTATTTCCAACAAATTTTTATTTTTTTTGGGTGGGTTTTTTGTTTGTTTTAAGAGATCCTTCTATTAACGCATTGATATTCAAAAGCTCTGAGTTCTATAACATTGAATTAGTACTTCTGATATTCAAAAGTCTGAGTTTTCTCAGTGAAAAATTGATATTCAAAAGCCTGAGTTCGTCTTAATCTTTCTGTATTTTGATATCACATCTCACATCAATACACAAGAATCGATAATTTTAGCAATTTATCTAAATTGATCTTCACCGAAAAACGGATGTTATTTGCCTAAATCAGATTTAAACCTGATATTGCAGCTACAGCCACTTCCTCTTCTTCTTCTTTGCGTTCGTTCTTTACGACCAATTTTAATCACTCTTTGTGATATGTTTGATCTTTGCCAAGAACGTGTATCGTTGCACATTGGTTTGGTAGGCCCCTAAACGCATAGACTTCTACATGTTTAGGACACGTGCATCCGATTTCAGCCAAACCTCCTTAGTCGCCTCTTATGACATGCGTGGCAGGTAACAGTGGTTCTATTCTTTACACCCCAAATTTGGGCCCCGGTAACCACTTGGGCGACAGTCACTTCAATTGTGACTTAATTTTCTTGATCTGAACGTTCACCTCTGTAAATGTCTGTTTCAAAATATTTGTAAGTATGTCATCATCAATTTGTAAATATGTCATCATCAATTTGTAAGTATGTCATCATCAAATTGTAAGTATGTCATCATCAAATAGCTTGTCCTGAGCCCACATTTGCCTTCCTAACAGTACTTCCTAATTTCTCTCTCTCTCATAGGCCAGATGGTCCCGCCCCTGCGTCCGTCATGTTTAAACCTTCAGTTGTGTCCTGAATCCATCGTCTCCGTGGTCTTCCTCTTCTCCTCTTTGCCAGGATGCCTTATAGTCTATACTTCTTGTAATGTAACAGCCAAAGGCACCATAATTAGGCACAATGACTACGCCTAAATTCATAGCGGGCGATCTAATATCAATAACAAAAACATAATTTTAGTTTGAACTGGACTACTCAAAGACATAATTTTAGTTTGAACTGGACTACTCAAAGACATAATTTTAGTTTGAACTGGACTACTCAAAGACATAATTTTAGTTTGAACTGGACTACTCAAAGACATAATTTTAGTTTGAACTGGACTACTCAAAGACATAATTTTAGTTTGAACTGGACTACTCAAAACATAATTTTAGTTTGAACTGGACTACTCAAAACATAATTTTAGTTTGAACTGGACTACTCAAAGACATGTAATTGTGTTGAACATAATTTTAGTTTGAACTGGACTACTCAAAGACATAATTTTAGTTTGAACTGGACTACTCAAAGACATAATTTTAGTTTGAACTGGACTACTCAAAGACATAATTTTAGTTTGAACTGGACTACTCAAAGACATTTAATTGTGTTGAACATAATTTTAGTTTGAACTGGACTACTCAAAGACATAATTTTAGTTTGAACTGGACTACTCAAAGACATAATTTTAGTTTGAACTGGACTACTCAAAGACATAATTTTAGTTTGAACTGGACTACTCAAAGACATAATTTTAGTTTGAACTGGACTACTCAAAGACATTTAATTGTGTTGAACATAATTTTAGTTTGAACTGGACTACTCAAAGACATTTAATTGTGTTGAACATCAGGAGTTGTGGAAAATAATAGAAGAAATAGGATTTCCATTAAATTTAATACAGATCATAAGAGAACTTTATATTGATTAAATGACGGCTGTAAGAACATGTGATGATACATCAGACTGGTTTGACATAAGGCAGGAAGTCAGACAAGGCTGCATTTTGTCACCTTTAGTGTTTAACATACTTGCAGAAAACATCATGAGGAATGTTACAGAAGATAGCGGAAAAGAAAAATACGATCCTTTTATAATCGGAGGAAGAGAAATACCTTAACTACGATAAACTGACGATACAGTATTACTGTCAACATCACAAAAGGGATTAAAAATTATTTGGGAAGTGAAAGAAAAGAGCGAAAAACAAAATCTATATCTCAATGGGGCAAAAACAAAAATAATGACAACAGATAAAACAAACATGACAAAAGATATTTTTATCAACGGAGAAAAGTAGAAAATGTGAACAGTTTGAATATTTTGGGTTCACTGCTAACAACAGATGGAAATGGGATGAAGGAAATTAAGAGAACAAACATGGCTTTACAAAACAAAAACCAACAACTAAAAACAGTATGGAACGGAACTGATAAGAAAACAAAGATCAGAATACTAAGAGCATGCATATTCTCAGTGGCAACGTATGGGTGTGAAGCATGGACATTTAATAAAGCAGTGGAAAAACATATATGTGCTTTCGAATATAAGTGTTACAGAAGAGTCCTCCGTATATCTTGGACAGAGAAGAGAACAAATAGATCTATCCAGAAAGAACTCAAAATCAAAGAAAACTGGCTGATGCTACAAATACGAAAGAGAAAATTGAGATATTTTGGACATATAAAAAGACATGACGGGCTGGAGAAGACCATCATGGAAAGAGGCAAACCGGCAAAGAAAAGTAGAGAAAGACCAGGAGAAGATGGATTCAGGATGCAACTGATGGTTTGAACATGACGGCTGCAGAGGCAGGACATCTGACCTATGAGAGAGAGAAATTCCGCAGGACTGTTGGGGAGGGGGGAGAAAATTTCTGCCCAGGACAAGCTATTTGATGATGCTGACTGGATATATATCTATATATTCACAAATACCGTAACTATTTAGGAAAAGTACAGAAATATATGTATATATATATATAAAGAATATTACAATAGTACTTAACCGTTACAGTTCTTGAAAACAAAGAAATCTTACAGTCACTTTAAGATGATCGAAGAAAAAGTAGAATAGGTTTCCAGACTTTCTATCTATTCAAGATTTGCTGGAGACAAAAAATTTATAGAAAATCCACAGAATTGAAAGACGTGCACTGAACCTTTTCCCAACATCTCGTCTCAACACCTTTTCTTGTTAACTTTTCTTCTCAACACCTCGTCTCAACACCTTTTCTTCTCAACATCTCGTCTCAACACCTTTTCTTCTCAACATCTCGTCTCAACATCTTTTCTTGTTAACTGTTCTTCTCAACATCTTATCTCAACACCTTTTCTTCTCAACATCTCGTCTCAACACCTTTTCTTGTTAACTTTTCTTCTCAACATCTTATCTCAACACCTTTTCTTGTTAACTTTTCTTCTCAACATCTTGTCTCAACACCTTTTCTTCTCAACATCTCGTCTCAACACCTTTTCTTGTTAACTGTTCTTCTCAACATCTTATCTCAACACCTTTTCTTCTCAACATCTCGTCTCAACACCTTTTCTTCTCAACATCTCGTCTCAACACCTTTTCTTGTTAACTGTTCTTCTCAACATCTTATCTCAACACCTTTTCTTCTCAACATCTCGTCTCAACACCTTTTCTTCTCAACATCTCGTCTCAACACCTTTTCTTGTTAACTTTTCTTCTCAACATCTCGTCTCAACACCTTTTCTTCTCAACATCTCGTCTCAACACCTTTTCTTGTTAACTGTTCTTCTCAACATCTTATCTCAACACCTTTTCTTCTCAACATCTCGTCTCAACACCTTTTCTTCTCAACATCTCGTCTCAACACCTTTTCTTGTTAACTGTTCTTCTCAACATCTTATCTCAACACCTTTTCTTCTCAACATCTCGTCTCAACACCTTTTCTTCTCAACATCTCGTCTCAACACCTTTTCTTTAATTCTCAAAAACATCTGTCTCAACACCTTTACTTAACGTTCTTCTCAACATCATCTCCAACACCTTTTCTTGTTAATGACTTTCTAAACAGTCAACTCAACACCTTTTCTTTCTAACATCATCGTCCACACCTTTCTTGGTAACTTATTCTAACATCTCTTCAACACTTCAATTCAACTGTAACTGTATCCATCAATCCAACACTTTACTTGTAGATTTTTCTCTCAAAGCATCGTCTACAGCTTTACTCAACATCTCGTCTCAAACCTGCAAATTCTCAGAAATCTACGCAAACTTTTCATGCTAACTGTTTCTCAACTCTTATTCAACACCTTTTCTTCTCAACATCTCGCTAACACTTTTCTTTCAACATCGTCTCAACACCTTTTCTGTTACATTTCTTTCAACATCTTATCTAACACCTTTTCTTCCAACACTCTCTCAACACCTTTTCTTTTTAAACTGTTCTTCAAATTTATCTCAGCCCCTTTTTTCACTGACTGTCATCAACACCTTTTTCTCAAGATCGCTTCACACCTTCTTGTAACTTTTTCTAACATCTTATCTCAACACCTTTGTATACTCAAAATCTCGTCTCAACACTATTTTCGTTAACTGTTCTTCTACATTCTTATCTCAAACACTTTCTAAACATCTCGTCTCAACATTTTCTAACATCTTTCTCAACACTTTCTACTTTCTTTCTCAACATCTCTGTCTCAAGATTAACTCCTCAACATCTCGTCTCAACACCTTTTCTTCCAACATCTCGTTCAACACCTTTTCTTCTCAACATCTCGCTCAACACCTTTTCTTCTCAACATCTCGTCTCAACCCCTTTCTTGTTAACTTTTCTTCTCAACATCTTATCTCAACACCTTTTCTTGTTAACTTTTCTTCTCAACATCTTGTCTCAACACCTTTTCTTGTTAACTTCTTCTCACATCTTTCTCCACCTTCTTCTTCAACTTTTCTTCTAACATCTCGTCTCAACACCTTTCTTCTTAACTTTCTTCTCAACATCCTTTCTCACACCTTCTTCTCAACATCTCTCTCAACACCTTTTCTTCTCAACATCTCGTCTCAACACCTTTTCTTCTCAACATCTCGTCTCAACACCTTTTCTTCTTAACTTTCTTCTCAACATCTCGTCTCAACAGCTCTTCCGCATTTTTTCTGAACATCTCAACATCCCTTCTCTTCTCAACATTTATTCACAACTTTCAGAGCGTGTAGGCCAACAAACATGAGAGAGAAGAGAAAAGAATGAACTCTTGATGAGAATCTAAGTATGTACCTACTCAACAATTGAACATCTTGTGACTTTATATCTTCATCACCTCATGACACGCCCACAAAAAGCATTGCTGTATGACACGTAGTGATTAAATGAAGACGCTTATAACCTGGGCTGTTCCTTGACCTACCTGGGACGCTCCACATGGAACAGGTGTGAACTTTCTCACTTTCTACGCTACAAAGAAGCAAGGTGTTTGAGAAAGGCGCCGGTTGTTTGCCTGGTTTGTAGACAACCATCTAGTGTCAGATTTAACCCATTTCTCTTTCCCGTTTTGTTCAGTGTTGTTTCAGTGTACTATTGTACTGTTGGTCATATTATGTTTCCAAGACCAGGTACGAAAGTCGATGTTGCTTCGTTCTTCTTAAGTTTCTCTGTATTGTTATTACTATTATTATTACACTTTTAGGTGGTCTCTAGGGCCTAAACGTTAGGCGCTCACCTCTCGTTCAAAAGGTACTCGGTGCGTTCCCTCGTGGAGTCATCAAGATATTTTTCCAGAGGTTCCTGATCTCAGTGTAGGCGAGATCAAGTTCCTAGTCCTTTCGAAGACTGACAATAAAAGTCCCATGTTCAATTTTAACACGTTAAAGAAACATTGGCAGTTCAAAATGGAGAAAATCAGACTGGAAAGATGCTGCTCGTGCAACATTCATTAGAAAGTATCTTCTAAATTAGACTGGGGACCCTCGCCGGTGCTATAGAGTTTGTACACTGCCGCTGAGATCTTCCCGTGTAAGAAAGAGATTGAAGCACAATATGGTTACTCACCGAACTGCAATGATTATGGTTATATCAATCAATCAATCAATCAATCAAAGTACATATTATTAGTTGTTGGCCTGCTTCTGTTGCCGCACATTTTATGTTTGCTGCTCCCATTCTGTTTTCACTTTGCTTCTTTTGTTGACATATTGATTATGTGCGTAGCGTGCTGGGTTTGCACTAGAGATACACCATGCATGGCGATGAGGTTTCTCTTCGATTTCTCCACCATAGGGTACAAACTCCAGATAGCCAGAGCACTTACGTATCTTCAAATAACTAGCATAAGGATCATCCACTGCACGAAGTGTTTAGCAACAGATATAGTAATCGGTTGAAGCGGAACAAGCCGTGGGTTGGCCGTTTTGCAGACACAGTTCAACAAGCGAGCTCCTAAATAGCGATCCTGTGAGGAATTATACCGGTGTCTTTAATATTTAGAAACACCTATCGATCAGTGGCGGCTAGTCATTAAGGGCCAATGGGCCGGACCCCACCAAAAATAATATATAACGTGTATTTATTATTTCATAAATTAAAATAAGACCTAACCAAAACATCATGGTTTCCCCAAAAAATGTGTGTCTGGCCACACTAACAAAACTGATCAGGAGCCGCCACTGCTATCGACTATTGTTAAATTTGACAAAAAGGGCAGAGAGAGGAATCCGGTTGAGGTGAATGTGCAGAGAGAGGAATCCGGTTGAGGTGAATGTGCAGAGAGAGGAATCTGGTTGAGGTGAATGTGCAGAGAGAAGAATCTGGTTGAGGTGAATGTGCAGAGAGAGGAATCTGGTTGAGGTGAATGTGCAGAGAGAGGAATCTGGTTGAGGTGAATGCTGACGACAAGGATATCATTAATGAAATTTAATGATGTGACGTGATTTATACGGATGGAATGATGTGACGTGATTTATACGGATGGAATGATGTGACGTGATTTATACGGATGGAATGATGTGACGTGATTTATACGGATGGAATGATGTGACGTGATTTATACGGATGGATGGGTAGTGTTCAACATCAAAAGTCTACAAAGGTCTTCCCTGCATGCTCATACGGCAGAAATACCAAGGAAGACAGTGGGGCATGTAGTATAACATCAAGTGGCATGACGATGGAGGAAGTACTGGCGGTGATTAAGTCACTACTCTGGCTTGAGCTACAAAACTGCACTCATGCATTCTTTCTGTGTGATTCATTGAAAATGATACGGAAGGTGAAGCCTGTTTCAATGCACAGACAATGGGCTGAATCCCTACAGCTGTCAACAATTTTCAGAATTACATTCATCTTTATTATCGTTCTTTAACACTTTTGAAGATGGTGAATCGAGGACCTTCGCCGATGCTACGGAGTTTGTGCACTGCAGCTGAGATTTTCCTGTGTAAGAAAGAGATTGGAGCACACATGGTTACTCACCGAAGTGCAATGATGATGGTCCTATCAATCAATCAATCTTTAACATTTACATTCCTTCTGTATTTTATAATCTATACAATTTATAGTTGTGTGTTTCTATCCAACATTTTTCCTCTTCTTTTCTCTTTCTATAATTGTCATAGATGCACTTTGTTTCTTGCTATCTCCTATTATCTTGTGCATTAACCCTTTTACTCCCTAGTTTATGTCACTCCCGGACGCACACACACATAATGCAATGTATACGAAATTAGTCAGTATATCGGCGCTGTGATATCTTAACAAATGATGACGCTCGTCCATCACGGGTGATGATGACCACACAAATTTTAGTTGCGTTATGTTTGTCTGTGTGTGCGTAGATGACTAGTGAGCCCGATACGGGTTTGAAATGTTCTTGTACAGTGTGGGCAAGGTATACTTGCACTTATGGGAAGTTTTACTGCCTTTCTATTTTGACGTTTTTGTTCCATCCGTGCTGTTCTACCTGCCTCGCAGGCCGAGGAACCGTGTCGAAGAAGTGTGCGCCAGGCTGATCTGTCTTTAGCAACATTCTCCCAGTTGTCAACATCTATGCCAAAGGATTTCATCGAGTTCTTGAGAGTATCTTTGAATCACTTTTTCTGACCACCCTGTGAGCGTTTACACCGCTCTGCAGCTCACCATCTTAACAAATACATCGTTTACACCGCTCTGCAGATCACCATCTTAACAAATACATCGTTTACACCGCTCTGCAGCTCACCATCTTAACAAATACATCGTTTACACCGCTCTGCAGCTCACCATCTTAACAAATACATCGAGCAAGTATATCGACTCAGAAGAGTGAAAGAGTTAACTCAACCTTTTCATAATATATACTCACTATGTGTATGTGTGTGTGCGCGCGCGCGAACATCATACCATGTTCACACTACTGTTATATTTCGTCCACATCTCATCTGCGTGTGTGTACTTACTGAAATAGAAACATGCTACTCACCCGTTTCCTGGTCTGATTAGGATTCCTGTCACGGACTCTGATCTTGTTCAATTCTTTGTTTATTTGCTCACCACTTTCGATTGTTCCCAACACAGTCGCCATTTCTTCCCGTGACCCTATCGGCATGATGCTGGTCAAATATTACCATTCGCATAATTAAGCAAACATTGAAGGTTCAGCGGTTAAGGTTAGTAGCGGCGAGACCAGCTATTTAAACATGTTGGATTCCACTTCTTTTCTTTTTTTTTCTCTTATGGGACTTTTTTACATATCTGGAACCTAACTTACTTATTCCTCCCTGCTCCTCGTGGAGCATAGGGTCTCAGCAGTTGTTCGCCACTCTTCTCTGTCTCTAGTTGTTTTCTTCATGGTCTTCCAGGACAGTCGAGCACCCTTCTGTTCCTCAAGAAAGCTTTGTCTCCAGGACTCCCAGGACAGTCGAGCACCCTTCTGTTCCTCAAGAAGGCTTTGTCTCCAGGACTCCCAGGACAGTCGAGCACCCTTCTGTTCCTCAAGAAGGCTTTGTCTCCAGGACTCCCAGGACAGTCGAGCACCCTTCTGTTCCTCAAGAAGGCTTTGTCTCCAGGACTCCCAGGACAGTCGAGCACCCTTCTGTTCCTCAAGAAGGCTTTGTCTCCAGGACTCCCAGGACAGTCGAGCACCCTTCTGTTCCTCAAGAAGGCTTTGTCTCCAGGACTCCCAGGACAGTCGAGCACCCTTCTGTTCCTCAAGAAGGCTTTGTCTCCAGGACTCCCAGGACAGTCGAGCACCCTTCTGTTCCTCAAGAAGGCTTTGTCTCCAGGACTATTTAGAGCGTCCTCTTTTTCGTTTTCCTTGCGGATTCCACTCTAGGGCTTTTCTAGTGACACTCGACTATGTCTTCCGTAGTGTATGCCCGACCCATCACCATTTTCTCCTCTTGATCTTGGTCATCATGGGTGCCTATGCTGTTCTTATCTAAGACCTAAGAATTGACTTCATTGCACCGGGTTTTACCCTATATTGCGCAGTCCCTCTCTGCAGAAATTACACGCAACCTGTCGAGAGTATGGCTCAAAACACGAACTCCGTAGCTCCGGCAACAATCCTGTGAGTCTCTGGAAAAAATGCACTCGTGAACAGAACAACGCGATCCGGATCCTAAACCACGACCTTCGGAGCGCAAGGCAAGGGCCTAACTTCTTAGCCACAGAGAACGCCTTTGTTACATGTCAGACCATTTACAGCGAAACTGTACTATCTCCATTTTTAGACAAGAAACATTTTATTTCGTAATATTTGCAGCACATATTCCTCATCAATCCTACTCGCCCGAGTGGTTAGTTAGTCTTTCCTCTTGGGCCTGTGGGTGGCGCATAGGGCAGAGGTCATAGCTCCCCATGTCTCGCGGTTCGTTGCTATCCGTTTTAGGTCTTGAATGTTTACTAGGCCCATCGTTGAGCCTTCTCTGGTGATGGTTCTACGCAGAGTCTCTCTTGGTCTTCCTCGTTTTCTTTTTCCCTCTGGTGTCCATATGAGGGATTGGTAAGGAGTCTTCTCTCATCCATTCTAAGTGTGTGGCCGATGTAGTTCCAGCGGCGCTTTCTTATAAAATTTGATACATTTTCTTGCTTGGTCTCTTGTCTTATTTGTGTATTGGGTCTGAAATCTGACCATTTGAGGTTCAGTATTCTTCTAAGACATTTATTCTCAAAATTATCTAATTTTCTTTCTAGAGCTTTTGTTGCTTTCCAACTCTCGCATCCATAAGTTAATACTGGAATCACACAAGAGTTAAAGATCTTTAATTTTAAGTGCTTGCTGAGTGAATTGACTTCCATATATTTGACAATTTGTTAAAAGCACTTGATGCCAATGCGATTCTGTATGGAATTTCTGGCGCTGTATCCCACGTAGATGTCATCATACTCCCTAGGTATGTAAAACTTTTGACTTTTTCAAGAGTGTAGTTTTTAGTTGGATATTTTCTGGACTGCTGGTAAGGTCAACAATTTTTGTTTTTGTGGTGTTGATTTGGAGACCAATTTGTCCTGAGATATTTTGGAGAAGGTTTGTTTTCATTTGAATATCTTGGTGTGATGAACTCAAAAGGGCTATATCGTCGGCAAAATCAAGGTCTTCTAAAATTTTATCAACCCACTTGATGCCCATATTTGCGTTATTGGTGCATTTTTGCATGACCCAGTCAATTGCTATTCCAAAGAGCATTGGCGATAAGACGCAGCCTTGTTTCACTCCTGTTTCCGAGTGGGTACCGGGGCCCAAATTTGTGGTGTAAAGAATAGAACCACTCTTACCTACCACGCATGTCGTAAGAGGCGACTAAGGAGGTTTGGCTGAAATCGGATGCACATGTCCTAAATGTGTAGAAGTCGATGCGTTTCGGGGCCTACCAAACCAATGTGCAACGTATACACGTTCTTGGCAAAGATCAAACATATCACAAAGAGTGATTAAAATTGGTCGTAAAGAACGAACAAAAAGAAGAAGAAGAAGATCAATCCTTCTCACTTGACTACTTCTAGTGTAGTGTTGGGGTCTATAAGTAGGTAAAGTATGGTATGGCTCAGATCTGGTAAGCTAACTGCGACTTATTATTATCTTGTTATCTCATTATCTTATGAGGAGGGGCAGACGTTCAGCTGATGGACAGAACAACCGCTTGGGAATCCATCGCGCAAGATCGTCAAATGTGGCGCAGTAACAATACAAACTCGCATAGCTGAGAATCGTCGTGCCCTTGAGGCAGAGAGAAAACGAGCTGCACAAAAGACAGAATCTTGTAAGCCCCACCTGTGGTAGGGGGTTGTGTTCTAGGATTGACTCTACCGTCACCTCCACACACACCAGAGGTGCAGCAGCACATGTCTGAGGCTGTTGTCATCATCACTTGCGATGGACGACTATTAATTAATTATCTCAATCTTTATATGTTATCTACATACACAATGTAGACTGTATCCTTATCTAAAGTTCAGAAATTATTCTCTTATATTCTGTTCCGTAAAAACTTCAACATTTATTTACCTCATTCTTGTAGCCATTATTTTTTTTAACCAAATGAACTCAAGAGTACGCTTTCTCCTCCCTTACTAAGTTGATACTCGGCTGCAAAGCTCATCAATCAGACACGCTTACAAAACACATATTTACTATTCTTTTCATTAAAACTGATTAATCTCGACACTGTCACGCGACTTTCCCCACCTGCCTTCAGCAATTATTTGCATCAAAACAAGTGCACCACCTTGCTGAGACACGACGCGCGGGTCGTCCGTAACGATGAGCCTGAACATATGCATGCTCTGTTTACTGCACGCTATACGCACGGGCTATGCGTCCAACAAATAATGAAAACACACGTAATTTGTTATATCACACGTAATCTGTTAGCTAATATTAGTACGTTTAATGTTTTATCATCATCATTTGTCCATATTCCTTGGCTATCTATCCTATCACTTTATTTTCTCAAGTCTCACCCATGTCTCTAGTCTTCTTCGGGCGTCACGACTAACGTTTAAGTAAACCCAGTTTCTTATGTGTTCAGGACAAAAACATGTTCAGTGTGTAAACTCACGTGGTGGTCACGTGCCTCAACTAATTAAGTTCTATTGTTTCTACAACATGTCCACATTGAAATCAGTTTAACACCAGTTGTGTTTATTCTATTTTCTAGGATGTTTATGTATGTATTGTTGTACATTTCAGTCTGTGTTGTGTCTGTATTGTTGTACATTTCATGAGTTGTGTCTGTATTGTTGTACATTTCATGAGTTGTGTATGTATTGTTGTACTTTTCATGAGTTGTGTCTGTATTGTTGTACTTTTCTGCACGAGTTGTGTCTGTATTGTTCTACTTTTCTGCACGAGTTGTGTCTGTATTGTTCTACTTTTCTGCACGAGTTGTGTCTGTATTGTTGTACTTTTCTGCACGAGTTGTGTCTGTATTGTTGTACTTTTCAGCACGAGTTGTGTCTGTATTGTTGTACTTTTCTGCACGAGTTGTGTCTGTATTGTTGTACATTTACGTCTGTGTTGTGTATGTATTGTTGTATTTCTCTGTCTGGGTTGTGTATGTATTGTTATACAGTTCTGTCTGTGTTGCGTATATATTGTTGTACATTTATGTCTGTGTTGTGTATATATTGTTGTACATTTATGTCTGTGTTGTGTATGTATTGCTGTAATAAACACAACAGTTTTACGAAGTTTATAAAGCAACCAGTGGAACAAACGCTATACTGAAATTGTCTACATTATGTATTCCGTGTATACATTATAAGCACACTACCCACAGATCACACTACCCACAGATCAAGATGTATACATTATAAGCACACTACCCACAGATCACACTACCCACAGATCACACTACCACAGATCACACTACCCACAGATCAAGATGTATACATTATAAGCACACTACCCACAGATCACACTACCCACAGATCAAGATGTATACATTATAAGCACACTACCACAGATCACACTACCACAGATCACACTACCCACAGATCACACTACCCACAGATCAAGATGTATACATTATAAGCACACTACCCACAGATCACACTACCCACAGATCAAGATGTATACATTATAAGCACACTACCACAGATCACACTACCCACAGATCACACACCCACAGATCACACTACCCACAGATCAAGATGTATACATTATAAGCACACTACCCACAGATCACACTACCCACAGATCAAGATGTATACATTATAAGCACACTACCCACAGATCACACTACCCACAGATCACACTACCCACAGATCACACTACCCACAGATCACACTACCACAGATCACACTACCCACAGATCAAGATGTATACATTATAAGCACACTACCCACAGATCACACTACCCACAGATCAAGATGTATACATTATAAGCACACTACCCACAGATCACACTAACCACAGATCAAGATGTATACATTATAAGCACACTACCCACAGATCACACTACCCACAGATCAAGATGTATACATTATAAGCACACTACCCACAGATCACACTACCCACAGATCACACTACCCACAGATCACACTACCCACAGATCACACTACCCACAGATCAAGATGTATACATTATAAGCACACTACCCACAGATCACACTACCCACAGATCAAGATGTATACATTATAAGCACACTACCCACAGATCACACTACCCACAGATCACACTACCCACAGATCACACTACCCACAGATCACACTACCCACAGATCACACTACCCACAGATCAAGATGTATACATTATAAGCACACTACCACAGATCACACTACCCACAGATCAAGATGTATACATTATAAGCACACTACCCACAGATCACACTACCCACAGATCAAGATGTATACATTATAAGCACACTACCCACAGATCACACTACCCACAGATCACACTACCACAGATCACACTACCCACAGATCACACTACCCACAGATCACACTACCCACAGATCACACTACCCACAGATCACACTACCCACAGATCAAGATGTATACATTATAAGCACACTACCCACAGATCACACTACCCACAGATCACACTACCCACAGATCACACTACCCACAGATCACACTACCCACAGATCACACTACCCACAGATCAAGATGTATACATTATAAGCACACTACCCACAGATCACACTACCCACAGATCAAGATGTATACATTATAAGCACACTACCCACAGATCACACTACCCACAGATCAAGATGTATACATTATAAGCACACTACCCACAGATCACACTACCCACAGATCACACTACCCACAGATCACACTACCCACAGATCACACTACCCACAGATCACACTACCCACAGATCACACTACCCACAGATCACACTACCCACAGATCACACTACCCACAGATCACACTACCCACAGATCACACTACCCACAGATCCACTACCCACAGATCACACTACCCACAGATCACACTACCCACAGATCACACTACCCACAGATCACACTACCCACAGATCACACTACCCACAGATCACACTACCCACAGATCACACTACCCACAGATCACACTACCCACAGATCAAGATGTATACATTATAAGCACACTACCCACAGATCACACTACCCACAGATCAAGATGTATACATTATAAGCACACTACCCACAGATCACACTACCCACAGATCAAGATGTATACATTATACCACACCACAGATCACACTACCCACAGATCACACTACCCACAGATCACACTACCCACAGATCACACTACCCACAGATCACACTACCCACAGATCACACTCCACAGATCACACTACCCACAGATCACACTAGACCCACCAGATCACACTCCCAGATCACTACCCACAGATCACACTACCCACAGATCACACTACCCACAGATCACACTACCCACAGATCACACTACCACAGATCACACCCACAGATCACACTACCCACAGATCACACTCACAGTCCTACCAGATCACACTACCCACAGATCACACTACCCACAAATCACACTACCCACAGATCACACTACCCACAGATCACACTACCCACAGATCACACTACCCACAGATCACACTACCCACAGATCACACTACCACAGATCACACTACCCACAGATCACACTACCCACAGATCACACTCCACAGATCACACTACCCACAGATCACACTACCCACAGATCACACTACCCACAGATCCACACCCACAGATCCTACACAGATCACCCACCTACCACAGATCACACTACCCACAGATCACACTACCCACAGATCACACTACCCACAGATCACACTCCACAGATCACACTCCACAGATCACACTACCCACAGATCACACTCCCACAGATCACTACCACAGATCACACTACCCACAGATCACACTACCCACAGATCACACTACCCACAGATCACACCACAGATCACACTACCCACAGATCACACTACCCACAGATCACACTACCACAGATCACACTACCCACAGATCACACTACCCACAGATCACACTACCCACACAGATCCCTACCACAGATCACACTACCCACAGATCACACTACCCACAGATCACACTACCCACAGATCACACTACCCACAGATCACACTACCACAGATCACACTACCCACAGATCACACTACCCACAGATCACACTACCCACAGATCACCTCCACAGATCACCTACCACAGATCACACTACCCACAGATCACACTACCCACAGATCACACTACCCACAGATCACACTACCCACAGATCACACTACCCACAGATCCACACTACCCACAGATCACACTACCCACAGATCACACTACCCACAGATCACATCCCACAGATCCACACCAGATCACACTACCCACAGATCACACTACCCACAGATCACACTACCCACAGATCAACTACCACAGATCACACTAGCCACAGATCACACTACCCACAGATCACACTACCCACAGATCACACTACCCACAGATCACACTACCCACAGATCCCTCCACAGATCACACTACCCACAGATCACACTACAGATCCACCCACAGATCACACTACCACAGATCACACTACCCACAGATCACACTACCCACAGATCACACTACCCACAGATCACACTACCACAGATCACACTACCCACAGATCACACTACCCACAGATCACACACCACAGATCACCTCCACAGATCACACACTCCACAGATCACACTACCCACAGATCACACTACCCACAGATCACACTACCCACAGATCACACTACCCACAGATCACACTACCCACAGATCACACTACCCACAGATCACACTACCCACAGATCACACTACCCACAGACTCCACACTGACCCACAGATCACACTACCACAGATCACACTACCAGATCACACTACCCACAGATCACACTACCCACAGATCACACTACCCACAGATCACACTACCCACAGATCACACTCCCACAGTCCACTCAATCACACTACCGATCACCACAGATCCGATCCACTCCCACAGATCCACTACCCACAGATCACACTACCCACAGATCACACTACCCACAGATCACACTACCCACAGATCACACTACCCACAGATCACACTACCCACAGATCACACTACCCACAGATCCACACTACCCACAGATCACACTACCCACAGATCACACTACCCACAGATCACACTACCCACAGATCACACTACCCACAGATCACACTACCCACAGATCACACTACCCACAGATCACACTCCCACAGATCACACACCCACAGATCACACTACCCACAGATCACACTACCCACAGATCACACTCCCATCACACTACCCACAGATCACACTACCCACAGATCACACTACCCACAGATCACACTACCCACACCACAGATCACACTACCCACAGATCACACTACCCACAGATCACACTACCCACAGATCACACTACCCACAGATCACACTACCCACAGATCACCCTACCCACAGATCACACTACCCACAGATCACACTACCACAGATCACACTGCCCACAGATCACCTACAGATCACTACCCACAGATCACAGTACCCACAGATCACACTACCCACAGATCACACTACCCACAGATCACACTACCCACAGATCCACTACCCACAGATCACACTACCCACAGATCACACTACCCACAGATCACACTACCCACAGATCACACTACCCACAGATCACTACCCACGATCCTCCACAGATCACACTACCCACAGATCACACTACCCACAGATCACACTACCCACAGATCACACACATGATCACACTACCACAGATACCACCCACAGATACTACCCACAGATCACTAGCCCACAGATACACTACCCACAGATCACACTACCACAGATTACCATCAAACTACCCACAGATCACACTACCCACAGATCACACTACCCACAGTCAACTCCCACAGATCACACTACCCACGTAAGTCACATCCACACAGATCACACTACCCACAGTCACATACCACAGATCACACTACCACACAGATCACACATTTACCCACAGATCACTACCGATCAAATACACAGATCAGACTAGCCCAAGATCAACTGCACCAACAGACACAGCTACCAACAGGTCTGACACACACAGAATCACCACACAGTCCAACTACCACAGTACAAAAGATCACACATGTACCCACAGAGTCACACTACCAAGAAACTACCCACATGATACAAACAGATCACACATACCACAGATACACACAGTACACAGTGCACAAACTGCTCCCTGACAGCTAACACACCACAGAGATACCTACCTATCACACTTGACAGACTAGACACTACAACAGATTACTCTGACACAACACACTCCACAGCCATCTCACAACAGCTACCAGATCACATGTTACATCAGATAGTGGATCAAAGACATGAAAAAATCACAACCTAGCAGTGCCAAACTGGTTCTGACACAAAATCCAGAAAGTCACCAACATATGTTACCAGTGCCAAACGTGGTCTCTGACAGCAACACACCACAGAAAGCTCACCAACACTATGTTACCAGTGCCAAACGTGGTCTCTGACAGCAACACACCACAGAAAGCTCACCAACACTATGTTACCAGTGCCAAACGTGGTCTCTGACAGCAACACACCACAGAAAGCTCACCAACACTATGTTACCAGTGCCAAACGTGGTCTCTGACAGCAACACACCACAGAAAGCTCACCAACACTATGTTACCAGTGCCAAACGTGGTCTCTGACAGCAACACATCACAGAAAGCTCACCACGAGTGAAATGAAATGCTTGAGGAAGGCGGTGGGGGTCACCACGAAAGATAGACTATGAAACGAGGACATCAGAAGCAGAGTGGGCATAACTTCATGCACCGAATAAATGCATTGAAAGACAACAAATGCAGTGGTTTGGACATGTAATGAGAATGGAATACAACCAACCACCAATAACAGCATACAATAAAAAGTGATTAGGTACTAGAGCAAAGGAACACCAAGAAAAGATGGATAGACAATATCAAGATCAGACGAAATAAACACGGATATAACACAACAAGGGTGACTCATCTGGCCCTGGAATGCAAATTAAAGCTCCTACCCCTACGCTTAACGAACGGCAAGAGTGGACAACCTATTCCTTCATCCACCTGTGGAAAGACAATAGACACTACAAGCAATATATATCTTACCTGCACGTACACACTCACTGACGCGCATACAGACACACATTACCTAACTTGTTCTGACTTCAGCATCTGAACCTAATTTATTTCAAGCATATGGTTTGCGATCATCGCAGGAAAATCTACAAACTGCACATCTTGTATCATTTTGGTGCACTTGTTCACGCGGTGCACGAACGCTGAATAAGGGGTTGATATCGTGCACATAGAACAGGCATTGTTAGGTCACTTAATGGGGGTCACGTGCTACAGTTAGAGCATTGTGTATTCAATGCCGCCCTAACATCTGTTTTGAGAACATGCGGTTGCTCTTAGACTATCATTTCCTCGGAACATTCTGTAGGTTGTATACAGGAAACTATGGAATACAATCAGATACTAGTTTACTACGGTAGTCACAGCTACATCATTCTAACTTGCTCACATGTCTACCATGTACCATCACTCAGCTTGTTCACATGTCTACCATGTACCATCACTCAGCTTGTTCACATGTCTACCATGTACCAACTATCACTTAACTTGCTCACAAGTCTACCATGTACCAATTATCGCTCAACTTGTTCACATGTCTACCATGTACCAACTATCACTTAACTTGCTCACAAGTCTACCATGTACCAACTATCACTTACTTGCTCACAAGTCTACCATGTACCAATTATCGCTCAACTTGTTCACATGTCTACCATGTACCAACTATCACTTAACTTGCTCACAAGTCTACCATGTACCAATTATCGCTCAACTTGTTCACATGTCTACCATGTATCAACTATCACTCAATACCAGTTATTACCTAGATCCAATAGTAACCAGTATGACCTGGTACAAAATATTCGGTACTTTGCTACTACTAGATACATGACCTGACTTTGTTCCTGATGTCTTCATTTCTCAACTGGTCTCTTCTTGTACTGGAGGGTAACAAGAACAGACCGGTTAAGAAATCAAGACATCAAGAAAATAAATGAGTACAACATCAGTACTGAACTTCATCAAGAAACAACAAATTAAATGGTTCGGCCATATAAACAGATTACAAACAGACAGTGTATGCACCTCAAAGAGCAATGTTGCTTCGATACAATGGACACAAAGCATAAGGCCAGCCACGCAAAAGGTAGCCCTCAGAGATAACAGAGGCGACGAAGGACACTGTTTATGAAGCGCACACAACGACTCGTTCTAGAAATCTCTTCTTATCCTGACGCTTTATGTGAGGCAAAACAGGATTGGAGAAAAGTAAATTAAACGATTAATGATAATCTGTTTATCTTACGTAGTAGTTCGAATTTTGACATACTTATATGTGGGTGATATATAGTGAGATAAACTGAACTTTGACATACTTATATGTGGGTAATATATAGTGAGATAAATTGAACTTTGACATACTTATATGTGGGTAATATATAGTGAGATAAACTGAACTTTGACATACTTATATGTGGGTAATATATAAAGAGATAAATTGAACTTTGACATACTTATATGTGGGTAATATATAAAGAGATAAATTGAACTTTGACATACTTATATGTGGGTAATATATAGTGAGATAAATTGAACTTTGACATACGTATATGTGGGTAATATATAGTGAGATAAATTGAACTTTGACATACTTATATGTGGGTAATATATAGTGAGATAAAACCCTCTCTACAGATCTAGAAAATATGTAGTGATCTGAAGGCGCTGTTTAGATCTAGAAAATATGTAGTGATATGAACACACTGTAATGATATCACATTAAAAATCAACAAGTATTGATATGGCCCCACCTAATAAAACACCAGGCCCTGACAATATCCCGGCCGACCTAATCAAAGCAACTAAAGAGGTAGGAATCAGCTGGCTCCATAGACTATTCAACCAAGTCTGGATCACACAAGAAACACCAGAAGATTGGAGGAATGCTACAATTGTTCCCATCTGGAAGAAGAAAGGTAGCAAGAGGGACTGTACAAAGTATAGAGGCATAGCGCTACTGAGCCACACTGGGAAAATATTCTGCAAAATACTTGAGAAAAGGCTCCGCCACATCATCGAGCCACAGCTTAATGACTCCCAAATGGGATTCAGGAAGAACAAAAGCTGTACAGACGCAATATTCGCCCTCAGACAGTTAGTAGAAAGGACTATCGAATCTGACAAACATTTACACGTTGCATTTGTAGATCAGGAAAAAGCGTTCGACCGCGTAGATAGGCACAAGTTGTGGAAAATACTAACAACCTATGGGGTTAATGAACACCTAATCAACCTTTGCAAGAACATTTATACTGACAGCCAATGTACGATTAGAACAAATACAGGATTATCAGAAAAGTTTTACGTAGGGTCAGGAGTAAGACAAGGTTGCGTACTATCCCCGCTGCTATTCATCACGTACATTGACCACATTTGTAAAATAGCTAACACCAGCGAAGGAAACAACCTCGGAGAACTCTTAAATGAATTTCTTTTTGCAGACGATCAGGCAATCATATCAACAACAGAAGAACAGCTACAACAACACATCAACAGACTCCAGTTAGCATGTAACGAATACAACATGAGAATTAACATCGACAAAACAGAAGTAATGACATTCGCCAGAGGAAAACACTACCAACATCTCCATCGATAATCATCTACTAAATCAAGTAAAAGATTTCACATACCTGGGAGCATTTTTTCAGCAAATGGAAGAATAACTAATGAAATTCAACACAGATGCAACAAAGCAAATCAAATGATAGGGCAAATGGCGCCAATTTTAAGATGCAAACACGTCACCATGAACACAAAAAGAGCAATGTTCAACACAATCTTTCTCCCACATTATGTTACCAGTGCCAAACCTGGTCATTGACAACAAATGATAGAAGAAAACTAGTCACAACAGAGATGAAGTGTCTACGCAGAATGCTGGGTGTAACAAGAAGAGACCGGTTGAGAAATGAAGACATCAGGAAAAAGTGGGTACAACATCAGTACTAGACTTCATCAAGAAACAACAAATTAAATGGTTCGGTCACGTAAGCAGATTACCATCAGACAGTGCACCCCAAAGAGCAATGCTGCTCCGATACAATGGGTACAAAGCAAAAGGCCGGCCACGCAAAAGATGGACCTCAGAGATAACAGAGGCGACGAAAGAGACTATCTACGAAGCGCATACTAGGGCCCGTTTTAGAAATCTCTTCCTGACCTGACGCTGTGAGGCATACAGGATTCGAGAAAGAAGAAGAAGAAAGAAGAATTGATACAATTATGGTTTGAGTGAGAACTCACAAGAGAATTAGTTTATATCCAGTCCTGTGAAACATGGAACCCGTCTCCCAGAGACACATCATACTAAATTATACATGGTTATAAGAAGTCAGTGTCCTATTTCATGTTTGTCCAGGAATTCTTCTTTTTGTTCTTCTTCAGCGATTTCTTGTCATGCGCTTAATTTACTGTGGACCACAAACTGGGAGTCAGCTTCAGGTCTGTCAGGTTTCCCCAAAGCTTAGTTTTTAGATCGACTGGGTGTGGCCACATGTTGCTTCTCTGCTCACACAGGAAAGGACAGTCTTGCAAGACATGTTTCCAGGTGTCAATTTCCTCCTGCTGACACTAGCAGAGAGCTGTTTGACTTATTCCTAGTCTATATAAGTGTTTGTTGAGTCTGCAGTGTCCAGTACGTAGTCGAAATATAATGGTCTGGTCTGTGCTGCCAGAGCCAACTATAAACTTATTTATCTAGAGTTGGATGTGGTTCTGCTTAGGGTCCAGGAATAAAAACAGGAGATTGTGTATCTGACATTGCATTGATTTACCTGTGATACACTTCCTGTTTGTTAAGTTAAATAGGTCAGGTTGTTGGTGAGTTTTCATTGATATCTGAATTCTTCAGAGCATAATTTTTAAAAGTAATCAAGAAATCTCCAGTTTCATTTAACATAAGCTTTTGTCTTTAGATTTTATTTATTTCTTCAATTCCGTTTTTTTCCCATAGATCCCACCAACTGCTTTTTGCCATTATTGCTAATCACAACTTCCTGTTTCTATGACCGTTTATCACTTCCGCTTGTCTACTTTCTCTTTAAATGATATATTAAACTGTCTAACAAGATGGTACTGTACTTTATCAGGAAATAACAAATTAAATAGTTCGACCACATCTTTGGCTGAAATCGGATGCACATGTCCTAAACGTGTAAAAGTCTATGCGTTTAGGGGCCTACCAAACCAATGTGCAACGTATACACGTTCTTGGCAATGATCAAACATATCACAAAGAGTGATTAAAATTGGTCGTAAAGAATGAACGCAAAGAAGAAGAAGAAGAAGTTCGACCACATAAACAGATTACCAACAAGCAATGCACAACAGAGAGCAATGCTACTCCGATAAAGTGAATACAAAGCAAAAGAGACAATGCTACTCAAAATAAAGGAATACCAAAAGCAATCACAACGAGAGCAATGCTACTCCGATAAAGTGAATACCAACAAGCAATGCACAACAGAGAGCAATGCTACTCCGATAAAGTGAATACCAACAAGCAATGCACAACAGAGAGCAATGCTACTCCGATAAAGTGATTACCAACAAGCAATGCACAACAGAGAGCAATGCTACTCCGATAAAGTGATTACCAACAAGCAATGCACAACAAAAGGGGCAATGCTACTCCGATAAAGTGAAACAAGCAATGCACAACAGAGAGCAATGCTACTCCGATAAAGTGATTACCAACAAATCTCTTCTTACTCTGAAGCTGTGAGGTAAACCTGAAGCTTGTGAAATAGTAAACCAGGACTGGAGAAGAGAAAGAAAGACAAGGTGCATAGAGAGGCTTGCTCCAGGTGTCTCTTTTCGACCTGACCTGAAAGACAAAACAGGATTAGAGAATAGATAGATAGAAGAAAACAATACTTCGTTTCCAACACACCTTTATATATATCTCTCTCTTTTCTCTCTCTCTCATCGATATTAACAAATATAATCAGCTACCCATGACAATGCAGTAATGACAATAAAACAGTACAATGACAAGTAATACAGCTACCAATGACAAGTAATGCAGTTACCAATGACAAGTAATACAGGTACCAATGACAAGTAATACAGCTACCAATGACAAGTAATGCAGTTACCAATGACAAGTAATACAGGTACCAATGACAAGTAATACAGCTACCAATGACAAGTAATGCAGTTACCAATGACAAGTAATACAGGTACCAATGACAAGTAATACAGCTACCAATGACATAATACAGTACAATGAAAATACAGGTACCAATGACAAGTAATGCAGGTACCAATGACAAGTAATGCAGACATCATATCACTCTGGAATCTAAAATGATAAAAAGTAACAAAACAAAGAGGTTAAAAAACTAAATTAGAAATGTTTGCGTGACGACACTATGGCAAGCGGTCTGTAATCCTACTTTATAAAACTCCTTAGCTGTAACAGTAACATAAGATTACGCTAATCCAATATTGTTACATCGCCAGATTATTCATGAAGATATTTGTTCATATCGACCGATTTTATGATAATGATGATGATTGATGAGGATGATGAGGAGTACGATGATGATGATAATGATCATGATTGATGATGATGATGTCGACGACGATGATGATGATGATGATGGTTGTAAGTCAGTCTTTTCGAAGTTGTTATTTATTCTTTACATCAATATGTTTCTTCTACAACTCATCATGCAGAATCTGTCATTAAGAAAACATTTTGCAAATCTCAAGTGGTCCTTTCCCCCCAAACCCCACTCCTCCTTTCCACATCCCCAAGTTCCTACAAAAACTCTTTGCAGGTCTCAAGTGGACTTCTTCATCCTCCCCTTCCTCACTAAAATCCGACAAAAATCCATAAACTAAGTAGTGTGTCACCTGCACACGTCAAAAGCATATTTTCGCTCGATCTATATCCTCGTCCAATGAACAGTTTCATGTTATTTGTGAGATTGATGGTAGCCCACGAGAAGTAGAGAATTGTCAGTACCGATGTGTTCTCCTGGTCTAGCCGTAGTCTTATATATTACTCTGAAATCTCTACATCAAGTTGAACAGTTACTGCTGGCTGGCGCTTCTTTTTGCAAAAATAGAAATGGGTGCAGTTTTTAAATTAATTTTTACTCTCTAATTTTTAGAAAGGGATATTTAGTATTTGAAAGAAATGTATAAGGATGGTCAGTCCAATATGATATAGCAGCGTATGTGTGTCTGGTGGTAGGGACTTCACAGTATTAATATTTATTGTTTGGAGATTATGTAGCCAGTTTGGTGATCAGGTGGCTAGGCTAGTGATGTGGTTGCTAGGCTGGTAATGTGGTGGCTAGGCTGGTGATGTGGTGGCTAGGCTAGTGATGAGGTGGCTAGGCTAGTGATGAGGTGGCTAGGCTAGTGATGAGGTGGCTAGGCTATAGATGAGGTGGTTAGGCTAGTGATGAGGTGACTAGTCTGGTGATGAGGTAGTTAGTCTGGTGATTAGGTAGTTAGTCTGGTAATGAGGTAGTTAGTCTGGTAATGAGGTAGTTAGTCTGGTGATGAGGTAGTTAGTCTGGTAATGAGGTAGTTAGTCTGGTAATGAGGTAGTTAGTCTGATGATTAGGTAGTTAGTCTGGTGGAGTAGGTTGCCAGTTTGGTTGGTGGAGTAGGTTGCCAGTTTGGTGGAGTAGGTAGCCAGTTTGGTGGAGTAGCTTACATGGAGAGAGGGGGTTTAAAGAGGTGTAAAGATGAAGGATTGACTTCATTGCACCGGATTTGATCCCATATGGCTTGGTCCATCTCCGCAGAAATTACACACCACCTGCCGAGAGTATTGCACAAAGCACGAACTCCGTAGCTCCCGCAACAATCCTAGGGGTCTCTGGAAACAAATTCACGTGAACAGAACGTCGCAGTCCGGATTCGAACCCACGATCTTACACTCGCAAGGCAATGGGTTAACCACTTAGCCCCATAGACCCTCTTATATGAAGGAGTAGCTTACCTGGAGATGAAATAATCAGTCTTATCATGAGAGATCTAGTTTTCTGTATTCTTTTTCTTCTGTACTCAGAACTTGAGTCACATTAGATATTCAGGTATTAGATTATGCTAGATCATCACGCTTATCCCTCATGTGAAGTCAATCATTATTCTAGATCACTGAGGGGGTGACCATATGTTTGTTAATTAGTTACTATATAGTAGTTGTATACACTGTGAGTATTTCTGTGCCATTTCTTTCTTTTCTATATATCGTTACGCCACTTTCTTTCTGTGTAGTTATATGCATGCGACGCCCGTCTGTCCAGCGTGTTCGTAGCGCGTTGGACTACGGGTGACTATCCCTCTGTGTGTGCGGGTTCAATTTCGCGGGATGGCAGAAAATGCCACAGATTCCCCAGATTTACGGTGTTCGTGGCACCGAACCGAAGGGTTACGATGTCCATGGCACCGAGCCGAAGAGCTGAAAAGCTCAAGTGCTTCTGGATCGGGGGAATATGCATGCGACTCCTCCCGTTGTGGGTATTCTTATTTCTTTCTTCTTCTTTTGTCGTCAGACTGTTATCGAATTGTTGCCCAGTTTCGTGGTTTTTCCTGTTTTTATCTTGCGCTGTTCTAGTGGCTTGGGTGATCGTTATTTTTGCTTTTTGACAGGATTCTGCTATGCTATCTATCCATCTTTTTTCCTGGTCTGCCTTTTGTTTTCTTTCCTGATGTTTTGTTGTAGAAGATTATGTATACTGTGGGGTTTGTGTGCATTCTTATTAAATGATCGAACTACTTCATTCTTTATTTCTCAATGTAATTCAAACAAGGTTCTGTCCCAACTTTCTCTTATGCCGATGTTGGTGGCTGTCTTTTCTTGTATTGTTGGTAACTTTTCGTAGGCATCGCATTTGAAATGAAGTTATTTTTTTGCGATTGTGCTTTGATCATTGTCCATTTTTGGATCTGGTAACATGTAGGCATGAAAATGTTGTTGACCATCTGCTGTTTAGCTGTCTGTGAGATGTCTGGGTGGGTGCCTTAACAATGGTATATGTGTCTATTTTCTCGCTGTACTTGTTTTAATGCTACTCAATTCTCAACGATTGTTTCTGTGGAGCTCTTTTCCCTGTAGTTTTTACTCCATGAAGCTCATTTCTCTGTGCCTATTTCTAGTCGATTCTCTCCCCAGTTCTGTTAACTTGACTATTTTCTTTGTATTTATTTCTGGTTTCATTCTCTCCCTAGTTCTGTTAACCTGACTATTTTCTTTGTATTTATTTCTAGTCGATTCTCTCCCTAGTTCTGTTAACTTGACTATTTTCTCTGTATTTATTTCTAGTCGATTCTCTCCCTAGTTCTGTTAACTTGACTATTTTCTTTGTATTTATTTCTGATTTCATTCTCTCCCTAGTTTTGTTAACTTGACTATTTTCTTTGTATTTATTTCTAGTCGATTCTCTCCCTAGTTTGTTAACTTGACTATTTTCTTCTATTTATTTCTGTTTTTCATTCTCTCCCTAGTTCTGTTAACCTGACTATTTTCTTTGTATTTATTTCTATTTCATTCTTCTCCTAGTTTTGTTAACTTGACTATTTTCTTTGTATTTATTTCTGATTTCATTCTCTCCCTAGTTTTGTTAACTTGACTATTTTCTTTGTATTTATTTCTAGTCGATTCTCCCCCTAGTTCTGTTAACTGACTATTTTCTTTTATTTATTTCTGATTTCATTCTCTCCTAGTTCTGTTAACTGACTATTTTCTTTGTATTTATTTCTGATTCATTCCTCCCTAGTTTTGTTAACTTGCTATTTCTTTGTATTTATTTCTGATTTCATTCTCTCCCCAGTTCTGTTAACTTGACTATTTTCTTTGTATTTATTTCTAGTCGATTCTCTCCCTAGTTTTGTTAACTTGACTATTTTCTTTGTATTTATTTCTAGTCGATTCTCTCCCTAGTTTTGTTAACTTGATTATTTTCTTTGTATTTATTTCTAGTCGATTCTCTCCCTAGTTCTGTTAACCTGACTATTTTCTTTGTATTTATTTCTGGTTTCATTCTTTTTATGTTTAGATGCATTGCTTCTATACGACTTTTACAGCCCCACTCTCACTCACTCCCACTCTTTCTGTCCCTCGTTCTCTTTCTATCATGGATGGAACAGAGGCGTAGCAAATATGTACGTTATCTGGGGTGGAACAATTACGGTGTGTAATTTAAATGACTGCTTCTAACAAGATTCGACACTTATTCAACAAATTACGAATGAAGATGCAAATGGCATGTGTCACCTGTCATGAATGGTTGGGAAAATAGAAACAGATAAGTGGCTCCTACCTGTCCGGATGGGAGATAATAGTCTAGAATCACGTATCACGTGCATATGGAAACAGAAAAGATTAGGTTGTAGATGAAAGTGAAGAGAATACTTCCTTCTGTGCATTTTTATGTTTAGTTTTTTCTTTCTTTGTGAAACTTAAGTATGGTATTCTTATATAACTTGACATGTTATCTTTACCTGCATATGTTATCTTCACCTGTACTTGTTATCTTCACCTGTACTTGTTATCTTCACCTGTACATGTTATTTTCACCTGTACTTGTTATCTTCACCTTTACTTGTTATCTTCACCTGTACATGTTATCTTCACCTGCATATGCTATCTTCACCTGCATACCTTATCTTCACCTGCATATCCATTTATTTATCTTCACCTGTCATATCTTATAAAACTTCACCTGCATATCTTATCTTCACCTGTACATGTTATCTTCACCTGCATATCTTAACTTCACCTGCATATCTTATCTTCACCTGTACATGTTATCTTCACCTGCATATATTATCTTCACCTGCACTTGTTATCTTCACCTGCATATCTTATCTTCACCTGCATATCTTATCTTCACCTGCATATCTTATCTTCACCTGCATGTCTTATCTTCACCTGCATATGTTATCTTCACCTGTACATGTTATCTTCACCTGCATATCATATCTTCACCTGCACTTGTTATCTTCACCTGCATATCTTATCTTCACCTGTACTTGTTATCTTCACCTGCATATCTTATCTTCACCTGTACTTGTTATCTTCACCTGCATATCTTATCTTCACCTGCACTTGTTATCTTTACCTGCATATCATATCTTCACCTGTACTTGTTATCTTCACCTGCATATCTTATCTTCACCTGCACTTGTTATCTTCACCTGCACATATTATCTTCTGGTGATGATGTAGCTGAAGCTCTTTTCATAGGCGCTAGTGTCTTTTCCGACTTCAGAGTGGTTTGCCATATTCCTATATCCTCATTTTCTCATGAAGCTGTAGAACTAACCAGTCTGTAACTCTTCAACTCAGGTCACCTGTAGGTATTCTTCAAAGAGAAAATGAGCACGTGCAAACATAGTTATTCTGTCCAAACAGTGGACGAACGAGACCATATCTACCCTTTTAAAGCTATTATACTTCGGCAGTGTATTTCCCCGTCAACTACTAGATTGCAAGAGCTTGGATTGAAGATTAAAGTGGTCAGACTAGAACAGAACATCAGAAAGTAGGCTCATCAATCAACATCAATCTGGTCCGGTTAGTTGCTGGACGCTGTTGGAAATATTGCGAAGGAGATTGGAGCACTTATGATGGACACATCTGGAGTGCAAGGAAGACATTCCAAACAGAAACCGAAAGGATATCTGTACGAAACTTACACATCAGTTTGGTGCACTAAAAATCAACTACGTCATGTCAAACCGTTCTAACTCTGCTCAGAAATAGTTACAGATAACATGACATATTCCCATAAATTAAACAGATTGAATCCTACTAAACAGATTGAATGCCTACTAAACAGATTGAATCCCCTACTAAAACAAACAACCAAGATAAAGAATATACATTGATGGATAGATTCAGGAAGATAAAATTAACACACACACAAAAATGACTGATTAAATAAAGATAAGTACATGTTAGACGGGGAAACGAAACTACAAGGCTAGAAATAACATGAAGCATAAAAGTAGACTTGCTAGTCTGGCTAAGACACAATGTAAAGCGATAACAGAAGGCATCTTTATCATTGAAACGTTAGCTGACGAATAAAAAAAAAACTACGAAAAATACTAAAAACGAAATTATTCTACGAGATGTCAGAGCAACATACTTTTATTAAAGTTGAAATAAGATATGAAGTTTCAGTTATGCAGTTTTAAACAAAAAAATACGATACAGGGGGAGACGGCATTAAAACTATGATAAATGGCGAAACACGTAATAACAAAGTACTGTAGTTTTACAATATACAAAAATAATAGCAATACACAGCAACGTTTCGACCAAAAGTGCTTTATCGAGCAAACAATATAACAGGAGTGACGAATTTCACAGCTCACTACATATAGACGACAACAGAGATGTATTTCACAGCTCACTACATATAGACGACAACAGAGATGTATTCAGCTCACTACATATAGACGACAACAGAGATGTATTCCAACGGGCAGAAAATGAAAATCTGTGACTAAAAACGAATAACGACAGAAATGCAGAAAAACTAGAAGTGGAAAAAGAAGAGAAACAATAAAAAATCAAGTAAATATATAACATATATACATTTAACATATACACATATAGAATATGGAGCATGAGAAGGGAACGTACTAAGAAGCATAGTAATGTAGAGCGTTGAGTCCATTAGGTCGCAAGGTATCATATAACGAAATAAAACGATTCTCCAGAGCAAATTAACTACGATCATCAGAGGAAAATGATCGGATGCCGTGACCTGGACGTTGTGAGCTCCCATAGGGTCAGTTCCATTGAAATGAGTGGCTACTCTGTTGAATCAATTCTAACATATGCCAGGGAGAGTTAAAAATGAGTGAAGATATAGGAAGTAAGTTGAATGCATTTGAAAATAGATGTCTGTGAAAAATAATGTGCATAATAGAGGACGAATTCAGGAGAAGTAATGAAATCAGAGAAATGTCTTGTCAACCATTAGTAACAGCTGTTATAAGAAAGACAAGATGGAAATATGTTGGGTATACTATGTGAAGAAATGTCTGGTCAACCACTAGTAACAGCTGTTATAAGAAAGACAAGATGGAAATATGTTGGGTATACTATGTGAAGAAATGTCTGGTCAACCACTAGTAACAGCTGTTATAAGAAAGACAAGATGGAAATATGTTGGGTATACCCTGAGAAGAAATGTCTGGCCAACCACTAGTAACAGCTGTTATAAGAAAGACAAGATGGAAATATGTTGGGTATACTATGTGAAGAAATGGCTGGTCAACCACTAGTAACAGCTGTTATAAGAAAGACAAGATGGAAATATGTTGGGCATACCTAGGGAAAAAATGTCTGGTCAACCACTAGTAACAGCTGTTATAAGAAAGACAAGATGGAAATATGTTGGGTATACTATGTGAAGAAATGGCTGTATAAAATGCAAGAGAGCTTCAATTAATGGATTCAAGATAAAGTCGACAGAAATATTTAGTCACCTCACTATAGCTCATTTCTAAATCTGGTCATATTACGTCGGTGGAATGTAGGACCGGGGGAAGAGAGTGGGTGAGAGTTTACCTGTACAACATAAATCTGAGAAATTCTGCCAGTTACAACTGCGGAACATTCATGTAGAGACTTGGACGCGTCTTGCAAAACTGTCCCATCCTTGCCTGTCAAAATATTGGAAACTTGGCCGAAGAGAAGAAAAATCTGGAGATAAATTGTGAGGGAGCGGCGAATAGTTCATGCATACAGTCCTTGTAGTGACATATTACTGGGAGCGGCGAATAGTTCATGCATACAGTCCTTGTAGTGACATATTACTGGGAGCGGCGAATAGTTCATGCATACAGTCCTTGTAGTGACATATTACTGGGAGCGGTGAATAGTTCATGCATACAGTCCTTGTAGTGACATATTACTGGGAGCGGCGAATAGTTCATGCATACAGTCCTTGTAGTGACATATTACTGGGAGCGGCGAATAGTTCATGCATACAGTCTTTGTAGTGACATATTACTGGGAGCGGCGAATAGTTCATGCATACAGTCCTTGTAGTGACATATTACTGGGAGCGGCGAATAGTTCATGCATACAGTCCTTGTAGTGACATATTACTGGGAGCGGCGAATAGTTCATGCATACAGTCCTTGTAGTGACATATTACTGGGAGCGGCGAATAGTTCATGCATACAGTCCTTGTAGTGACATATTACTGGGAGCGGCGAATAGTTCATGCATACAGTCCTTGTAGTGACATTACTGGGAGCAGCGAATAGTTCATGCATACAGTCCTTGTAGTGACATATTACTGGATAGAAAGACAACGCTAGCTTCACACAGAAGAAGAAGAATATATCTTTCTTGTGTACGTTTCTGCGTTTTTGCCTTTAGGCGTAGCAGGTTTAACTGATGATCGGTTTCCGAGATATGTCGCTTAGATATATTGCTGTGGTATTGTAAAGTTTTAATATATCTGTAACTCCCAATAATCCATCTTTTTCTTAGTCTGTGCCATTTTTTTCTTGGTCTAAAGAATATTTAAGCAGCCAAAGACTAAAGAATATTTAAGCAGCCAAAGACTAAATTGGAGTTCTAAAGCAAAATTAGAAGCAACAAATTACGCTTTAAAAAAACCATGTCTCCGAAAATGACTTTTATGTAAATAGTCCAACCGAATCAGGTACCATCGTCTTATTAACTGTATCCGGTTGCCATCTTTGCTTTTCTTACCGTCATTCAGCAACAGGACTGCACATAAACAAAACTTAAGTCTACTTAAAAACTTATCTTTCTCCCATGACTGTTAAATGTCACTCATTACTGTCACATGTATTCAACGTAGGCCTTTGCGATCCTGCACATGGTGTGAAGTCCGCTGCCATCTCCACGAAAACAAAGCTCAGGATTTTCAGCTCAAATGTGAAGTCGGTGTTGCTGTATGGCTCGGAAACTTGGCGAGTCACTAGGGCAAATACAAATAAGATCCAGACCTTTGTCAACGGATGTTTGAGGCGGATTCTCAGATTGAGATGGTATGATAGAGTTACAAACACGGATCTGTGGATAAGAACAGGGTAGGAACCTATGATGACACAGGTCAAGAGGAGAAGATGGCGATGGATAGGCCATACCTTGCGGAAGACACAGTCGAGTGTCACTAGACAGGTGCTCGAGTGGAACCCGCAGGAAAACGAAAAAGAGGACGCCCTAAGCAGACTTGGAGACGAGGTCTTACTGAGGAGCTGAAGAGTGCTCAATTGACCTGGGAGAACATAAAAAGAACAGCCAGAGACCGAGAAGAGTGGCGAACAACTGTTGAGGCCCTATGCTCCACGAGGAGCGGAGAGGATTAATGATAATGATGATGATGTATTCAACGTATATATGACCTCAAACTTGGCGGTATTTAACTCTGCCAGGTTATGTGATATTGTTAGATATTTGGAGTTTATAGCGCGTTAAATGTACAACAAAAGCTTCAGTTTACCATACGCTAGATTTAAGAAGTACTACTATCATATAACCACGCTCATTTTGAGAATCATTGCTGTCTAAAAGCACAGTGTGAGAAGCCATGAGGTTGTACATAAGGTACACTACAAGAAGCACTTTATTTGTGTGTATATATATATATATATCTTTGACTTTTTAACCCGGATTGGAGCATAGTTCCTCAACCACCTCATGCTAAGTCTTCCTATCTCTAGTTATCTCCTGCAGCTCTCTCCAGCTCTTCTTTATATTGTTGATCTCTGCCTCCAAATCGCTGTCTCCATGTATTTCTCGGCCTCCCCTTCTTTCACTGTCCCTGTGGGTTTCAGGCAAGGAACTTTCTTGTTATATTCCCGTCAGGTTTTCGCAAAGTGTGTCCTATCCAGCGCCATATATGTATATATATATATGTGTAAAATGGAATTCGTGTTATATTCTTTACAGAACTTAGCCATCAACCACAGAAAACGAGTTGTTGATTTTCTATGCCCCACTTATACGTTCAGTAGTTTGTCTTTGCTTTCTGGACGATGAGGTATATTTTTACTGTTCGTAAAATTCTACTTTGAACAAATTTGCTTTCAAATTACAGAGTTTAAACCAGATACATTTGAGTTGTGATCGACTCATGACCTGTTAAGCTATAAACGCACACTATATATATATATATACATATGCAAACACAAGCAGACGCCGTTTGTTGCAAATGTTGTGATCCTTTTTGGAAGACTCTCTCGGAGATAATGACTCAGTGTCCAGCACGAAGACCAGACGACTGTATATGGAGACTGTATCCATTGAGAAGAATCACAAGCACTGCCATGTCTCAAGTACACTGATCTTCTGACCTTGGTCCACAGCCCACGTCACCAAAACTCCCGAACGTTGGTCTACTGCCCATGTCACTAAATCTCCCGAACGCTGATTCACTGCCCATGTCACCCATGCGGGGAGTTGGAAACGGGAATACCAAAAGTATAGCCCTCAAAACAAATTCAGGAGACCCCCACGTATTGGGAGACCCTAACCTGTAGCATGGTTAGGATATGCCTAATTCCGCTCTTGCAAACATATACATTGTTTACTACATTAGAACAGCCACTCACACGCTGCTTATTCTGTCAGACACTATGCTCATACACACACTAACACTGTGCTCAGACACACACTAACACTATGCTCATACACACACTAACACTGTGTTCAGACACACACAATACTCAGACACACACTATGTTCAGACACACACTATGCTCAGACACACACTGTGCTCAGACACACACTGTGCTCAGACACACACTAACACTGTGCTCAGACACACACTAACACTGTGCTCAGACACACACTAACACTATGCTCAGACACACACTAACACTGTGCTCAAACACATACTATGCTCAGACACACATTAACATTATGCTCAGACACACACTAACACTGACACACACTAACACTGTGCTCAAACACACACCATGCTCAGACACACACTAACACTGTGCTCAAACACACACCATGCTCATACACACACTAACACTATGCTCATACTAACTAACACTATGCTCATACACACACTAACACTATGCTCAGACACACACTTACACTATGCTCAGACACACACTAACACTATGCTCAGACACACACTAACACTGACCCACACTAACACTATGCACAGACACACACTAACACTGTGCTCAGACACACACTAACACTATGCACAGACACACACTAACACAATGCTTACTCTTATCATGGCGACAGAACACACTTTCTAACAATATATTTTCGGAAATAAATATGCTCACCATAAAACTAAACTAACATTTTAAATTTGAAAACAGGGAACTATGCAATGCATTAACTATTAACAACGCGACCCATTCAAGCGTGTCTATCGACCCATTCAAGCGTGTCCATCGACCCATTCAAGCGCGCCCATAACATAGAGGCTGACAATAATTTATCATGACAGAAATACCACCTGATGTTTACCAACATGTTTACAGTCATCAGGTTTTCACACTTAGGCTCCTCAGAGATTAACATCAGACTAATAAAACGTGGTTACTGTGACCATTCATGTTACGACATAACACCAGATGTGCTACTTTAAAGTGGGGTTTTTAAGTTGGGTGTGGGCTCGTCTGCCCAGCATGTTCGTAGCGCGTTGGACTACGGGTGACAAGCTCCCTGTGAGTGCGGGTTAAATTTCGCGGGCTGGCAGAAAAAGCCACAGGTTCACCAGATTCACGGTGTTCGTGGCACCGAACCGGAGGGTTACGATGTCCACGGCACCGAGCCGAAGAGCTGAGAGCTCAAGTGCTTCTGGATCGGTTTAAAAAAAAATAAAGTTGAGTGTGGCTAAATGGTTAATCTCTCGACTTGCGTTACGAAGTCCGCGGGTTCGAATTCGGACAGCGTCTATCTGTTCACGAGTGTATTTTTTCCATAGATCCATAGGATTGCTACCGGAGCTACGGAGTTCATGCTTTGTGCAGTGCTCACGGCAGGTGGCGTGCAATTTCTGCAGAAAGGGGCTGAGCTATATGGGGTAAAACCCGGTGCAATGAAGTCAATCCTTCGACATTATACCCATTATCATCCAAAACTTTGTAGTTTTACAAGCTAAACATTTTCTTCTCTAGGGGCAGGGCCTCCAGAAACCTGGGGCCCGTAGCAATTGCTACTTCTGCTATAGAGCTAATCCGGCACTGCTTACGATATGCTTTGTAGGCCGCAGTCTTACTATTCTTTACTCCTTGTGAGCCCGCACACACGAGCGTCCTGTGATAATATACTCACATTGCCGGACAACACACACGAGCGGTCCTGTTGGATAATATACTCACACATTGGCCGAAACTCGGATGTGAATGTCCTACATGCTGTAGGCGTCTAACGGGTGCGCAAAGTACTCACATTCTTGGCGCAAACCCTAAAGAGTGGTTAATTTGGTTGATAAGAACGAAAGTAAACAAATAAACAAGAAACATCTGTCAATTTTTCTTGTTATTTACTAATCCGTATTTTGAAGAAAAATACATTTTTAAAAAAACACATCCATGCTGTTTACATTTTCTTCTCTTCACAATCTATTTCTTTATAGAAGTGTTGGGGGTGTAGTGATCTTGTGTGTGTTTGTTCGAATGCCCTTTGTAAGCTGTTATTCATTTTCTGAAGGATGTTATTGATGCCGTCTCTCCAACTTTTGCGTGGTCTTCCTCTTGATCTGTATTCATTATACTTTTTCTGTGTGGATCTCCGTAATAGGCGATACCAGAACATTCTTGTCAGGTGTCTGAACCATTTAATCTATTGTTCTTTTATGAATTGCATGACTGGTTTCACATCCAATCTTCTTCTAATTTCTTCATTTCTAATTTTGTCTCATTTTACGAGACTCGTACTATGTATCATGCTGTTTTCATAAATGTCCAATCTGACTGTTTCATAATCTGACTGTTTATTATGGTTTCATTCATTTCAAATCTCTGCCTGACTTGTTCATGTTTCTTTTATATCTTATCCATCAATCTTTTATCTATTTCTGTCAACTTTTTTGTGCGTTGCTGTTGTTGCAAGTTCTGCATTAATATGTAATATATTTCTGTCAACATATGAATTATGTTTTTGTGTTAATCTGTTTGATATGTTACATGCTGACGTTTATGTGATTACAATTTATTAGCAGGTCCACTGAGTTTGATGTTTGGTAAATTTAATAAAAATGGAATGAAAAGGTAGATTGATAAGGATTAGAATACTAACAGGTGAAAGAGTAATCAAAGAATATAAAATTGGTTTCAAATATCGTTTTGTATCAAGGCAGAAATGGATAATCGACTTTTTGACCAAAACGACACTAAATTTGCTTACACTATAGATGTGAGCGTCACTATGGCGTAGTGGCTAAAACGTCTGCGTGTTGGTCTGAAGGTTGTGGATTCGAATCGAGTCACAAGTTTCTTTTTTTAATGACATCCCTAGTTGATATAGCTACGGAGCTCGTGCTTTGTAAAACACTCTTGGTAGAGGCCATGCCTCTTCTAGCAAAATGGTTGGAACCACTTGGGGAAATCTGGTGGAATGAAGTCAATCCTTTGCATATAGATCTTTATTCTCGACAGATGGCGTAGAGCCAAGCTTTCTACTCTTTATTTCTTTGTTTATTTGTTGCTATCTTGATTAAAAAACATTTCTGTCCAAACGCATTTTAGACCTTTACTAATTTAAAAAAAATGTTTTTCATTATTGGTTTGCTTGTTTGAAAATATATGTTTACATATTTATATATATTGTCTATTATTTCATTGCCTTGTTTCCAAATAAATTTGTTTTAAAAAAATATATATTTTGTGCATTATTCACTGATTTCTTTAACCCCTTTCACTCCGTGTTTTTTTCTTTTTTTTGTTAACCTCTGGTGCCATTTATATTGCAATATATTCTGAACTAACCTGTATATCGACTTTGCGTCATTTTGGAAAAAAATACAATGAGCCACTATATCGGCTCGGAAGGACCAATGGGTTAAAATAAATATTTTTAACTTTTTTTTACTGGTCTGAAAATAACATTAGTAAACAAAATACCAATAATACCTAAGTAC
Source organism: Arion vulgaris (assembly GCA_020796225.1). Lineage (NCBI taxonomy): Eukaryota > Metazoa > Mollusca > Gastropoda > Stylommatophora > Arionidae > Arion > Arion vulgaris. The sequence continues at coordinate 110,080,361 of CM036753.1, read as the reverse complement.
TCATTGATTCACGCTATATATGTTTTTCTCTCCTTCAGCTAGTGGACACTATTTGTACAGTTGTTTCTGCAACGTATCAACATTTACAACCCCACTCTTTCCCTTCCCCATTCCCCCCAACCACAGGTTTACTTATCTACAACTGACTTAATTTACGACTAAATTTAAAATTGAATTTGCCACTGAATTTACAACTGGTTTACCTAGAGTTGAAATACCACCCACTAGCCTTCTAATCCAGCTGACTATCACTGAGTTATCTCGTATTTTGAAACATCCTCTTTGAAAATAATCAGTTGCAGATTACCTATATCTTCTAACGGCGTGTACACGTTGGAACGATATGTTAACTTTTCCTACAGCTTTACCATAAAAACAAAAACACTCTACCATAAACACACTCTCCCCTTTCCATAAACACACTGTATCAAAATTTAGTAATTTCTCATTTGAAAAATATTCGTGTACGTGTACCGCCCATATTGATGACATATATTAATTGGTATCAGCTTTCGAGGAATTACCTGAGATCTCATTCACCTGTGATTACCTGTATTGGTCATAAAACGTGGTGAAAGAGATACCTGTAGTCAGGATCAGCGAGCCAGGGTTCCACGTCATCTTTAAGTTGTAGTTATGGCAACAGAGTACAGTTTAGCTAGAGCGTAGGGATCGAAATACGAAAGCGAACCTGGTTGTGAAAAACTGACGTCTCAAGCTAACGAAAGAGAAGAGGTCGAAGGTTATCTGTATTTAATGTTGCCAATGATATTAATCAGACAATGCTTAATGACAGCCAATCTTGTCTTGTCCTTCCCAGGTGCACTCTCAAGGCTCACCTATTCCCCAAATGCAACTGTTGTTGACAGCAGCAGAAGGATGTCCACCGGAAATGGTCAGTATAAATGTTGATTTCTTTCTTTCCTTTGGTCTATACTAGATTACATGCTTTTAAAGTTGTGTCTTTCTGATGCTGTATGTCTACAGGACTGACTCTGCTACTGTCTGTCTGTGCATTTAACTCTGGCTATGCTACTGTCAATCTGTCTATGCAACTGTCAGTCTGTCTATGCAACTGTCAGTCTGTCTATGCAACTGTCAGTCTGTCTATGCAACCATCAGTCTGTCTATGCTATTGTCAGTATGTCTATGATAATGTCAGTTTATCTATGCTATTGTCAGTCTGTCTATGCTATTGTCAGTCTGTCTATTATACCGTCAGTCTGGCAATGCTACTGTCTGTCTATGCTAGTGTCTCTATGCTACTGTGAATCTGCAACATCCTCACGTCTTCAGTACACAGTCTGAGAAGTACACAGTCTGAGAGTTCGGTACAATATCATCATCTCCTCAACACAAAGTTTGTACAATATTGACTATACTATCGCTCAAAATACTTGATTACATTAGCGCTAGAATCACTTGACCGTACCAGATCTAAATCACATTATTAAGCAGTGGCGGCGCGTGATCCTTTTTGTTGGTGGGGCTAGGCACAAATGTTTGGGAAAATCATGGTATTGAATTAGGTTATATTTTAATTTATTAAATAATAAATGCAGGGTACACATTATTTTTGATGGGGCCTGGCCCCACTGGTCCTTAATGACGAGCCGCCACTGTTATTAAGTAACAATTTTGATGTGTTTACTCATACTTCTACAATGTGACATGTAGCAGTGGGACACAAAATTCTGCGATTTGGAGCCAGTTGATTTGAGAGAAACATGAACAAACGGAAAAGAGAAATGTTTGCAACTCATATTATCTAATTTTATTTATAATTTCAGACGGACTTTTGGCAGTGCATCAACGACACATTACCTGGTAAGATAATGTCTGATGTGTCATTTTATATGGTCTGATCTGCCATTCTGTTTCTCTCTCTCTCTCTCTCTCTCTCTCTCTCTCTCTTGTACCTTTTTAACCCTGATTGGAACACAGGCCCTTAACCAACTAATGCTAAGTCTTCTTTTTTTTGCTTTTTTTCCCATCCAGAAGCACTTGAACTTTTCAGCTCTTCGGCTTGGTGCTATGACCATCGTAACCTTTCGGTTCGGTGCCACGAACACCGTAAAACTGGAGAACCTGTGGCTTTTCTGCCAGCCCGCGGAATTGAACCGCACTCACAGGTGGCCTGTCACCCGTCCTCCAACGCGCTACGAACACGCTGGGCAGGCGGGCCTTCATATCTTTAGCTATCTCTTACAGCTTATCCACATATTATTAATCTATGTCTCTTAATCTCTTCTCCGTGTATTTATAGACCTCTCTCTCTCTTCCTCTCTCTCTCTCTCTTGCTTTTTCTGTTGGTTTCAGGAACAGGTTCTTATTGTTATACTCGGCTCAGGTTTTCTCAAGGTATGCTCTATGCAGCGGCAGCATCATTTCTTCATCTCTTTGTTCAATGGAATATGTCATGTTCTCTCGATTATCATCTGTGACCCTATCATACCATCTCAGTCCGTCTATTCTGTTCTCTCCATAAGTTCTCTCATTCTGTGACCCTATCATACCATTTCAGTCCTTCTATTCTGTTCTCTCCATAAGTTCCTCATCTGTGACCCTATCATACCATCTCAGTCCTTCTATTCTGTTCTCTCCATAAGTTCTCATCTGTGACCAATCATACCGTTTCAGTCCTTCTATTCTGTTCTCTCCATAAGTTCCTCATCTGTGACCCTATCATACCATCTCAGTCCTTCTTTTCTGTTCTCTCCAAAAAGTTTCTCTCATCTGTGACCCTATCATACCATCTCAGTCCTTCTATTCTGTGCAGACACAAGTTGATGAATTTGACATGTATGTGTTATTGTTTTAGTTGTTCTTCATGTTTCAAACCCATACAGCAGAACTGTTTTAACATTGAAGTTAAATATTCTCATTTTGATTCTAGTTTTGATTTCTTTAGACTTCCACAAAGTCCAAGAACGATGAAAAATCTTCTTCTATTCTGTATTCTTATTTTGACATCTCTATCTGTTCCACCCTCCTTGTCTACATTGCTTCCCACGTATGTCTATGATTCTACTTCTTGTGGTGGGCGTTCATCCACGGAGATTGGGTTTGTCGTTTGCTTGTTTAATTTTCATCATCTCTTTGTCTTTCCCTTTATGAATGTGTAGCCCAAGTTGATGTAACCTCTATCAAGTGTGTTTAGTTTATCCTTTATCTAGTTTCGGGCATAGGTACTGGAGGGCTATATCATCAACGAAGTCCAGGTCGTCTCGCTGTTCTGTTAGAGTTTATTGAGTTAGTTTTCTGTGGCTAATTACTGTTACCTTTATAATCCAGTCAGTCAAGTAGTAGCATGTTGCTTGCAAGAACGTTGCTTTCATCACATCGCACCTGAAAAATCATGTCTCTAGCAAGCTCTTAGGCCTCTTCCAGCCTCATTTTCAATGTTTCTTTAATGTCCTACTGCCACCTTCTGCTTGGTCATCCCCTGTCTCGTATTCCAGGAACTATGTCTTCCATTATCGTTCTCTCCAAACCACTGTGACATTTAACGTGGTCAAGATAGTTCATCGTCCGGGACATGATGTTATTTATGAGCCAATGCTCCTTGATATACATGTCTTGTAGGATGTCTTTTTCTCTGTCCAGGATGTTCTAAGAACTTTTCTGTAACACCTTGTTTCAAAAGCTTCAGTTTTGTTCTTCAATGTCTGTGTTATGGTCACAACTACATTATATGTTGTCGAAATATGCATGTTTTAGGTCTTGTTTTGTTTTGATTGTGTCATGTCATAGTTGTTCAGTCTTATAGCCAGCAAGAACAAAAACTGATATAGGGCCTTATGTGTGACTGTCACGTATGTCTCAATGGCTATGTTATTATGTGTCATTGTCTATGTTATTATGTGTCATTGTCTATGTTATTATGTGTCATTGTCTATGTTATTATGTATCATTGTCTATGTTATTATGTGTCATTGTTTATATTATTTTGTCTCATTGTCTATGTCATTATGTGTCATTGTCTATGTTATTATGTGTCATTGTCTATGTTATTATGTGTCATTGTCTACGGTCTTTTGTCTGACTATCTAGGAGGTATGTATCACTGTCTAATGCCTGATATGTGTCATGTGTTTAAATTATGAATGGCACTTACGTTCAGTATTGTCACGTTTAAGAGCAGACACACTAAACACTGATCATGAATGCCACGTTAAGCTGTGAACAAATGGGTCTGTGGCTTACTTCTGTTCATTTTATCACTGTTGGTTCAGGTGTGTTTTGTTTCTTCTTGACAAAATCTGACTTCAGGTATGTGACATTAATTAGGATCGTGGCAGCCAAAGTCTAGTCAGAAACTTGTATCTTATTGGCATAACTTGGAGGGTGGTGGGAATAGTCAGTGCCGAACCTGAGTCAGGAAAGATGTGATTATGTATATCCGTTGTGCTGATTCAGAGTGAAGAGATGAAATGTGAGAAGAAAAAGTGAAGTGAAGGAGGCTAATTGTGGAACGAGAAACATCTGCTTTGCGTGAGGTTATCTTACATGGGAGGGGTGAATACATATATATATATATATATATATATATATATATATATATATATATATAGTGTGTGTGTGTGCGCGCGTGTGTGTGTGTATACGTCCAGTGATTGTATTTCTTATAAAAAAGCGTCTTCTGTGTATGTGCGTGTGCTATTTCGCTGTGTACGTATGTGTGTTCTGTCAATGTGTGAGTGTGTGTTTTCCTAGTATGTTCTCTGTAATTGATCTTGTGTGTGTGTGTCTCTCTCAATAACTGTCATTCACTGTACTTGTGTCTCAGTCTATATACGTTTATCAACACTTACGTCAGTATGTGGGTATATAAAAACTCATCCTATACTATCCATCCATCCATTCACCCACCCATCCATCCATTCCCATCACATTCACCCACCCATCCATCCATCCATTCACCCACCCATCCATCCATACATACATTCACCCACCCATCCATCCATACATTCACCCATCCATCCATCCATTCACCCACCCACCCATCCATTCACCCACCCACCCATCCATTCACCCACCTATCCATCCATCCACCCACCCACCCACCCATCCATACATTCACCCACCCATCCATCCATCCATCCATACATTACCATCCATCCATCCATCCATCCATCCATCCATCCATCTATCTATCTATATCTAGTATCTATATAATCTATCAAATATTCGGTGTATATATATATATATCTCCTTCTTATGTTCGCCCACAATGAATCAGGCGTAGTCATGGAGTCTGGTATGGCGCTTATGGCTGATTTTTGTGTGAAGGCATGCTTTCCTTATTATCAGTGTTCCTCGCCGTACAGAAATGCCTTATCCAACATCAGGGGGGGGTGTCTGTATGTATACATCGTTAAGTGTACACATTTTGTGAGCAGGTCTAATTGTAATTTCACAGAATACACAAAACACAATATTCAGGGACAAAAATTTCAAAGAAACGGTAGTTCAACGGTCTCCAACGCGGCGCCTGCTGTCGTCATGGCGCCCGTGTCATACATGCATGGTTCCTTATTTTACTCCGCCTGCTTTATGGTTTAACAGATTTGAAGAAAACAATCTACTTTTCAGGGGAATTTTTGTCAGTTTTTCTCATCACTCCCACGAACATGATTTAACCACTGTTGCAATCATGTTTTATCTCATCACTCTCACAAACATGATCTAACCACTGTTGCAATCATGTTTTATCTCATCACTCTCACAAACATGATCTAACCACTGTTGCAATCTTGTTTTATGTTGTAACCATTCTACTGCTCCCTCCCTAAACCAAACTCTTTGTTTTTTCACTGAAGAAAGCGTCGGCTTCTAAACTATATTAATAGTTCTACTATATAATATTACTATCTCACCTCTGTACCATGTCATCATCATCATGATGTTAGATTGGAGATTTGAGATAAAGTAATCTCATCATATCTTACCTCTGTACCATGTCAACATCATCATATCTCACCTCTGTATCATGTCATCATCATCATATCTCACCTCTGTACCATGTCATCATCATCATATCTTACCTCTGTACCATGTCAACATCATCATATCTCACCTCTGTACCATGTCATCATCATCATATCTCACCTCTGTACCATGTCATCATCATCATATCTCACCTCTGTACCATGTATTCATCATCATATCTCACCTCTGTACTATGTCAACATCATCATATCTCACCTCTGTATCATGTCATCATATCTTACCTCTGTACCATGTCATCATCATCATCATGATGTTAGATAGTCTGAAGATTTGGAATAACGTCATCTTATCATATCTCACTATTGTTCTCTTCCTCTCTATTTATCTATGTATAAATCTCTACCTCTGTCATAGTTGTATAACATATATTTTATTGCATAAAGCTGCGACTGAAGTAATGATAGACTAACATATGTATGTATACTGAGCTGGGTTGATAGACTAACATATGTATGTATACTGAGCCGGGTAGACTAACATATTTATGTATACTGAGCTGGGTTGGTAGACTAACATATGTATGTATACTGAGCTGGGTTGATAGACTAACATATTTATGTATACTGAGCTGGGTTGATAGACTAACATATGTATGTATACTGAGCTGGGTTGATAGACTAACATATTTATGTATACTGAGCTGGGTTGATAGACTAACATATGTATGTATACTGAGCTGGGTTGGTAGACTAACATATGTATGTATACTGAGCTGGGTTGATAGACTAACATATTTATGTATACTGAGCTGGGTTGATAGACTAACATATGTATGTATACTGAGCTGGGTTGATAGACTAACATATGTATGTATACTGAGCTGGGTTGATAGACTAACATATGTATGTATACTGAGCTGGGTTGATAGACTAACATATGTCTGTATACTGAGCTGGGTTGGTAGACTAACATATGTATGTATACTGAGCTGGGTTGGTAGACTAACATATGTATGTATACTGAGCTGGGTTGATAGACTAACATATGTATGTATACTGAGCTGGGTTGATAGACTAACATATGTATGTATACTGAGCTGGGTTGGTAGACTAACATATGTATGTATACTGAGCTGGGTTGATAGACTAATATATGTATGTATACTGAGCTGGGTTGGTAGACTAACATATTTATGTATACTGAGCTGGGTTGATAGACTAACATATTTATGTATACTGAGCTGGGTTGATAGACTAACATATGTATGTATACTGAGCTGGGTTGATAGACTAACATATGTATGTATACTGAGCTGGGTTGGTAGACTAACATATGTATGTATACTGAGCTGGGTTGGTAGACTAACATATTTATGTATACTGAGCTGGGTTGATAGACTAACATATGTATGTATACTGAGCTGGGTTGGTAGACTAACATATGTATGTATACTGAGCTGGGTTGGTAGACTAACATATGTATGTATACTGAGCTGGGTTGGTAGACTAACATATTTATGTATACTGAGCCGGGTTGATAGACTAACATATGTATGTATACTGAGCTGGGTTGATAGACTAACATATGTATGTATACTGAGCCGGGTAGACTAACATATGTATGTATACTGAGCCGGGTAGACTAACATATGTATGTATACTGAGCTGGGTTGGTAGACTAACATATGTATGTATACTGAGCTGGGTTGATAGACTAACATATTTATGTATACTGAGCTGGGTTGATAGACTAACATATGTATGTATACTGAGCTGGGTTGGTAGACTAACATATGTATGTATACTGAGCTGGGTTGGTAGACTAACATATGTATGTATACTGAGCTGGGTTGGTAGACTAACATATTTATGTATACTGAGCCGGGTTGATAGACTAACATATGTATGTATACTGAGCTGGGTTGATAGACTAACATATGTATGTATACTGAGCTGGGTTGGTAGACTAACATATGTATGTATACTGAGCTGGGTTGGTAGACTAACATATGTATGTATACTGAGCTGGGTTGGTAGACTAACATATTTATGTATACTGAGCCGGGTTGATAGACTAACATATGTATGTATACTGAGCCGGGTTGATAGACTAACATATGTATGTATACTGAGCTGGTAGACTAACATATGTATGTATACTGAGCCGGGTAGACTAACATATGTATGTATACTGAGCTGGGTTGGTAGACTAGTATTTGTATGTATACTGAGCTGGGTTGGTAGACTAGTATATGTATGTATACTGAGCTGGGTTGGTAGACTAGTATATGTATGTATACTGAGCTGGGTTGGTAGACTAGTATTTGTATGTATACTGAGCTGGGTTGGTAGACTAGTATTTGTATGTATACTGAGCTGGGTTGGTAGACTAGTATATGTATGTATACTGAACCTGGTTGATTCTATCATCCAAGCCACTAGAGGGGGTCTATGTGGCTACGTGGTTACGCCTTGCCTTGCGAGTCAAAGGTCGTGGTTTCGAATCCGGATCACGCCGTTCTGTTCACGAGTGAATTTGTTTTCAGAGACCTCTAGAATTGTTACAGGAGCTACGAAATTGGTGCAATACTCTTGGCAGATGGCGTGCCATTTCTGTGGAGAGGGACCGAGTCATATGAGGTAAAACCCGGTGCAATTTAAACACATTTAAACCACTAGAGCAGCAACCAGGTAACAGTGTGACGGCAAAACAAAAACATAAAACTACATCACTGAGCAGCAACCAGGTAACAGTGTGACGGCAGAAGAAGAAGAAGAAGATTCCACGTAAAATGTTGTTGCGTTGTTGACAACAAAATGTTAGAGCAGAAACAGGTCTGGTTAAAGTAGCTGCCAGTCAGCGGTGTCCCCGTCGGGGAAGTGACGACATCCTTTGTTTAGTTCCGCATAGTTTATTACAAATCTCACACATCACAAAATCTGGTTGGGCGCCACCAAGACAGTTAAACCTGGTCCTCACTCACACTAATATGCAAATTTGTCACTTGGTTTCCATTTAAATTATCATTTCTTTGGTTCATGTTAAGGTCAATGACATTGTATATTCTCTCAATTGAAATAATGATCAGTATGCACTTTTCCTGCTGTCAGGATTGATGTTCAGTGAGGTGTCATCTCAAGATCTAAGGATAAATCTAATATGTTATCTCAAGATCTAAGGATAAATCTAATATGTTATCTCAATTTCTAAGGATAAATCTAATATGTTATCTCAAGATCTAAGATGATCTAATGTTATCTAAGATCTAAGGGTAAATCTAATGTGTTATCTCAAGATCTAAGGATAAATCTAATATGTTATCTCAAGATCTAAGGATGAATCTAATATGTTATCTCAAGATCTAAGGATAAATCTAATATGTTATCTCAATCTAAGATGAATCTATATGTTATCTAGATCTAAGGATAAATCTAATATGTTATCTCAAGATCTAAGGATAAATCTAATATGTTATCTCAAGATCTAAGGATAAATCTAATATGTTATCTCAAGATCTAAGGATGAATCTAATATGTTATCTCAAGATCTCAGGATAAGTCTAATATGTTATCTCAAGATCTAAGGATGAATCTAATATGTTATCTCAAGATCTAAGGATAAATCTAATATGTTATCTCAAGTTCTAAGGATAAATCTAAGGTGTCATCTCAAGATCTAAGGATAAATCTAAAGGGGTCATCTCAAGTTCTAAGGATAAATCTAAGGTGTCATCTCAAGATCTAAGGATAAATCTAAGGTGTCATCTCAAGTTCTAAGGATAAATCTAAGGTGTCATCTCAAGTTCTAAGGATAAATCTAAGGTGTCATCTCAAGATCTAAGGATAAATCTAAGGTGTCATCTCAAGTTCTAAGGATAAATCTAATGTGTCATCTCAAGATCTCAGGATAAATCTAATGTGTTATCTCAAGATCTAAGAATAAATCTAATGTGTCTTCAACATATTCTTCTCTTACCGTGTATTGTTTCTTCTTTTTCTTTTGTCATCCCGCTGTTACAGGGTTGTTTCTGGGGTTTTTGTGTGTCTTGTTCTGCTGTAGGTTTAAAGGATGGGGGAGGGGGTTTAAAGCCGAAATATTGACTTCATTGCACCGGGTTTGACCCCATATGCTTCGGTCCCTCTCCACAGAAATGGCACGCCACCTGCCGAGAATATTGCACAAAGCACGAACTCCGTAGCTCCGGCAACATTCCTACGGGTCTCTGGGGAAAACTGCACTCGTGAACACAACAGCACGGTCCGGATTCGAACCCACGACATTCGACTCACAACGCAAATAGCTTAACCACTTAACCATGAGCTTGGGAGATTGTTATTTTTGCTCTTTAGTAGGATTCTGTTATGCCATCTATCCATCTTGTTCCTGGTCGTCCTCTTGACTTCTTTCCTGTCCGTTCTGTTGTAGAAGACTGTATACAGTAGAGTTTGGTTGCATTCTTATTAAGTAGCCAAACCACTTGTTTCTTTGTTTCTCAATGTAATTCAAGCAAGGTTCTGTCCCAGCTTTCTTTCTTATGCTGATGTTGGTGACTGTCTTGTCTTTTTTGGTGTTGTTGGCATTACATTTCATGTGTAGTTATTGTTTGGCGACTGTGCTTTGCTCATTGTCCATATTTGGTTCAAGTATCATGTATTGTTTGTCAGGTGTTTACGGAAAAATGAAACATGTTATTAAAAATACTTATTTTTTTTAAAAGAATGATTATCGTTAAAGTCGACATGGTAAAATAGGACGCCATGGATGCATCAAACAGGCGCCATGGTGGACATGGTTGCTAAACGCTGGGTTGGATCATTTCAATGTGGAGAATATATAGTTTTGGTGGCAATCTGAGACAGAAGGATTTCATTGTTTAGCAGTGTGGACAAAATATTGTTACTAAATGCAACACATCTGTTCTACCCAGAGATATATTTGGTTTTTGTGTGAGTGATAGTAACGTTATCAATGCAAGAACACTATTGTCATTGTTTTCATAAATAATTATCTTCATAGAAGGGATGTTGGGGGTTGGTGCTGGCACAGTATATTGTGAGGGTCTCTGTAGTGTAGAGATTAAGTGTTTGCGTCACGTTACAAATGTATTCGGTTCGATTCTCACCTGGAGTGATCGGGATATTTTGGAAGAGATCCCTGATATTAATGTAGGCGAGGTCCATTTCCTAGTCCTATCGGAGACGGACGATAAAACGTAGGTCCAGTGTTCAAGATGAGTACGTAAAAGAAATTGACAGTTGGAAAATTATATGAGAGTAGACTGCAAAGTTGCTGCCCGTAATATTTTTTAAAAGAGATTAATATAAAAATGTTCAGACAATAGTTCAGTTATCTTCAAAATGACACCGGTGACCCTCGCCGATTCTACGGAGTTCGTGCTTTGTGAAATACTCTCTGCAGGTGGTGTGCCATTTCTGCGAAAAAGGAACGAACTATATGAGGCAATGCAATGCAATGAACTCACTACATCGATTTTTTCAAGTGTGTCCTTAGTTTTAACTATAGGCTCTGGCACTGACATTTTTCCGTGACGTGAAATCTTTCTGTCTAGAGCATGTGACCGTATACGTCCCTTTACATATGCTTATATTTAAAAGACTTTTGCTTAGGCAGCGGCTTTCCAGCCAAGTCTAATCGATTTTTAACTTCCAACTGTTCTTTGACTTACTCAGCTTAACAGGAACTAGTTTTATCGGTCTTCTACGATAAGACATGGAACCTAGTTTTATCGGTCTTCTACGATAAGACATGGAACCTAGTTTTATCGGTCTTCACGATAAGACATGGAACCTAGTTTGTCGGTTTCTACGATAAGACACGGAACCTAGTTTTGTCGGTCTTCTACGATAAGACACGGAACCTAGTTTTGTCGGTTTTCTACGATAAGACACGGAACCTAGTTTTATCGGTCTTCTACGATAAGACATGGAACCTGTTTATCGGTCTTCTACGATAAGACATGGAACCTAGTTTTGTCGGTCTTCTACGAAAAGACACGGAACCTAGTTGTATCAGTCTTCTACGATAAGACATGGAACCTAGTTTTATCGGTCTTCTACGATAAGACACGGAACCTAGTTTTGTCGGTTTTCTACGAAAAGACTTAGAAATTCGATCGCAACTCCATTGGGATCAAGTATTATTAAAGAAAAGATGATCGCTGAAAGCGGGAAATGAACGGAGAAATTTTGAAGCGAGAAACTAGAACCTTTTCTTTCAACCCTACTAAGACCTACCCTCCCTTCCTTATCATCTACCTTTGGAAACGCCTCTGAACACGCATGTGGTATATACAACACGAGTGAGCGCCGCACGTTGTGTTTGTTTTACGCCCACTCAAACAAATAACTGCACGATAGGGTCCGCCCATGCTATATTTGAAATATTGACACTTTCAACATATTGATTTTAGGCTTAAGTAACTATAGACGCCACACAGTATCGACGGAAGACCGTGTCACGTGACAAGATGGCAGCTGTTTTCACTATCGTTTCAAAACAATAAATTGGTATTCATGTAACCAGTTGATCACACAATTCTGTTGACAAATAAACAGTTGATTCTGAGAATTGATTCCAGCTCTTCTAATCCGTATTTCCACACTTTATATGTAACAGTAGACGCATGAGCTGCATTTTAGTTGTGGACTGAGAATATCGGGTGTAATCGATTATAATCTAAATATTCGAGACGGTCTATCCACTCTTGCTTGAAATACCAGCTCGTTGCCGTACGCAACGGTTAATCAGTGGTAGTTAGTGGTGGTGATGAGGAGGACATGCGAATACGTCAGCCGTTTTTGAAGCATACTGGTACGTGCATGCAAGCGCTTTGTAATCTTAACGTCAATACTGCGTTTGGGTTTTTGGGCAAAAATGGAAATTGCTAAAGCATAGGAAAGTTCTATCATTTATGTCTGTTATTTTTTGTGACATATTTCAGTTAGGGATAAATCGATTGAGTATGTTTATGTTCGCATTCATGGAGCAGTGAAAAAGGGGGGTCTATTAATCCTTCGCAGTACGTTCCGAAGATCGTGGGCTTGAATACGGACCGCGCCCTTCTGTTCACGGGTGCATTTTTTCAGAGACCCCAGAATTGGGACCGGAGCTATGGAGTTCATGCTTTGTGCAATACTCTCGGCATGGGCGTGCCATTTCTGCCGGGGGGACGGGGACCGAGCCATATAGGGTAAATCAAGGTGCAATCCCTTTATAAACTGAAACTAAATAAAATGAAAGACTACCTAAAAGGCAGGTTGACAAACAAACTAGCATACATATTGGTTGATAGCCTAGGAAACTAAGTTGGCTAGCAAGCTAGCTAGCTAGAAGTTGGTACAGTTCATAACAACACTGAAAACCAACGTATGTTACATTTTCTTTCGGTAAGGAAGAGATCGGAGCACACATACTTACTCGCCGAAGTGCAAAGATGATGGTCATATTAATCAATCAATCAATCAATCAATCAAGTTCTGAACTTATCTCCACAAAACATCCAAGTATTTCACCCACAACAATCCACAGTTAATCATGCGAAATATTCTTCATACAAATAACTCACTAACCCATCATCCCAACTGCACCTCACATTGTTTGCTGCCAGAAATAATTGCTGCTGTCACTATCGCTTGATTTATAAATCTAACATGAACATTAATCTTCATTAACTGCTGAGCAGTTCCGAGTTTCAGCATAGAATTCCACAATGTTTAATGTTGGGTTTGTTTCTCATTTATTTGTTTCTGTTTAAACACATTGTCTGTCTGTGTGGGCTGTAGTACTGTCTTTCTTTTCTCCATTCATGTTTTGTCTCACAGCGTCAGGTTACGAAGAGATTTCTAGAACGGGCTTTTGTGTGCGCTACATAAATAGTGTCTTTCGTTGCTTCTGTTATCTCTGAGGTCCATCTTTTGCGTGGTCGACCTTTTCCTTTGTAGCCATTGTTCGGAGCAACATGGCTCTTTTAGATGCACTGTCTGTTGATAATCTGTGTATGCGGCCAAACCATTTAATTTGTTGTTTCTTGATGAAGTCTAGTACTGATGTTGTACATACTTTTTTTCCTGATCTTCATTTCAAAACCCGTCTCTTCTTATTACACCCAGCATTCTGCGTATACACTTCATCTCTGTTGTGACTAGTTTTCTTCTATTATTTGATGTCAATCTCCAGGTTTGGCACTGGTAACATAATGTTGGGAGAAAGATTGTATTGAATATTGCTCTTTTTGTGTTCGTAGTGACATGTTTGCATTTTAAAATTGGCTCCATTTGTCCTATCTCTTTATTTGCTTTGTTGCATCTGTGTTGAATTTCATTAGTTATTCTTCCGTTTGCTGAAAAATGCTGTCTTTGACTTGTTTTAATGGGCGACTGTCGATGGAGATATTTGTAGCGTTTTCCTCTCTTGCGACTGTCATTACTTTGGTTTTGTCGTTGTTTATTCTCATATTGTATTCATTACATGTTAATTGGAGTCTGTTAATGTGTTGATGTAACGTTTCTTTTGTTGTTAATATGATTGTCTGATCGTTTGCAAAAAGGAAATTCGTTTAAGATTTGCCCAAGGTTGTTTCCTTCGCTGTAGTACAGATAGGTAGGTGTATGTGTGCGAGAGAATGCTCTAGTGACGGCACAGTAAACTTTCAGTGTGTTGCACTGTACTGTAATGTACAGATAGGTAGCTGTATGTGTACGAGACAATATTCTAGTGACGGCACAGTGAACTTTCAGTGTGTTGCACTGTACTGTAATAACTTCTTCTTTGAACGCTCCATATGAACCCACTTGTTAACCACTTTTTGTGATTTGTATGAGTTATTGTACCACTCTTTATCTGAGCCTAAGAGCGAGTGTACGCTGTGCTAGTTATACGCTTACAAGCATCCGATTTCTTCGGCACTTTTTATTTACTATTGTAGCTTCCTTAGGCCCCCTCACCCTACCTCAGTCGCCTCTTACGACATACCTTGTAGGTCATGCTGTTTTGCTCAGGACCCAGGTAAACAGAACTTACATGTTGAGAATAACCAATGGTCAGAGTTCATAAATCACACCTTACATGTTGAGATATAACCAATGGTCGAGTTCATTAAATCACTCACTACATGTGAGAATATAACCATGGTCAGAGTCATTAAATCACACCCCTTACATGTTGAGATATAACCAATGGTCAGAGTTCTTAATCACACCCCACATGTTGAGCATATAACCAATGGCAGAGTTCAAAATCACACCCATGTTGAATATACCAATGGTCAGAGTTCATTAAACCACCTACATGTTGAGAATATACAATGGTCAGAGTCATTAAATCCCTAATGTTGAGCATATAACCAATGGTCAGGTTCATTAAATCACACACTTACATGTTGGCTAAACCAATGGTCAGAGTTCATTAAATCACACCTACATGTTGAGCATATAACCAATGGTCAGAGTTCATTAAATCACACCCCTACATGTTGAGCATATACAATGGTCAGAGTTCAAATCACACCTACATGTTGAGAATAACCAATGGCAGATTCATAAATCACACACCTTACATGTTGAGAATATAACCAATGGTCAGAGTTCATTAACACACATGTTGGATATAACCAATGGTCAGAGTCATAATCACACCTGTGCTAGTTATACCTTCAAGCGATCCGATTCTTAAACCAGCACTTACATGTTGAGAATATAACCAATGGTCAGAGTTCATTAAATCACACACCCCTTACATGTTGAGCATATAACCAATGGTCAGAGTTCATTAAATCACACACCCCTTACATGTTGAGCATATAACCAATGGTCAGAGTTCATTAAATCACACACCCCTTACATGTTGAGCATATAACCAATGGTCAGAGTTCATTAAATCACACACCCCTTACATGTTGAGAATATAACCAATGGTCAGAGTTCATTAAATCACACACCCCTTACATGTTGAGCATATAACCAATGGTCAGAGTTCATTAAATCACACACCCCTTACATGTTGAGAATATAACCAATGGTCAGAGTTCATTAAATCACACACCCCTTACATGTTGAGCATATAACCAATGGTCAGAGTTCATTAAATCACACACCCCTTACATGTTGAGCATATAACCAATGGTCAGAGTTCATTAAATCACACACCCCTTACATGTTGAGCATATAACCAATGGTCAGAGTTCATTAAATCACACACCCCTTACATGTTGAGAATATAACCAATGGTCAGAGTTCATTAAATCACACACCCCTTACATGTTGAGAATATAACCAATGGTCAGAGTTCATTAAATCACACACCCCTTACATGTTGAGAATATAACCAATGGTCAGAGTTCATTAAATCACACACCCCTTACATGTTGAGAATATAACCAATGGTCAGAGTTCATTAAATCACACACCCCTTACATGTTGAGAATATAACCAATGGTCAGAGTTCATTAAATCACACACCCCTTACATGTTGAGAATATAACCAATGGTCAGAGTTCATTAAATCACACACCCCTTACATGTTGAGCATATAACCAATGGTCAGAGTTCATTAAACTACACCCCTTACATGTTGAGAATATAACCAATGGTCAAGTTCATTAAATCAAAACCCTTACATGTTGAGATATAACCAATGGTCAAGTTCATTAAATCATACACCCCATTTGACATATAAAATGGGCAAAGTTCATAATCATAACACATGTTGAGAATATAACCTTACATGTTGTATATGTAACCAAAGGTAAGATTAGTCTGGAGGGCATTATACCGGGCAAATGAAAGAGAGGGTGACCAATCAGAAATCGGTAAACGTATGAATTTGAACGATTGTGAAAACCACTAAAGAACAATGTCTCACTGTGAGGGACATCCTGGACATTCTGTCTGTCACCGTGTTGGTGTTCACACGCTCCCGTGAAAATTTGTCAGCTCTGGAATGCAGTGATTAGTGCCCGTAGCTGTCACATATTCCCTTGACCTTGGAGCCCACACTGTTTTTACTTGCTCAAGCCGGAACCTGAAAGCGACCAGGAATACAATAGAGCACCAACAGTACGTTGTGTTTAGGGTACTACCCTTCGTTTCCCTCACCCGTCGTTTCCCTCACCCGTCGAGCTGTGGATTTTATGCCTTGACCTTTCTACTATCTTGGGGGTGACAGGTTGCAAATTACTACTGCACTCCTTGGAAATTTGGCACAATCACAGACATAATAGTTTGTGTGTGCTTGTCAGGCCATGACCCCTCTAGGCACATGTTAGTGGTGGGGAAACTGTCTGAACTAATTGATCATCAGTTTCTCGTTTATTTATTTGTTTGTTTTATGAATATAGAGTTCAAATTGTCATCTCCGAAAGCAGTTTATTCTTAATTGTTTCCATATTTGTTGGTCTGCCTACACTCTCTGATATAATCAAATAAAGGTTCGTTCTTATGATGAAAGCGCTTATCTCGGCTTTAATTCCCCTACATCAGCGGTTCCCAAACTTTGCATTACCGTGGACCCACTTTTAAATATATGCTGCTGTCACGGACCCCAAAAAGTTTCTATATTAGAAATTCTTCTAGCTAAGGAGTTATTATTACACCACACCAACAGTCAAGCTGGCTCCAATTTTCCAACTTGGGGAACTTCAAATGATCTTTAATTGTGTCCTGTCAGACAGTTAGACTCCGGTCTGGTCCGGGTCTTTTGATTTCGCAGCGGAACTGGTTTACCACTGTTTTATACATGTTTTTAAAATGTATTTTTCTGTTTGAAATGTCAAAGATCATAATATTTCTTACTCCCGAGTGGTTACCGGGGTCCAAATTAGGGGTGTAAAGAATAGAACCACAGTTACCTGCCATGCATGTCGTAAGAGGCGACTAAGGATGTTTGGCTGAAATCGGATGCACATGTCCTAAACGTGTAGAAGTCTATGCGTGTTAAGGAGCCTACCAAACCAATGTGCAACGTATACA
The DNA here is from genome assembly GCA_020796225.1 of Arion vulgaris. Classification (NCBI taxonomy): domain Eukaryota; kingdom Metazoa; phylum Mollusca; class Gastropoda; order Stylommatophora; family Arionidae; genus Arion; species Arion vulgaris. The sequence goes on along the minus strand of CM036753.1, from coordinate 110,062,425 downwards.
CGTTCTTGCCAAAGATCAAACAAATCACAAAGAGTGATTAAAATTGGTTGTAAAGAACGAACGCACAGAAGAAGAAGATAATATTTCTTCAACTGCTTGAGGACCCCCTGTGAGTACCTCGTGGACTCCCTGCTTGAGGACCCCTTGTGAGTACCTCGTCGACCCCTGCTTGAGGACCCCTTGTGAGTACCTCGTGGACTCCTGCTTGAGGACCCTGTACCTCGTGGACCCTGCTTGAGGACCCTTGTGAGTACCTCTGGACCCTGCTTGAGGACCACCTGTGAGTACCTCTGACCCTGTTGAGGACCCCTGGGAGTACCTCGTGACTCCTGCTTGAGGACCCCTGTGAGTACCTCGTGACTCCTGCTTGAGGACCCTTCTGAGTACCTCGTGGACCTGCTTGAGGACCCTTCTGAGTACCTCGTGACTCCCTGCTTGAGGACCCTTGTGAGTACCTCGTGGACTCCTGCTTGAGGACCCCTGTGAGTACCTCGTGGACCCTGCTTGAGGACCCCTGGGAGTACCTCGTGGACTCCTGCTTGAGGACCCTGTGAGTGACCTCGTGGACTCCCTGCTTGAGGACCCTTCTAGTACCTCGTGGACCTGCTTGAGGACCCTTCTGAGTACCTCGTGGACTCCTGCTGAGGACCCTTGTGAGTACCTCACGGACTCTCGTGATTCCAAGTGACCCCAGTTTGGGAAACGATGCTCTACATAAAAAAGAAACAATTTAAAGTCACTTTCAGCCTTCATGTATTTTTTTTAAATACTGTAGCATGGTATCAGGTCTTATCGGTCATAGTGATGCAGTGAAAGCTGACTCATGCCGATAAACTTATATATGAACTAACATAAATACTGTAGCATGGTATCAGGTCTTATCGGTCATAGTGATGCAGTGAAAGCTGACTCATGCCGATAAACTTATATATGAACTAACATAAATACTGTAGCATGGTATCAGGTCTTATCGGTCATAGTGATGCAGTGAAAGCTGACTCATGCCGATAAACTTATATATGAACTAACATAAATACTGTAGCATGGTATCAGATCTTATCGGTCATAGTGATGCAGTGAAAGCTGACTCATGCCGATAAACTTATATATGAACTAACATAAATACTGTAGCATGGTGTCAGGTCTTATCGGTCATAGTGATGCAGTGAAAGCTGACTCATGCCGATAAACTTATATATGAACTAACATAAATACTGTAGCATGGTATCAGTTCTTATCGGTCATAGTGATGCAGTGAAAGCTGACTCATGCCGATAAACTTATATATGAACTAACATAAATACTGTAGCATGGTATCAGATCTTATCGGTCATAGTGATGCAGTGAAAGCTGACTCATGCCGATAAACTTATATATGAACTAACATAAATACTGTAGCATGGTATCAGATCTTATCGGTCATAGTGATGCAGTGAAAGCTGACTCATGCCGATAAACTTATATATGAACTAACATAAATAATGTAGCATGGTATCAGATCTTATCGGTCATAGTGATGCAGTGAAAGCTGACTCATGCCGATAAACTTATATATGAACTAACATAAATACTGTAGCATGGTATCAGGTCTTATCGGTCATAGTGATGCAGTGAAAGCTGACTCATGCCGATAAACTTATATATGAACTAACATAAATACTGTAGCATGGTATCAGTTCTTATCGGTCATAGTGATGCAGTGAAAGCTGACTCATGCCGATAAACTTATATATGAACTAACACGATTCTTGAAGCCAGTTCAGAAACATCGTGTGTTGCCAGGGCTCTCAATGGGAGCAACGATTAGTAACACTGCGACCTGCAAGGCATGTCGTAAGAGGTGACTAGGGAAGATATCATAGTAAATAAAGAACGTCACAAAATCAGATGTGCTGGCCTAATTGTAAGCGCATAACTAACACAACATACAATCGCTCTTAGAATCGGATTGCATACAGATCAGACATAGAGTGGTTTAACAAGTGATCGATATAAAGCGTTGGAAGAAGAAAGTGTGGTTTTCTATTTGTAAAGTCTTAGATATCCGCTTGTACACATTTAAATGGACACAATGCGTACACTTTTCCCGAATTCGAATGTGACTGGCCTAAATAACGTTAGGGCGTAACGTGGTAACAAACTACACCGATCACGAGTGGCTAACTTGGTTAATAAGAACAAACTACATCGATCACAACGAGTGGTTAACTTGGTTAATAAGAACAATAGTAAGCAATCACAACGAGTGGCTAACTTGGTTAATAAGAACAATAGTAAAAGCAATCAAACATGATCACAATGAGTGGCTAACTAGGTTAATAAGAACAATAGTAAAAGCAATCAAGCATGATCACAACGAGTGGCTAACTAGGTTAATAAGAACAATAGTAAAAGCAATCAAGCATGATCACAACGAGTGGCTAACTAGGTTAATAAGAACAATAGTAAAAGCAATCACGAGTGGCTAACTTGGTTAATAAGAACAATAGTAAGCAATCAAACATGATCACGAGTGGTTAACTTGGTTAATAAGAACAATAGTAAAAGCAATCACAGCGAGTGGCTAACTTGGTTAATAAGAACAATAGTAAGCAATCAAACATGATCACAATGAGTGGCTAACTTGGTTAATAAGAACAATAGTAAAAGCAATCACGAGTGGCTAACTTGGTTAATAAGAACAATAGTAAGCAATCAAACATGATCACGAGTGGTTAACTTGGTTAATAAGAACAATAGTAAAAGCAATCACAGCGAGTGGCTAACTTGGTTAATAAGAACAATAGTAAGCAATCAAACATGATCACGAGTGGTTAACTTGGTTAATCAGAACAATAGTAAAAGCAATCACAGCGAGTGGCTAACTTGGTTAATAAGAACAATAGTAAAAGCAATCAAACATGATCACAACGAGTGGCTAACTAGGTTAATAAGAACATAGTAAGAATAAGCAATCACAACGAGTGGCTAACTAGGTTAATAAGAACAATAGTAAAAGCAATCACGAGTGGCTAACTTGGTTAATAAGAACAATAGTAAGCAATCAAACATGATCACGAGTGGTTAACTTGGTTAATAAGAACAATAGTAAAAGCAATCACGAGTGGCTAACTTGGTTAATAAGAACAATAGTAAGCAATCAAACATGATCACAATGAGTGGCTAACTTGGTTAATAAGAACAATAGTAAAAGCAATCACGAGTGGCTAACTTGGTTAATAAGAACAATAGTAAGCAATCAAACATGATCACGAGTGGTTAACTTGGTTAATAAGAACAATAGTAAAAGCAATCACGAGTGGCTAACTTGGTTAATAAGAACAATAGTAAGCAATCAAACATGATCACGAGTGGTTAACTTGGTTAATCAGAACAATAGTAAAAGCAATCACGAGTGGCTAACTTGGTTAATAAGAACAATAGTAAGCAATCAAACATGATCACAATGAGTGGCTAACTTGGTTAATAAGAACAATAGTAAAAGCAATCAAACATCGATCAATAAATAGACATTGAACAAGTATTATGTGCTTGCAAAAAATGACATGATTCGAATCTTGGCTGTACACACACCTGGTCATGCTGGATGGAGTGCAGGTAACGAGCGTGCTGACTTTCTTGCAAACAATGCCCGACTCAAGTGGGCAGAAGTATGGACAGAGCCGATATCATCAATGCGGTACGCTCTCAATTATGTGACATGGGTGAGTCTCAAACACAGGAACGAGTGCAAGAATTATGCGTTAAGTTTGGACATGCCAGACAGTGTTGTCTTCGTGGTAGAGAGAGAAGATATACTAATCAACTTCTCATGGGTACAGTAAGCAAACGGACAATAGGATGGCTGCTGCAGCGGAGGACAGAGCACGAATGGGAATGTACCATGACGACGATCGCATAACATAACATGATTCGAACCGCAAACCCTTACTTCTCTACAACACCCATTGCTTAACCCTACAGGCTTATCCTGCCAACTAAAGGGTTTATATCTCATTCCCGCCCGCGTGCCCAGCGTGTTCGTAGCGCGTTGGACTGTGGGTGACTAGCCCTCTGTGTGTACGGGTTCAATTCCGTGGGCAGGCAGAAAAAGCCACAGATTCCCCAGATTCACGGTGTTCGTGGCACCGAACCGAAGGTTACGATGTCCATGGCACCGAGCCAAAGAGCTGAAAAGCTCAAGTGCTTCTGGATAGGAAAAAAAAAAAAAAAAAAACCTACAGACCAGCGTTTTTAAAAATCAAACAAACATGTACTTCATTTATAGAAAGAAAATAAACATGAAAGGCCTTCATGGTCTTATTTAAATACTATAGTCATTTCTGGAGCAGTGTTTAACAAAAGTATGCGTCTTTCAATCGCAGTGAACTGTGAGGAAACAAAAGTATGCGTCTTTCAATCGCAGTGAGGAACTGTGAGGAAACAAAAGTACACTAGAAACAACTGAATGAACTGTCAGGACTGAATTCTATTTCACAGGGAAACTCCCAGTGACACTGTTTTCTTTCTTAAACTTCATCTTCTATAGTCTAGGGGGGCGATGATAATCTTCCCGTCCAGATTACTAGTGTTTGAAGAGGTTGACAAATGAAGAGAACACGTCTCTGGTAGTTTCTATGCTCACGACCGATTAGTTGGGATTTATTTGACCATACTGTGACATCTGCTAGGCTGTGCTCTTGACCTAAATGTCTCTATCCAGGTAGCGGACTGGGCAAAGGTTTCTATGCAACTTGAAGTGAATTAAGTCCCTCGTTTTTCGTTGCCGCCCAATTAACCTGTGCGTAAACTGTCAATATCTTGTCTCTAATCATTTCATACCACTCATTATCTGTTTGCTTTTCTCTTCCATGTCCAGTTAGCTGTGTCACTCATACACTTATCTATGTACACTCGGTTAAACTCCTCTCTTCTATGTCCAGTTAGCTATGTCACTCATACACTTATCTATGTACACTCGGTTAAACTCCTCTCTTCAATGTCCAGTTAGCTGTGTCACTCATACACTTATCTATGTACACTCGGTTAAACTCTCTCTTCATGTCAGTTAGCTGTGTCACTCATACACTTTCTATGTACACTCGTTAACTCTCTTCATGTCCAGTTAGCTGTGTCACTCATACACTCTTCTATGTACACTCGTTAAACTCCTTCATGTCCAGTTAGCTGTGTCACTCATACACTCTTCTATGTACACTCGGTTAAACTCCTCTCTTCTATGTCACTAGTTACACTCTCTCTTCTATGTACACTCGGTTAAGCTCCTCTGTCATGTCCAGTTAGCTGTCACTCATACACCTTACTATGTACCTCAGTTAAATCCTCCTTCATGTCCAGTTAGCTGTGTCACTTGACTTTCTATGTACCTAGTTAAGACTCCACCGTTCGAGCATATTGCAAGACTACTGACAGTATAAGTGGTGCCTAGAAAATCAACGTACTTGTTACTAGGGTTATGGCTACATCTCTTAGGATACTGCCCTTCTTCAATCCTTCTCAGTGTAGCTGGTCACTCCTACTCTTCTATGTACACTCGGTTAAACTCCTGCATGTCTTTCGCGTGGCCTCAGATAGCATATGTTGCCGGGGACCAAGGACTTTAGTTATAATTTTCATTAACCTTTTATCGAATGGTCTCGTAGGAGTCTATGTGACATAGAGGTTATGTGCTCACCTCTCGTTCAAAAGGTACTCGGTTCGCTTCCTTGTAGATCCATGATCTCAGTGTAGGTGAGATCGAGTTCCTAGTCCTTTCGGAGACGGACGATAAAACACAGGTCCCTTGTTGAAGTTTAGCACGTAAAAAAACCATTGGAAGTTAAAAATCGAAAAGAGCAGGCTGGAAAGTCACTGCCCGGGCAAAATTCATTAGAAAGTTGTTTTTTTAATTCCGACAAAATATTTTCACTACCTTCTAAATTACATCGGAGATCCTCGCCGGTGCTACTGAGCTCGTGAGATCTTCCCGTGTAAGAAAGAGATCGCAGCACACATGGTTACTGACCAAAGTGTAATGATGATGGTCCTACCATTTGAATCAATCACATTTTCGTAGATATATTTAGCCATCACGAGAGTCTAAAGATAAAATATTGCCTTCAATGTACAGGAATTCTCTATATGGCCCGGTCTCTCTCAGCAGAACTTACACGCCATCTACTGGGATTCTCTATATGGCCCGGTCTCTCTCAGCAGAACTTACACGCCATCTACTGGGATTCTCTATATGGCCCGGTCTCTCTCAGCAGAACTTACACGTCATCTACTGAAAGTATTGTACAAAGCACAAACTTCGTAGCCCTGGCAACAATCTTAAGTATATCTGGAAAAATGGATTCGTGATTTGGATGAATTGGTCCAGATTCAAACCCACAGCCATTCGGAACACAAGGCTTACGTCGTAACCACTTATCTAGAGAGACCCCGAATTGTTAATTTATCCCACTGGACTGATACATACAAATCTACAGAACACACAACACCCACATGTCTAACCTTGTTCATGTATGCCCCACTTGTGGTAGGAGAATGTGTTCTAGGATTGGGCTCTACAGTCACCTCCGCATACACCAGAGAGGTGCAGCAGCACACGTCTGAGACTGTTGTCATCATCGTTTACGATGGACGGCTGTTAATTAACATACAAATATATGTTTCTGATATATCAAATATTGTTTGCATGTTGCATCTTAGACCTGATTGATAGGACAATCATCATCATTGCACTTCGATGAGTAAATATGTCTGATTCGATCTCTTTTTACACAGGGATATCTCAGCAGCAGTGCACGAACTCAGTAGCACCGGCGTGGGTCCCCAATTTTAATTTAGAAGATGGTGAAAAATGTGTGTACCAATTTTGTACAAAATATTTGAAAAATAAATGTGACCAGGGCAGTGGATCTTCTTGATTTGTAAATGCCAATTGTTCATTTAAATGCTCAACGTGAACACGGTTTCTACGTTTTATCTTCCGTCTCCGAAAGGATTAGTAACTCGATCTCACCTACACTGAGATCACGAATCTCTGGAAAAATATTCCAATGGAGAACAGCTAGGGAGTTGCTCCTGCTCCCTGCCCTTTGGTCTGTCCTTTCACCTTCAGTCTGTTCGTCGGCTTGATTAGACCTGCCAGGAGTTAGTCTCCCGCCGACATAGCCTGAATGATCCTAAAGGCACACAAACTCTTCAACCACGATAAGGTTGGCTAATGAAGAGGACCTAGGAGCCAACCGAGTACCTTTTTAACAAGATGCAGTGCAAGAATGTGGAGACTGTGCAGGAATGTGGAGACTGCAGGAATGTGGAGACTGTGCAGGGATGTGGAGACTGTGCAGGGATGTGGAGACTGTGAAGTGGGGGCACGTGAGGATCACTTTTCTCCTCGCAAAATGAACGATTATTCTCTGTTGACATATTTGGTTTAATAAAAGATTTATTTCGTGAGATGTACTATGCTTCACGTTTAAAAAAAAATCTTTTTCACGTAATTTAATCTTGATTGAATCTAAAGTTTCTTCACTTCATGTAAGCCATTCTTCACGCAGCTGGGTAAGAAGGTTTTTGGGGAAAAACACTAGAAATCCAGTCACACAATCGTCTACATATACACCCACCTACACTATCATTGACACTGGGGTACACTCTAATCACCGTTTTGTACCAGCCTGCCCATACAATTTCTCATGCAAAGGTCTAGCGTCCTGGTTGAGATGTTTTATGCTTCTGGAGTAATTTGCACCGTAATCTTCAAGTTGTTTTCCCCAAGGATAATAGTGTTGCTGTGTAGTGCGTTTCTGTTCGAGGATAATGAGTGGTTTACTATTGTGCACGCGACCGCAAAAGATCTTTTGAATCTATGCGGTTGTGGATTTCTAAAACGACGCAAGTAGGTACATCGACAGCAGATAAAAATGTTGGTTTGTTGAATTTTATCCTTAACTTGTAGTCTTGAAAATCTAGCGCAAGCACGTAGAACTTGGGTTTGTATACGAGTATGAAAGAGTATCGCTCAACCTGTCATACTTCTTCACGTTATTGTCATTTTCACCCTTTATCTAAATTCTCTTTCTGGGCTGTGACATTTTATTTCAATTTCAGTGAAGGTCACATTTTATGCGCCCTGGGAGACCACTTACCCACTTGTGGCATTCCGAATCCGTTCTGCCACTTCAAACAACCAGAAGGGACCTCGCTTTATTCCAATTTGTCAAAGTCTGGTCTCCAAATGTCAGTGCTGTGCTCTCATTTGTCCTAGGTTAGACAGTTTCAGACTTCTGTTTCATACAAACAGGAATAGGGTCTACTTTCTACATTCATGAGGCTCTCATTAAGTGTTCCGTACCGTTCACATGTCGGTTAGTATGTAAGAGAAAAGAGGCATGGACGTCCAAAGAAAACGAGAAGAACTGTGGAAAGGGAGTTAAGAGATTGTGGCCTGACGTGGGAAACTTCTCTTCTTTTGTCGTCACACTGCTACCAGGTTGTTGCCCATTGTCGTGCTTTTCTGTAACAGTGGAAACAATTGGTATAAATGAGACCAAACAGCAACAATGGGCATCTTTTGTGGAAGGAAGTCTGATGTGTCAAACGAGACACGGATATGACATAGATATCTTGATAAATAGAGATATAGATGTTAGTTGATGGAATTCATGATATCTCTCTCTCTCTCTCTCTGTGTGTACCAGTTAATGAAATATTTCTAAATGAATAAGTGGACGGTTTCTTGAAGGAGTGAATACATATTTACAGACCAGATCACTACAAAAAGAAATACGATGATTTTAAAATGTAAAACGTCTTCCTCTTGTTGATCGGTTCCTTATACTCCGTCTACACTATGAGATTATGGGTTGCCTCTATGAAGCTGCATGTCAGTTAGAGATTCTTGTGAGTTCTTCATAGTATGCTCATACTCAGTCTACACTATGAGATAATGGGTTGCCTCTATGAAGCTGCATGTCACTTAGAGATTCTTGTGAGTTCTTCATAGCATGCTCATACTCAGTCTACACTATGAGATAATGGGTTGCCTCTATGAAGCTGCATGTCACTTAGAGATTCTTGTGAGTTCTTCATAGCATGCTCATACTCAGTCTACACTATGAGATAATGGGTTGCCTCTATGAAGCTGCATGTCACTTAGAGATTCTTGTGAGTTCTTCATAGCATGCTCATACTCAGTCTACACTATGAGATTATGGGTTGCCTCTATGAAGCTGCATGTCACTTAGAGATTCTTGTGAGTTCTTCATAGCATGCTCATACTCAGTCTACACTATGAGATAATGGGTTGCCTCTATGAAGCTGCATGTCACTTAGAGATTCTTGTGAGTTCTTCATAGCATGCTCATACTCAGTCTACACTATGAGATTATGGGTTGCCTCTATGAAGCTGCATGCATGTCACTTAGAGATTCTTGTGAGTTCTTCATAGCATGCTCATACTCAGTCTACACTATGAGATTATGGGTTGCCTCTATGAAGCTGCATGTCACTTAGAGATTCTTGTGAGTTCTTCATAGCATGCTCATACTCAGTCTACACTATGAGATTATGGGTTGCCTCTATGAAGCTGCATGTCACTTAGAGATTCTTGTGAGTTCTTCATAGCATACTCAGTAAGTTTTGTTCATGAGTCCATTTATCGTCGCATTGATGTAGGTGTGATGAACATGACTGATGTGCTGTGAAGTCTGTGTTTCAATATGACATGCACACTATGCAGTCTGAGCATTTGTTATACTATGCATGTGGTGTAGCTCAACCTGCAGGGTTCTGTTCTGTGACGGAAGATTGATATGAGCTGTTTTCTGTTGAGTCTTCTTGTTGAGGTCTTGTGAGTTTTTTGCCTCCACAACTCTTGATATATTCGTTTCATATGTGTTGTTATCTCTGATAAGTGACACTGGGAGTTTGTGTTGTATCAACTGTGTTCCCTCCTTATCCACCGTGATTGCTCTTTCATTTGCTGATATGTCACAATGAGTTGATATCCACTGGAGAATAATTTAATTGTGTTCTGAGAGCTTGTTTAGTTAGAACGTCAGTTATCTCTCTCCATATTATCTTGTGGTTCACGTTGTGTGGCCTGCAGGACTGAGACATGCAGTCACACAGGAAGATACGTTTGTAGTTTTGTATGTTTCGTTCGTGCGGAAGTTACATACAAAACTACGCAAACAATAAATACATGAACAGAAAGTGTATATGCAGAGTCAAATGTCGAGGCTTATTGTCTTCCCTTACCGTCTGCTGACAGAGAAAACTAGAACAGATCCTCCTCATGTCTAGTGTCACCTGTAACCAGGGCTTTCCAATCATTGTTCTTGTGAAACTTAACCGTGACATGAAGACTTCTGTCTCAGACACGCTGTTCACTGAGCAGGTCATTTATCAGGAACACGAAAAGATGGCGGGTCAGCTTTAGTACGGTGAATTTCTTTTGTCCGTATTTGGAGGGATACTGACCAACAAAACTGGAATAGGTATCTGTGTGCAGATCTTAGGTTTCAGTCCTTGCTCGTAAACTGTTTCTTTATTCTCTTGATGGTATTGAAATCCACTTAACGAGATTTGAACTTTGTTTTCTACCCTGCTTCACTGTTTTACCAGGCATAGTCGGCGAACAGTACTGTAACGATATTTGTCTTTCTTTGATATGACTATCATCATTGCACTTCAGTGAATAGCCATATATGCTATAATCTCTTTCTTACAGAAGAAGATCTCGGCGGTATTGCACGAACTCCGTAGCTCCGGTGAGGGTCCCCGATGTAGTTTTAGAAGTTGGCGATTTTGAACAGCCAGCGGTTCTTTTACGTTCTCAAATTGAACACAGGATCTACGTTTTATCGTCTGTCTCTGATAGGACTATGAACTTGATCTCACCTACACTGAGATCATGAATCTCTTGAAAAATATCCCGTTGGTTTCTGTAACAGTATATCAGAACATTTCCTGTAGCCTTTTCCAGAACATTTCCTGTAGCCTTTTCCAGAACATTTCCTGTAGCCTTTTCCACATTTAGGGTTTTCTTCTTCTTCTTTTGTCGTCACACTGCTACCGGGTTGTTACCCAGTGTCGTGGTTTATTAGGGTATATCACTTCATATTTCTAGTCCCTAGAAGGTAGGAGGGCTAATTACTTTCCTCACGCGTGGAACGTCGAGCGTGGGATTGAACCCACAACCCTCTTTGAGTCCGTGTCGATATGTGAACGTTTACACATTACGCTAATCTCTCTCACTTGCCACAGTAAACAAACTGGCTTTTCATGATCACTATGATATGTTATGTACTAACAAACAAGGTTGGAGTTTCTCTGTCGCAAGGATTTGATGTTGTCAAAAAGAACAACGCAGAGTTTGTCTTGAGGTATTTGTGCGATGTTCGGAGTACAAAGTTTCTTGCAAAGCAGAATACATGTGAAATGTGGATAACATCCAGGAAATCTAGGACTTAGTTAAGTGGATAACATCCAGGAAATATGGGACTTAGTTAAGTGGATAACATCCAGGAAATCTGGGACTTAGTTAAGCGGATAACATCCAGGAAATATGGGACTTCAATTAAGTGGATAACATCCAGGAAATATGGGACTTAGTTAAGTGGATAACATCCAGGAAATCTGGGACTTAGTTAAGTGGATAACATCCAGGAAATCTGGGACTTGAAATAAGTGGATGACATACAGGAAACCTAGAATTTTAATTATTGATGAACAGTTTCATAGAAATTATATTCGCAGATAGAAATACAAACAAACAGACAGATTGACGGACGGGTAGATAGACGGACAGGCAGACAGATATATATATTATCACAGAAAGTAGAAGCTAGATCTGTAGATAAACACTCACAGAGCGTAGGTAGAAATACAATACATGCGTACAATGTCTGTTATCAGTTATAACATTTATATGAGGACTATTATAATAGCACTCCTGACACGTCCATAGTTGCTCCGATCTCCGCCTCAACAATTCCATTAGCGTCCATCGGCCCAACACGCCAGTTCGATGTTGATTAATCAATCGTGTTGCCTATGTTGTATATCATTAGAATGTCTGTATCTGTCACTAAGCTTACATTGCGCACATAAAATAGTTATCGACTGAACTTGTGAACAATACAAATCTACGGTATACTACAGATGCACTTTTTTAATGAAGTTGCCAATATAAGTTAAGTTATACGTCATTAACAGTTTTAGTGAAGTTACCAATATAAGTTTAGCTATACGTCACTAACAATTTTAGTGAAGTTACCAATATAAGTTTAGCTATACGTCACTAACAATTTTAGTGAAGTTACCAATATAAGTTAAGCTATACGTCACTAACAATTTTAGTGAAGTTACCAATATAAGTTTAGCTATACATTGCTTTTATAACAATTTGCTACATCAGTTTTCATGTTTCGTGTGTTTATGTGAGATTCACGTAGATCGATTCCGTTATCGATGACTTCGATCAGCAATTAGTACGTTAAGGTTATGTGTGCTGTAAGTTTTATTCGTTGCACACACAAGCTCCCTTCTACGTTATTGCTAAGTATATTCGCTTCTATGGATAAAAGCGATATCATCAGTGGTTTAAGTGAAAACATACGCTATGTAGATTTGAACGAATAAAGGGTATTCTCTATCTCGGTTGCGCAAGTTATGCATACTGATATGTGCAACCTGACGGGAAAACCATGAGAGAAACACCAATAGATTCTTCTTTCTCAATGATCCAGCGGCACTTGAGCTCTTGACCTTCGGTTCAATGCTATGTAGTGGTATCTGCATGTGTCAATGCTATGTAGTGGTATCTGCATGTCATGCTTTAGTAAGTTGTTTCTTTTATTCCGTATAGTGTACTCCATTTTTCTGGCCTTGGAGGAAGAATTATCTTTCTGATGCCATCTAGTGCTTGGTACCTGAAGATGTGACGGTGAACGGTTTCATGATGATGTGCACACAGCTGATACATCAATGAACATAGAGCGGAAGTTGTTAGTCTAAACACACAGAAATATATACTTGTGGGGAGATCAAAGCGGCAGTTGTTAGTCTAAACACACTGAAATATATGCTTGTGAGATCAGGGGAGAGTCAGAAAATTGGACAGGCAGTTGTTAGTCTAAACACACTGAAATATATGCTTGTGGGGAGATCAAAGCGGCAGTTGTTAGTCTAAACACACTGAAATATATGCTTGTGGGGAGATCAAAGCGGCAGTTGTTAGTCTAAACACACTAAAATATATGCTTGTGGGGAGATCAAAGCGGCAGTTGTTAGTCTAAACACACTAAAATATATGCTTGTGGGGAGATCAAAGCGGCAGTTGTTAGTCTAAACACACTGAAATATATGCTTGTGGAGATCAAGCGGCAGTTGTTAGTCTAAACACACTGAAATATATGCTTGTGGGGAGATCAGAGCGGCAGTTGTTAGTCTAAACACACTGAAATATATTCTTGTGGGAGATCAGAGCGCATTGAGCTAACCATATGCAGATAGCGGCAGTTGTTAGTCTAAACACACTGAAATATATGCTTGTGGAGTCAAAGAAGCTAACCAGTATAGCTTAATGACATCGATGTGCGATAAAGATGATGCTCAAATGAACAATGAACAAATCCGCGTTTAAACTATTGTTTTTAGTTTGAGCGTAAGTATATACCACTGTTGGTGTGCAATATCACTGTTGGTGTGCAATATCACTGTTGGTGTGCAATATCACTGTTGGTGTGCAATATCACTGTTGGTGTGCAATATCACTGTTGGTGTGCAATATCACTGTTGGTGTGCAATATACCACTGTTGGTGTGCAACGAAACTGCTGGGCCGTTGACTTCAGTCCAACATATTTGGCTTGGGCTATCGATAATAAAAGACTCAGTAAAAATATATGCTACGGATGTGTGTTAATACGACACATCGTGTGTGTTAATAATTACATTCCTCAGTAATTTTTGTTTCTTTTGGCCGCATTTATTTTGCATTATATGCTTAACTAACCAGTATACTGGCTTTGCTTCATTTGAAAGAATACAGTAAGCCTATGTATTGGCTTAGAAGAGTGAATGGATTACTGAACGAAGTAAGATAGTAGTTATATTGCCACTCTTCATCATCAGACCTCATCGCGCACAAGAGAACATACAGCGCAGACAAAAAATAACAACTCAATTTGATTTTGTGCCGTTCATTATGCATCAAAACTACTATGACATCCAGGTCTTCATGAACCGGTTGATACCTTTTTGTTGTTTGTCTCTGTTTCTGTAATTGTTTGGTTTTTTTTTTAAAACAGTGAGACCCGACCCAACGCCTTTCAGAGCTGGGGTCGGCTAGACTCTCTTAATAAGGGAGAGAAGTGATAAAACAGTGAGACCCGACCCAACATCTTTCAGAGCTGGGGTCGGCTAGACTCTCTTAATAAGGGAGAGAAGTGATATATCTTTTCGGACATTAGCATAGTCAGAATTGTGACATTCATTGCCTGGATCAACATTGCTCAAAACATTGTCGCCATGAGATGCAACATTGGGCTCAAATCTACCTGTGTCGCCATGAGATGCAACATTGGGCTCAAATCTACCTGTGTCGCCATGAGATGCAACATTGGGCTCAAATCTACCTGTGTCGCCATGAGATGCAACATTGGGCTCAAACCTACCTGTGTCGCCATGAGATGCAACATTGCGCTAAAACCTACCTGTGTCGCCATGAGATGCAACATTGCGCTCAAACCTATCTGTGTCGCCATGAGATGCAACATTGCGTTCAAACCTAGCTGTGTCGCCATGAGATGCAACATTGCGCTAAAACCTGCCTGTGTCGCCATGAGTTGTAACAGGACGAGAGCTTAAACCTATCTCCGTTATTGTATAGTTTGTCTGTTAGTATCGCGTGACTGAGCAAGATTACGACCCTGACCTTTAAATACATTAGAGTCCATATATGTAGTGTGATATTGCTGGTTGTTTAAAAACGTTCAGCCATGTTGGTATCACGTGGGTGTACTTGTAGCAGATCCTGGATATGTTTGACAACATGTGCCACATCAAATTAGAACCATCTGGAACGGAAACTTGTGTTTGATCAAAGAAAGAAAGTTCTACAGAACAAAGTTAACGGCTTGTATAGAGATAGATGGAACAATAGCTTATTTGTAATTATTGACATACAATCATACACGTTTCACACTGGGTATTCACATATATAATTATATACAAGCTGGCGACAACATATCTCTATCATATGTTGAGAACAGCATGCCCCCTATCATGTTGAGATCAACATGCCCCCTATCCTATGTTGATAACACCATGCTCTCTCAATCAATCAAGTGCCGGCGTAGGCGATTTTGTCTCTCCCCAACTCTCTCTGCTTGGTGCATGTAATCAGTTCTGACGTCGATCTTGTGTCGAACCATGATGTCAGGCCATGCACCATCTTCTCCCTCTGTTTTTCCGATCTCTCCTTCCCTGATTTTTACATGTAGTCACCAAATGTTCTAAATCTTCTCTTCACATTATATGCCCGAAGAACCTTGATTGTCTGATTCTTATTCTTTTGATAAGGTTTCTTTGTGTGCAGGCCTGATTTAAAACCTCCTCATTTGTTTTCTTCGCTGTCCATGGAATTTTCAGCATTCTTCTGCCATAGCATGCTCTCTATCATAGGTATAATGATAACAACATGTCCCCTATCATAGGTTGATAACAACATACCCCCTATCATAGGTTGATAACAACATGCCCCCTATCATAGGTTGATAACAACATGCCCCCTATCATAGGTTGATAACAACATGCCCCCTATCATAGGTTGATAACAACATGCCCCCTATCATAGGTTGATAACAACATGCCCCCTATCATAGGTATAATGACAACATGCCCCCTATCATAGGTTGATAACAACATGCCCCCTATCATAGGTTGATAACATACCCCCTATCATATGTTGATAACAACATGCCCCCTATTAGAGGTTGACGAAAATTTTCGAAACTGGTGATCATAGACTTCAAACATAGACTACCTATCTTAAACTGGTGATCATAGACTTCAAACATAGACAACCTATCTTATACTGGTGATCATAGACTTCAAACATAGACTACCTATCTTAAACTGGTGATCATAGACTTCAAACATAGACTACCTATCTTAAACTGGTGATCATAGACTACCTATCGTAAACTGGTGATCATAGACTTAAAACATAGACTACCTATTCTAAACTGGTGATCATAGACTTCAAACATAGACAACCTATCGTAAACTGGTGATCATAGACCTCGTATAGTTTCTGACAGCGATGTACTTCCGGTTTATGTATGATTTACGCCACGTGCCAGGTGTATACTTACCACGTTGCCGACTTGCCCAATCCATATCGTCTCGAGTGAGTAAACCCAACCCGTCTGGGACGTTCCCTGCATGCACTCACCTGCCGCTAGGATCAACGGATAGAGCAGATAACAGCTGTCTGTCTGTCTCAACTATTATCACGCATTGCATATTGTATATCACTTTGTTTTCTTACAGTATCTATATTTTGTGCATCTTTTTCTCACATCTATTTTATTATCTGCATTCTGTATTATTTTTTTGTATCTCGAATCTACTTTTTAGCTTCCATCCAGTTTAGATTGCATCCAGTTTAGCTTGCATCCAGTTTAGCTTGCATCCAGTTTAGCTTGCATCCAGTTTAGCTTGCATCCAGTTTAGCTTCCATCCAGTTTAGCTTGCATCCAGTTTAGCTTGCATCCAGTTTAGATTGCATCCAGGTTAGATTGCAATTCCGCCTGAGTGGTTACCGGGGCCCAAATTTGGGATGTAAAGAATAGAACCACTGTTACCTGTCATGCATGTCGTAAGAGGCGACTAGGGATGTTTAGGCTGAAATCGAATGCACATGTCCTAAACGTGTAGAAGTCTATGCATTTAGGAACCTATCAAACCATTGTGCAACGTATACACGTTCTTGGCAAAGATCAAACATATCACAAGAGTGATTAAAATTGGTCGTAAAGAACGAACGCAAAGAAGAAGAAGAAGAAGATTGCGTATCGTTTTCTGTAGTTGCACAAAATATATGGTTCTTTGCAATTGTAGTATTCTATCCAGCTATCTATCTTTCTATCTATCTGTCTGTCTGTCTCTCTGTCTATTTGTCTATCTCTCTCTCTCAGTCTGTCGGTCGGTTGGTCTATCTGTATGTATGCCTCTCTGTCTGTCTCTCTATCTATTTTTCTCTGTCTGTCTGTCTCTCTCTCTCTCTCTCTCTCAGTCTGTCGGTCTATCTGTCTGTCTGTCTCATTATCTTATATTCACAACTGACTACATTTGTCTCACATAGCCTTCCTTATGCTTTCAGACTCCCATGTCCTCCCCGATCTCTCATTCTCACATTCCCTCATTCTCACATTCCCTCATTCTCACATTCCCTCATTCTCACATTCCCTCATTCTCACATTCCCTCATTCTCACATTCCCTCATTCTCACATTCTCTCATTCTCACATTCCCCCATTCTCACATTCCCTCATTCTCACATTCCCTCATTCTTCACATACCCTCATTCTCACATACCCTCATTCTCACATTCCCTCATTCTCACATACCCTCATTCTCACATCCTCATTCCCCACATACCCTCATTCTCACATACCCTCATTCTCACATTCCTCATTCTCATATCCTCATTCTCATACCCTCATTCTCACATATCCTCATTCTCACATACCCTCATTCTCACATACCCTCATTCTCACATACCCTCATTCTCACATAACCTCATTCTCACATACCCTCATTCTCACATACCCTCATTCTCACATACCCTCATTCTCACATTCCCTCATTCTCACATATCCTCATTTTCACATTCCCTCATTCTCACATACCCTCATTCTCACATTCCCTCATTCTCACATCCCTCATTCCTCATTCACATTCCCTCATTCTCACATTCCCTCATTCTCACATTCTCT
Organism: Arion vulgaris; assembly: GCA_020796225.1. Taxonomy (NCBI): domain Eukaryota; kingdom Metazoa; phylum Mollusca; class Gastropoda; order Stylommatophora; family Arionidae; genus Arion; species Arion vulgaris. The sequence continues at coordinate 110,044,428 of CM036753.1, read as the reverse complement.
CATTCTCACATTCTCTCATTCTCACATATCCTCATTCTCACATGTCCTCCCCGATCCCTCATTCTCACATTCCTTCACCGACGCACTAGTTCCTTGACCCTAACTCTCATAAACTAACTAACTCACTGATCTAACCCCCCCTTGACATGCACATTATGTATCTTCCTCCAGCTGTCAAAATGACATCAACATGGCCTGGGAGAGCGTGCTGTGATCTGGCCCGGAACAAGGACTGCAGGAAGAAATGCAATTTGGTGAGTTTTGTCATGTTTCTGTAGGCAATATCTTTTCTCATTTCTTGACTTCATGTGTGTGCAACCAAGCACACGCACACACACATGTGTGTAAACATGCACACAAATACATATGCCACACACATGTTTATCTATCTTCGCCTCAATCTAATCCCACAAACACACACATACACACAGACTCGTATGATCGCATACAACCACATACACTTCGCATTTACAGAAGAATATACACGCACACATGCACACACACACACACACATACAACACACACTTGTATGAATGTACAAACACAGACACAAACTGTCTTCATTTCTTAGACCAACGTGTCAGTCTTGTCTTCATTTCTTAGAGCAAAAGTGTCAGTATGTTAGATAGACGATGTCTGTGTTAGATTTTTTGTGTCTGTGTGGGATAGACTGTGTCTGCGTTAGATAGACAATGCATGTGTGGGATAGGCGATGTATATGTGGGATAAAAGATGTCTGTGTGGGATAGACTGCGCCTGTGTGGTAGATTGTTCCTGTAGGGGATAGACTGTGTCTGTGTGAAATAGACAGTATCTGTGTTATGTGTTAGAAAGACGATGTCTGTGTGGGACAGACGATGTCTGTGTGGGACAGACGATGTCTGCGTGGGACAGACGATGTCTGTGTGGGATAGACCATGCCTGTGTAGGATGATCCGATGAATGTGCTGATATGACGGCAGCTTCCCAGAAGACCGGTACCGTACACATGGCTGAGCCCACCATCATCTCTATCCAAACATTGTGCTTGTACAAGATGACAGATGGCATCGTATCTGAAATGTTTATCTCATCTCCTTACCCTGGTTTTCAACATCTTCAGAATAAAACGTATAAATCTCTAACTAAAATAATTCTAAACTGATGTCTAAACAAATGGGAAGAAAAATTAGACATAGAGTGTGTGACAGGAAGAGCTGGAAGTAAGACAGGAAGAGCTGGAAACAGAAAACGAGACTGGGACAGAGCTGGATAGAGGGAGACAGAGACAGTGAAAAAGACAGGGGCAAGGAAAGAGACAAAGAGTATTAAAGAGTGAGACAGAGAGAAATCTAAAGAGTGAGACAGAGCGACCAAAAGAGTGAAACAGAAAGAACTAAAGAGTGGGACAGAGAGTGAGACAGATAGGGAGACATAGAGTTAGACAGAGAGAACTAAAGAGTGAGACAGAGAGAACTAAAGAGTGAGACAGAGAGAACTAAAGAGTGAGATAGAGAGAACTAAAGAGTGAGACAGAGAGAACTAAAGAGTGAGACAGAGAGGAACTAAAGAGTGAGACAGAGAACTAAAGAGAGTGAGATAGAGAGAACTAAAGAGTGAGACAGAGAGAACTAAAGAGTGAGACAGAGAGAACTAAAGAGTGAGACAGAGAGAACTAAAGAGTGAGACAGAGAGAACTAAAGAGTGAGACAGAGAGAACTAAAGAGTGAGACAGAGAGAACTAAAGAGTGAGACAGAGAGAACTAAAGAGTGAGACAGAGAGAACTAAAGAGTGAGACAGAGAGAACTAAATAGTGAGATAGAGAGAACTAAAGAGTGAGATAGAGAGAACTAAAGAGTGAGACAGAGAGAACTAAAGAGTGAGACAGAGAGAACTAAAGAGTGAGACAGAGAGAACTAAAGAGTGAGACAGAGAGAACTAAAGAGTGAGACAGAGAGAACTAAATAGTGAGACAGAGAGAACTAAAGAGTGAGATAGAGAGAACTAAAGAGTGAGACAGAGAGAACTAAAGAGTGAGACAGAGAGAACTAAAGAGTGAGACAGAGAGAACTAAATAGTGAGACAGAGAGAACTAAATAGTGAGACAGAGAGAACTAAAGAGTGAAACAGAGAGAACTAAAGAGTGAGACAGAGAGAACTAAAGAGTGAGACAGAGAGAACTAAAGAGTGAGACAAAGAAAGCAGAGAATAGTGAAAAGTGACATAAAACGAGATGTACGACTTCATTTCATCTAGTGTTCCCTCATATGCCTCCGTTCCGCTCTGCAGAAATATCGCGTCAGTAGCCGAGAGTATTGAACAAAGCACGAACTCCGTAACTCCGGCAACAATTTTAGGGTTCTTAGAAAAATATACACGTCTGAACAGAACGACGCGGATTGGAATCCACGACACTCGGAACGAAAGACTACATCTTAACCACTTAGTCAAAGAGTGAGACAGTGAGAGTGAGTTAGAGACAGAACGAACGAAAGACTACATCTTAACCACTTAGTCAAAGAGAAGAGTAAGACAGTGAGAGTGAGTTAGTTAACCACTTAGTCAAAGAGTGAGACAGTGAGAGTGAGTTACAGACAGAACGAACGAAAGACTACATCTTAACCACTTAGTCAAAGAGAAGAGTAAGACAGTGAGAGTGAGTTAGTTAACCACTTAGTCAAAGAGAAGAGTGAGACAGTGAGAGTGAGTTACAGACAGAACGAACGAAAGACTACATCTTAACCACTTAGTCAAAGAGAAGAGTGAGACAGTGAGAGTGAGTTACAGACAGAACGAACGAAAGACTACATCTTAACCACTTAGTCAAAGAGAAGAGTGAGACAGTGAGAGTGAGTTAGAGACAGAACGAACGAAAGACTACATCTTAACCACTTAGTCAAAGAGAAGAGTAAGACAGTGAGAGTGAGTTACAGACAGAACAACGAAGACTACATCTTAACCACTTAGTCAAAGAGAAGAGTGAGACAGTGAGAGTGAGTTAGAGACAGAACGAACGAAAGACTACATCTTAACCACTTAGTCAAAGAGAAGAGTGAGACAGTGAGAGTGAGTTACAGACAGAACGAACGAAAGACTACATCTTAACCACTTAGTCAAAGAGAAGAGTAAGACAGTGAGAGTGAGTTACAGACAGAACGAACGAAAGACTACATCTTAACCACTTAGTCAAAGAGAAGAGTGAGACAGTGAGAGTGAGTTAGAGACAGAACGAACGAAAGACTACATCTTAACCACTTAGTCAAAGAGAAGAGTAAGACAGTGAGAGTGAGTTAGAGACAGAACGAACGAAAGACTACATCTTAACCACTTAGTCAAAGAGAAGAGTGAGACAGTGAGAGTGAGTTACAGACAGAACGAACGAAAGACTACATCTTAACCACTTAGTCAAAGAGAAGAGTAAGACAGTGAGAGTGAGTTAGTTAACCACTTAGTCAAAGAGAAGAGTGAGACAGTGAGAGTGAGTTAGTTAACCACTTAGTCAAAGAGAAGAGTGAGACAGTGAGAGTGAGTTACAGACAGAACGAACGAAAGACTACATCTTAACCACTTAGTCAAAGAGAAGAGTAAGACAGTGAGAGTGAGTTAGAGACAGAACGAACGAAAGACTACATCTTAACCACTTAGTCAAAGAGAAGAGTGAGACAGTGAGAGTGAGTTACAGACAGAACGAACGAAAGACTACATCTTAACCACTTAGTCAAAGAGAAGAGTAAGACAGTGAGAGTGAGTTAGTTAACCACTTAGTCAAAGAGAAGAGTGAGACAGTGAGAGTGAGTTAGTTAACCACTTAGTCAAAGAGAAGAGTGAGACAGTGAGAGTGAGTTACAGACAGAACGAACGAAAGACTACATCTTAACCACTTAGTCAAAGAGAAGAGTGAGACAGTGAGAGTGAGTTAGAGACAGAACGAACGAAAGACTACATCTTAACCACTTAGTCAAAGAGAGAGGTAAGACAGTGAGAGTGAGTTACAGACAGAACGAACGAAAGACTACATCTTAACCACTTAGTCAAAGAGAAGAGTGAGACAGTGAGAGTGAGTTACAGACAGAACGAACGAAAGACTACATCTTAACCACTTAGTCAAAGAGTGAGACAGTGAGAGTGAGTTACAGACAGAACGAACGAAAGACTACATCTTAACCACTTAGTCAAAGAGTGAGACAGTGAGAGTGAGTTACAGACAGAACGAACAAAGCTGAACATTTAACAGTGCACTAAAGTAATATAGGCTACATGGAAACATGGACCATCATCCAATAGAGAAGATGGAGATGGATCGGGCATATGATACGCATAAAACAGAGGGTAAACAAAAACGTGCAAGACTCAAAACAACATAAAGGAAAACAACTATAACAAAAACTGACAGAAATGAATCAAAGCTGAAACATATAACAGAACACGACCAAGACTATCGAAGAATAGTGTGTATGTTTTGCTGTCCATGTGCCAGGGGATTCCCATGCTAAAGAGAGAGAGAGAGAGAGTGGGGTCTCTATGTCGAAGTGATTAGGACGTTTGCCTGTCGTTCTGAAGGTTAGGGTTCGAATCCGGACTGAGTCACATGTGCATTTTTTTTCATATGATCCTAGGATTGTTGCTAGTGCTACCGAGTTCGTGTTTTGTTCAACACTCTTGGCAAATGGCGTGCCGTTTCTGCCGACAGGAACACGAAGCCATATGGGGTCAAATCCAAGGCAGTGCAGTCACGCCTTCGCCTTTAGACCCTGTTTTAGAGAGAAGAAATATGGACATCTACTTTAGAGAAAAGAAATATGGACATCTATTTTAGAGAAAAGAAAGACGGACATCTATTTTAGAGAGAAGAAAGATAGAAGACATCTATTTTAGAGAGAAAAAAGATGGACAGCTATTTTAGAGAGAAGAAAGACGGACATCTATTTTAGAGAGAAGATGGACATCTAATTTAGAGAGAAGAAAGATGGACATCTATTTTAGAGAGAAGAAAGATGGACATCTAATTTAGAGAGAAGAAAGATGGACATCTAATTTAGAGAGAAAAAAGATGGACAGCTATTTTAGAGAGAAGAAAGACGGACATCTATTTTAGAGAGAAGATGGACATCTAATTTAGAGAGAAGAAAGATGGACATCTATTTTAGAGAGAAGAAAGATGGACATCTAATTTAGAGAGAAGAAAGATGGACATCTATTTTAGAGAGAAGGAAGATGGACATCTAATTTAGAGAGAAGAAAGATGGACATCTAATTTAGAGAGAAGAAAGATGGACATCTAATTTAGAGAGAAGAAAGATGGACATCTATTTTAGAGAGAAGAAAGATGGACATCTATTTTAGAGAGAAAAAAGATGGACAGCTATTTTAGAGAGAAGAAAGACGGACATCTATTTTAGAGAGAAGATGGACATCTAATTTAGAGAGAAGATAGATGGACATCTATTTTAGAGAGAAGAAAGATGGACATCTAATTTAGAGAGAAGAAAGATGGACATCTAATTTAGAGAGAAGAAAGATGGACATCTAATTTAGAGAGAAAAAAGATGGACAGCTATTTTAGAGAGAAGAAAGATGGACATCTAATTTAGAGAGAAGAAAGACGGACATGTAATTTAGAGAGAAGACAGATGGACATCTATTTCAGAGAGAAGAAAGATAAACAGCTATTTTGACATTGTCTCTTTAACGAAGATTCTAGAATTCTACAGTGTCACACATAAAAGGTCGGTTTAGTTCAGGGAGGCAGCTGTATACGCTCGCCCCATGTACAGTGTTCTATTCGCAGTTTAGATAACTCTCCAGTCACCCCTGCTGGAACTAGCATCCCTTTATCGGGGGCCCTGGAACTAGCAGCCCTATATCGGGGGCCCTGGAACTAGCAGCCCTATATCGGGGGCCCTGGAACTAGCAGCCCTATATCGGGCGCCCTGTCTGTATTGGCAACAGTTCTGTTCAGTTTTGTGGGATATCCAGTGGGACATTCAGCCAGTGGGACATTCCGTCGGTTCCCCCCTTCCCTTTGCCCATCTAATTTGCAATATCCAAATCTCTGAAAAGAACGAGACCCTAGTCGGGATTAGGGGTGGGGGGGGGTTCTGTTTAACTACGGTTCTGTTTAACTTTTAAGTAGGGATTATCCCTTCCTCTCTCCTTATCTAAAGTCTTCATATCCAATTCGCTAACACCCCCACCCAACTTCTTAATATCCAAATCGCTAACCTCCCCCTCCCGTCTAATTTCTTAATATCCAAATCGTTGAAAAGAATGAAACCAAAGTGTCGGGGGCGCTGGGTGCATTGACTAGTGTTCTGTTCATTTCCTAAATTCGGGGGCGCTGGGTGCATTGACTAGTGTTCTGTTCATTTTCTAAAGTGGGGGCGCTGGGTGCATTGTCTAGTGTTCCGTTCATTTTCTAAAATCGGGGGCGCTGGGTGCATTGATTAGTGTTCCGTTCATTTTCTAAAATTGGGGGCGCTGTGTGCATTGACTAGTATTCCATTCATTTCCTAAAGTCAGGGGCGGTGGGTGCATTGACTAGTATTCCATTCATTTCCTAAAGTCAGGGGCGGTGGGTGCATTGACTAGTATTCCATTCATTTCCTAAAGTCAGGGGCGCTGGGTGCATTGACTAGTATTCCATTCATTTCCTAAAGTGGGGGGCGCTGGGTGCATTTACTAGTGTTCTGTTCATTTCCTAAAGTTGCCCGAGTGGTTACCGGGGCCCAAATTTGGGGTGTAAAGAATAGAACCACTGTTACCTGCCACGCATGTTGTAAGAGGCGACTAAGGAGGTTTGGCTGAAATCGGATGCACGTGTCCGCTAGGAATGCTAACCCGAAACAAATGCTTGCAGAAAACGGATGCACCAGACCGTAAGGCGCATAACATGGTGCAACGACCCCTCACAATGAGGAATAGTATAACGGATTCTACGGTTGCCAATCTGCCTCTGAGATTTAGCCACGCAGTAAGAATGTCAGACCTACCATCACAAGGGTGGCTATAACTTACTGTGGGAAGAGGTCGGCACAAACGGGGAAGCAGAAATCATTGAAATTATATCCTACAAAACTGCCCCCAGTATGCAGACTTGAGAAGAAAGAGGTGGCCCACGTACACCAGCGCCCAAGACAAACTGTATGGCGTGGCTGATAATCTGAGGCAGACAGCTGCCTTTATTAGAGAATCCGAAATCCCAATCTAGTGAGAACGCAGAAGAAGATTTCCTAAAGTGGGGGGCGCTGGGTGCATTGACTAGTGTTCCGTTCATTTCCTAAAGTGGGGGGCGCTGGGTGCATTGACTAGTGCTCCGTTCATTTCCTAAAGTGGGAGGCACTGGGTGCATTGACTAGTATTCCATTCATTTCCTAAAGTGGGGGGCGCTGGGTGCATTGACTAGTATTCCATTCATTTCCTAAAGTGGGGGGCGCTGGGTGCATTGACTAGTGTTCCGTTCATTTCCTAAAGTGGGGGGCGCTGGGTGCATTGACTAGTGTTCAGTTCATTTCCTAAAGGGGCTGGGTGCATTGACTAGTGTTCCGTTCATTTCCTAAAGTGGGGGGCGCTAGGTGCATTGACTAATATTCCATTCATTTCCTAAAGTGGGGGGCGCTGGGTGCATTGACTAGTATTCCATTCATTTCCTAAAGTGGGGGGCGCTGGGTGCATTGACTAGTGTTCCGTTCATTTCCTAAAGTGGGGGGCGCTGGGTGCATTGACTAGTGCTCCGTTCATTTCCTAAAGTGGGAGGCACTGGGTGCATTGACTAGTATTCCATTCTTTTCCCTAAAGTGGGGGCGCTGGGTGCATTGACTAGTATTCCATTCATTTCCTAAAGTGGGGGCGCTGGTGCATTGACTAGTGTTCCGTTCATTTCCTAAAGTGGGGGGCGCTGGGTGCATTGACTAGTGTTCAGTTCATTTCCTAAAGGGGGCTGGTGCATTGACTAGTGTTCCGTTCATTTCCTAAAGTGGGGCGCTAGGTGCATTGACTAGTATTCCATTCATTTCCTAAAGTCAGGGGCGCTGGGTGCATTGACTAGTATTCCATTCATTTCCTAAAGTGGGGGGCGCTGGGTGCATTGACTAGTATTCCGTTCATTTCCTAAAGTGGGGGGCACTGGGTGCATTGACTAGTGCTCCGTTCATTTCCTAAAGTGGGGGGCGCTGGGTGCATTGACTAGTGCTCCGTTCATTTCCTAAAGTGGGGGGCACTGAGTGCATTGACTAGTGTTCCGTTCATTTCCTAAAGTGGGGGGCACTGGGTGCATTGACTAGTGTTCCGTTCACCTCCTAAAGTGGGATGAGCCTTAATATCTGTAAACAGCTGTTGTCTTCAAACAAGCAAAGTTACATCCTCACAATTGTGGGAGATATCCGATTTAACCGCCCCCCACCATCTACCCACTCACACATCCCAGATATCTACAAACCGAACTTACTAGCACATGCCATACTTCTTGGCATCAAGTTAGACATCTTTGCTTATTCCAAAAATAAACAAAATGGAGCATTGTTGTTCTTTCAAATCTGACACTGGCATGCTTGGGTTAAATTGGTCGGATAAGCCAATCTGGCAGGTTTATGGGAATCTGTAGGCCAAACCTGTGACAACAGAAAACAGATTCGGTAAGCCGAGAGTACATTTACTTTCAGATGCGACTCATTCTGCTTGTGTGTGTGTGTGCGGTTTTTTTGGTTTTTTTAAATTGTGGTTGTTGAAATGCTGGCATTGTTGTTTCTTTTATTATAGTCATATACATATTGTTTATATTATTTATTGTCATATTATTCATCTTATTTTCAGTCATATTATTTCTCTTTGTTATAGTCATTGTGCGTGTCTGTAGCTTAAGCAGGTGTGAGCTCGATCACAATCCAAGTGTATCTGGTTCAAACTCCGCCACGGGCAAATTTGGAAGCAAATTACTTTCCTTCTATTTTTATGAATGATAAAAATAGATCATACCGTTCAGAAAGCAATGCCAAACTACTGAATATATAAGTGGTGCCTAGAAAATCGCCGACTCGTTTACTGTTGTTGATAGCTAAGTCTTGTAAAGGATATGCCAGGATTTTCATATAATCATAACTAAGAGATATTGTCTGTCCCTGGGAGCAACCATTCAAGTCGGAGCAGAATGTGAATAAATTTGTAGATATGATTGATTGATTGATTGATTGATTGATAGGACCATCTTCATTGCATATCGGTGAATAACAATGTCTGCTCCGATATATTTCTGACACGGACAGATCTCAGTAACAGTGCACAAACTCCGTAGCAACGGCGAGTGTCCCTGATGTAATTTTAGAATAGGGTGAGAATATTTTGTAGGAACATTTATTTTTGAATCTTTCTAATGAACTTTGCCCGAGCAGCAACTTTCCAGCCTGCTGTTTTCGATTTTGAGATATCAAGGAATGGTTTGCATAAGAATTTGGAAATATCAATTTAGTCTTCGAAGCTTTTAATATCTCTACTTTTCTAATACTCACTTCATCTTTATTCCTCTCCGCCCCTTGTCGAGCACAAGGCACCAACAGCTGTTCGCCACTTTGTTTCGGTCTCTGTTTTCTCTATGGCATCCAGGGACAGTCCAGCATCATTCAGTTCATCAAAAAGACTCCGTCTCCATGTGTGTTTAGGACATCACATTTTCCTTTTTCCTTGCGCGTTCCACTCAAGTGCTTGTCTAGTGACACTCAACTGTGTCTTCCGCAGAGTATGCCAGACCCATCACCATTTTCTCCTCTTAACTTGGGTCATCATGAGTTCCTGTCCGGTTTTTATCCACAGGTTTGTGTTTGCAACTCTGTCATACCATCTCAGTCTGAGAGCACAGGTTTGTGTTTGCAACTCTGTCATACCATCTCAGTCTGAGAGCACAGGTTTGTGTTTGCAACTCTGTCATACCATCTCAGTCTGAGAGCACAGGTTTGTGTTTGCAACTCTGTCATACCATCTCAGTCTGAGAGCACAGGTTTGTGTTTGCAACTCTGTCATACCATCTCAGTCTGAGAGCACAGGTTTGTGTTTGCAACTCTGTCATACCATCTCAGTCTGAGAGCACAGGTTTGTGTTTGCAACTCTGTCATACCATCTCAGTCTGAGAATAAACAGAAGACATCCGTTGATAAAGATCTGAATCTTGTTTGTATTTAACTTGGTGACTTGCTATTCTTTCCGAGCCATACAGCAACACACATTTCACATTTGAGCTGAATTTCTTGAGCTTTTCGTGGAGATGGCAGTGGATTTCCTAACTGTGTGCAGGATAGCAAAGGCTTGTCGGACTTTCCTAATCCTGGTTTTAATGTCCTCATCTGTACCTCCTGATTATCTGATCCTGCTTCCAAGGTAGACACATTCACCAACATCTATATCCTTTCTTTCAATTAATATCCGTCTTGCTCATACCAGATTGCCGTCAATCTTTCCTTCTAACATTGCTTGAGAAGAGACAGTAGTTCTCAAACTATGCATTGTGAGGTTTGAGCAGGGGTGTCCCCGTGATGTGGGCAAGATCTCAATAGGTCACTGTGATGAGTCTCGTTTTTTGTGTCCCAATACGGAAGTGATAACTGTTACTAAATATATTCAAATATTATGTTATCTGCCAAATCAAAACCAAACGCAGGTCCAAGTTGACTATCCAGACCAAACTCAGGTCCAAGTTGACTATCCAGACCAAACTCAGGTCCAAGTTGACTATCCAGACCAAACGCAGGTCCAAGTTGACTATCCAGAATGAAATGACAAACACTGTTAGGATTTGTATGCCAAGATTTGAAGCACTAATAAAGAAAAAATAAGCTAAAATAGATATAACAACACACAAGTGGGGGAAGAGAAGTAACACACAAGTGGGGGAAGAGAAGTAACACACAAGTGGGGGAAGAGAAGTAACACACAAGTGAGGGAAGAGAAGTAACACACAAGTGGGGGAAGATAAGTAACACACAAGTGGGAGAAGAGAAGTAACACACAAGTGGGAGAAGAGAAGTAACACACAAGTGGGAGAAGAGAAGTAACACACAAGTGGGAGAAGAGAAGTAACACACAAGTGGGGGAAGAGAAGTAACACACAAGTGGGGGAAGAGAAGTAACACACAAGTGGGGGAAGAGAAGTAACACACAAGTGGGGGAAGAGAAGTAACACACAAGTGGGGGAAGAGAAGTAACACACAAGTGGGGGAAGAGATTAATTTTAGTTAAGATGCTTGTTATTTATATTCTTCTTCTTATTTCGTACGCCCGCTATGAATTCAGGCTTAGTCAGGGCGTCTGGTATTCCGCTTCTGACTGATTTATGCGCAAAGACCTGCTTTCCTTTTTTATCATTACGCCCCCACAATTAATTAGTGCCTTCTCCGTCTTCGTGGATAATTATCCCATATAATGAAAGCAACAAGGATTTAGTTCGTGATTAAGGAGGTCGTTAACCATAATAGTTTGGTAACCACTGCTCTAAACAAGAATCAAACAGAAGAAAAATAAACATAAAGTGTTGATTAAGGTAAACAATTTGATTAAGGTAAACAATTTCTTTCTCTAACTTCCAGTTTTGTGTAAATGCCCTCCCAAGGTCTGTTAATGTTCAATATTGAAGGTTAATGGGAAGCCACAGAAATTGGAAAGGTATGTTTAAAAAAAAATTAAATAAATAAACCAAGTAAAAAGTTCAGAGAAACATGTTATTTCAACGTCTGCCAAGAGACTAATGGTTGAAATACATGTTGAAAAATATCGGTATTCCGGTTGAGCACTTTCATCAGATGGTCTAGCACTTATTCTTTCACTCTATCTACTTTCTACGTCATGTTGTATAAGCCATTTTGACAAATGAAGGAGAAATGTCTAAAAATATACTCAGTATGTGTGTGTCAGCATCATCCTCATTGATAGAAAATATAAGGAGAGATTGCACATTTATGTTGCGTGTGTTTATTCCCTCTCTCTCTCTCTCTCTCTCTCTCTCTCTTGACAGGAATGAGCTAGACATATACCGCTTTTGGTAGATTGGATGCGTAAATGTGAACACTAATAGACAGATTGGGTGCGTAAACATGGACATTAATAGAGAGCTTGTGTGTGTAAACGGGGACACTAATATACAGATTGAGAACGTAAACATGCACACTAACAGACAGAATAGGAACGTAAACATGGACACTAATAGACAGAACGGGTGTGTAAACATGGACACTAATAGACCGATCGGGTGTGTAAACATGGACACTAATAGACAGATCGGGTGTGTAAACATGGACACTAATAGACAGATTGACAGATAGACAGACAGGTAGATATGTAAGTAAGTAGGTACGTAAGTAGATAACCAGACAGACAGATAGATACGACAGAATAGACAGACAGACCGCGTAAAGAGGAATGAGAATATGCTTGCTTAAACTTTAGATCAACAGCCCCAAGTATTTACAAATCTGAAAGATGTTTAACATGTCAAGCCTGACCAAGTTGTCGTTCTATTTACTCAACGTGTGTTTTCACACTTCACCAGCATTATCTGCACGAAATATTCACACCTCAAACAGTTAGTACCAATAATCACTTAATTAAACGTCAACAACACACCTGACGAGCAGGCCTATTGTCCAACCGTCGTCTGATTGATTGGCATATCGGTGAAATCAATAACTTCCTCAGGTATTGCTCAAACGTAATGAACTAATCCTTAAACTAAACCGCCGACTGAGTATTGAGTGCACAACTTGATGCTAAGATCCACAGATCGATACGACAGGTAATGGAATGATCAATAGATTGCTGTGCCAATTTTTTCTTAAGAGTAATAGGTTAATCCTGTTATTATATAGAACAGCGACTAAATGTATTGGAAGCAAATGGAACAGCTCATTTGATGGAGCGAGTCGGTTGTTTACATTTAGTATTTGGTTGTTTGTAGCTCAAGCGTACCTGGTTCATACTCTGCCGCGGGCAATTTTGAAGCAAATTCGTTCCCATGGAAAAGAACGATACAAATAGACCTCACCGTTCAGAAAGCAATGGCAAACTACTGGACGTATAAGTGATGTCTAGAATATCAACGACTCATTTACTGTGGTTGATAACGACGTCCTGTAAAGGATATGTCACGATTTTCAATTTAGTTGTAGTACATCACCAACATTTATATATCTTGCTTTTGTTGTAGTACAACACCAACATTTATATATCTGGCTATAGTTGTAGTACAACACCAACATTTATATATCTTGCTATAGTTGTAGTACATCACCAACATTTATATATCTGGCTATAGTTGTAGTACATCACCAACATTTATATATCTGGCTATAGTTGTAGTACAACACCAACATTTATATATCTAGCTATAGTTGTAGTACAACACCAACATTTATATATCTGGCTATAGTTGTAGTACAACACCAACATTTATATATCTGGCTATAGTTGTAGTACAACACCAACATTTATATATCTAGCTATAGTTGTAGTACAACACCAACATTTATATATCTTGCTATAGTTGTAGTACATCACCAACATTTATATATCTTGCTATAGTTGTAGTACAACACCAACATTTATATATCTTGCTTTTGTTGTAGTACAACACCAACATTTATATATCTGGCTATAGTTGTAGTACATCACCAACATTTATATATCTGGCTATAGTTGTTGTACATCACCAACATTTATATATCTTGCTTTTGTTGTACAAACACTTAGTTTGGGTGTTAAGCTACCATATATTGCTTATTCCTTGCTGTTTTTCATAGAGAATATGGCATCAACAGCTGTCTTTCACTTATTTCCTGTCTCTAGCAGTTTCTTATGCCTTCCCAATGTAATCTAATGTTCTTCAGTTCCACAAGAAGACTTAAAAGTAACAAACAAAAAGTAAGTCTAACACTGTCAACTTTTCGCCTAATCTGGTTTCGAACCCCGGAATTTGAACGGCCCTGGTCACTAACGCAGCGTGTTATCAACTTGGCTCTCGGGGACCCAAACAATATACATACACCGTTATTGATTTATTGGTTGATTTCATAGCACTATCATCATTGCACTTCGGTGAGAAACCATGTGTGCTCCGATCTCTTTCTTATACATGAAGATTTCAGCTGCAGTGCGTCGCCCGAGTTGTAACCGGGGCCCAAATTTGGGGTGTAAAGAATAGAACTACTGTTACCTGCCACGCATGTCGTAAGAGGCGACTAAGGAGGTTTGTATGAAATCGGATGCAAATGTCCTAAATGTGTAGAAGTCTATGCGTTTGGGGGCCTACCAAATCAATGTGCAACGTATACGCGTTCTTGGCAAGGATCAGACACATCGCAAAGAGTGATTAAAATTGGTCGTAAAGAACGAACGAAAAGAAGAAGAAGAACTTCGTAGCACCGGCGAGGGTTCCCAATGTAATTTTGAAGGTGGCGAAAATATTTTTGTAAGAATTTTATTTTAAATCTTTTCTAATGAATTTTTCCCTGGCAGCGGCTTTCCAGCTTATTCTTCTAGAGTTTTTTTTTCTCTCTTGCGAACGTTCTTCACGGCCAATTTTATCATTCTTATTGTGATGTGATAATTGGTCCACTGGCAAGAACGGGGTGATCTACGTCGGGTCGATTGTGCGCCTACGGTGACTAGGCCCGCCCGTCCGGTTTCAGCCAGCTTTTGATTTACTAGTATGAACTTTCGCTAGGGTACGATCCTTTCTGCCCACTATGTCGGCCCGATTTTCTAAAGTTTGAACTACCAAGGGTTCATTTACGCACTCAAATTGAACACGGCACCTACGTTTTATCGTCCGTTTCCGATAGGACTAGGAACTCAATATCAGCTACAACGGAAGACCAACGGTATCTCTGCAAAAATGTCCCGATGGATCTACGATCGGGCGAACCTAGTACCTTTGGAACGAGAGACAAGCACGTAACCTCTCCGCCACAGAGACAACGTTATTATAAACGTTTTACTAGAGAAAGACAGAGTGTAGTGTATCATCCTTTCTTCTGGGTATATTTATTCTAGAAGTTTGTACTAGTCAAAAATAAGAAACTAATCTATCCGTACCCAGAAATAATCCTCCCATCTGATCTCAAATTTCATTCAAGATCTAACCGTAAGGAGACTTTCCCACCATAAGCTACACGTCAGTTTACTAGATAAGCCTAGCTTATCACAGGCTGGCAGCTCGTTGCTAAGACATCCATCAGAACAAAGTTTGCATTTCCTTAAACATCATCAGCAGAACCGACAACCGTTGCTCGGATACCAGACCACGGCCACCAAATATTTCTCATAAACAAGAACTAATATTAAAAGCTTTCCCCATTTCCTGCCATGCCTGGTCGAATTATAATTTGCATGTTTAAACACGCATCGATCTGTCTGAGATTAGTACGTCCACCTATCAGATGATATACTCCAGAAAGTAAACACAGGCACCACATTCCTAGATAAGGCATCAGGGATATGTTGGAGGTCCCACCGCCATAGACTGGTATATTGTACTTGTAGCTATGAATGCTCCGTGACAGAATCTCCGGTGTACATATTCACGTTGATGATTGTAGTGGCTAACAATTTCTACATAAATGATATAACTCTATGATCATTGACAAGTCTTTTGTAAATATACATTGTTACAGAAAGTCTTACATTTACAAGTTTCTATAATGCGTGTAACATTGTTTCAGAAGTCTTACATTTACAAGTTTCTATAATGCGTGTAACATTGTTACAGAAAGTCTTACTATTTATAATATTTCTATAAAGTGTGTAACATTGTTTCAGAAAGTCTTACATTTACAAGTTTCTATAATGCGTGTAACATTGTTACAGAAAGTCTTACTATTTATAATATTTCTATAAAGCGTGTAACATTGTTACAGAAAGTCTTACATTTACAATATTTCTATAAAGTGTGTAACATTGTTTCAGAAAGTCTTACATTTACAAGTTTCTATAATGCGTGTAACATTGTTACAGAAAGTCTTACATTTATAATGTTTCTATAAAGCGTGTGACATTGTTACAGAAAGTCTTACATTTATAATGTTTCTATAAAGCGTGTGACATTGTTACAGACAACCTTACATTTATAATGTTTCTATAAAGCGTTAACATTGTAATAAAAAGCTTGTATGAATAATATGTCCAAGCACAAACAAAATACATTTCCCGTAGCCTTTTCAGACCTGATGGTATGAAGTCACTTCACAATTCTGGATCCTGGAAGATAAGACCTTATGGTATGAAGTCACTTCACAATTCTGGATCCTGGAAGATAAGACCTTATGGTATGAAGTCACTTCACAATTCTGGATCCTGGAAGATAAGAAATAAGGCGAATGGAAGAGCCTGATAACTGCATCTAATAATCACAAAATAGATGAGACTGCAGTAAAACTATTTGATTGGCAAAACACGTAATCACAAAGTACTGTAGTTTTACAAATTCCAAAAACAATGACAATATACAGCAACGTTTCGACCAACAAGGCCTTTATCAAGCAAACGAACAACAGGAGTGACGAATTTTAAAAAAAAATATGGACGACTACATACAAACGTTTCTAATGAAAATCTGGGAATAAAAACGAATAACGAAACAAATGTAACACAAAAAACGCACATAAAAACTAGAAATAGAAAAGAAGAGAAACAATAAAAAAATCAAGTAAATATATAATTTGAGTACATGCAACATATGCACATATAGATTACAAGGCATGGGAAGAGAAAGTACTAAGAAGCATGTCTTATGTTTTAGATCTTGTCTGGTCTGACTACCTCAGATTTCTCCAGATCTGGTCTAGTCTGACCACCTCAGATTTCTCCAGATCTGGTCTAGTCTGACCACCTCAGATTCCTCCAGATCTGGTCTGGTGTGACCACCTCAGATTTCTTCAGATCTGGTCTGGTCTGGTCTGACCACCTCAGATTTCTCCAGATCTGGTCTGGTCTGACCACCTCAGATTTCTCCAGATCTGGTCTGGTCTGACCACCTCAGATTTCTCCAGATCTGGTCTGGTCTGACCACCTCAGATTTGTAGATTTCCGTACATCACCCAATGTCGATTTAGAAAATTGAAGACGGTTGCTGTTAGATAAAGAATAGTGAAGACAATTGCTGTTAGATAAAGAACACACTGCTCCTACTGAACTAAAACTGCGCTCGAGTGTTGCCTGTGCTCGCATGATGAGCAAAGAATAGTAATACTGCGACCTTCCAAAAGAGATTGCAAAAGCGAGAAGACAATGTTCATGAAAGTGCAGCGAAGATAAAACTAAAACATTGTTTTTTAGAAATACTTTTTTTTATCTTGTCATTCTGATTATCCATGTGTTGTCAGGGATCTCAACGGGAGCAAAGAATAGTAACACTGCGACATACAAGGCCTGTCATAAGAGGTGACTGAGGCGCACAGGGAAGCTACCCCAGTAAATAAAAAGCGTCGTAGACATTGGATGTGTTGGCCTACTTGTAGGCGCATAACTGGCATAACTTACAATCGCTCTTAGGCTTAGATCACATACAAATAGCAAAGAGTGGTTAACAAGAGGTCAGTATGGAGCGTTCGAAGAAGAAGATGATAAACGTTAAAACCGACAGAGTTAAATAATGCACAAAGACCGACAGAGTTAAATAATGCACAAAGACCGACAGAGTTAAATAATGCACAAAGACCGACAGAGTTAAATAATGCACAAAGACCGACAGAGTTAAATAATGCACAAAGAGTGTTAAACACAGACACCAATATGTGCACCGTTGAACAGCGCTAGTCTTACCGCTGAACATGCCTTCTTCAGTAAACATCAGCATTGACTGACAAGCGTCATTATGTCAACAATTTTGCAAAGTCGAATAACTTTACATACATGTCTATGTTTAGTTTACTCGTCGGATAATCATAACTGCACGTCGAACCAATTACTCCGTAAGTGCTTCGATCTCCCACTCAGAATGTCTCTCAGCGTTTGGCAAATAATGACACCGATTCTGTGTTGGTTTAATATTCTTCTTTGGCTACCAGTATAGTGCTCTTGTCTAGTTACACCATATTTGACTTGGTATTCTTGCAGTCTGGTTAATGTTGTAGATTCACCACTATTACTTTAATAATATACATGTCATCTTTTCCATAAGAAATTAAGGCTATCAGCCTTTATTCATTGCTCGCCCGTTTTTTGAAGCATCCATACACGCAAGCCTATCGTCGCGTTCATTTTCCCTTACATCTGCATGCCCTGACACAAAAATAAAACTGATTTTTTTGTCAGCCTAGACCTCTTCAGTGACACCGTCCATTGTCAATATATGTCTATGTGATTGACTTTACTTTTGTTTTTAAACTATAAACAAAATTGTATTTTGTTGTTTGTATGTGAGAATCTAATAGTGTATTTACTCAACCTTCAAGTGTACACATATGCACATTAAATAATCATGTTCAAGTGCTAAGCAAATGTGTATGTCTTGATTTAATTTTAACACTTCGAATAGAAGGTAAGTTGGATTAAAACTTGAAATTGGCACTTTACAAAATGTGGCCAAGACACAGGTGACGTCGGATACGCAAGAGCCGTCGATCTTGACTTGCAGAATAACAGATGTCAAATTACAAGTGTTTAGTCTCACACATTCATGTCGAGAAGATTACA
Organism: Arion vulgaris; assembly: GCA_020796225.1. Classification (NCBI taxonomy): domain Eukaryota; kingdom Metazoa; phylum Mollusca; class Gastropoda; order Stylommatophora; family Arionidae; genus Arion; species Arion vulgaris. The sequence continues at coordinate 110,025,785 of CM036753.1, read as the reverse complement.
AACACCGATTTGTAATCACGCAAGGGATATTTGGTCGGGTTTTTTTCACCATAAAGCTTCGCACCAAAAATCTTTGCTCCACAAATTTTTGCATCAAATCGTTTTGCATCACGCACGGTGCTTTGCACCAACGAGATTTGCACCAAAATGTTTTGCACCACGGTGCTTTGCACCAACGAGTTTTTGCACCAACGAGTTTTGCACCACGGTGCTTTGCACCAACGAGTTTTGCACCACGGTGTTTTGCACCAACGAGTTTTGCATTAATAATCTTATCACTGCAAAGAGTTTGATCTCTACAGAGTTTCTACATGGCCATGAAGGAAATGATCAAAGATGATGATATGGTCAGAAAATTCGGTTTCTATTTGATTTGAGATGTTAAACCTTACTTTTATTAGAGAGAGCAGCGATAGCGTAATGACTAGTGCACTCGCTTCTTGCGTGCATGGTTCGGGATAAAAAGCACAGTGGAAGTTTTCCCCTGAACGTAACTGCTCTAGGTCGACCCACTTCACCACCTTTTGTTGAATAATTGCACGTTGGTAGATGTTTTGACAATTCCAATGACCGATTTAGGAAAAATGAAAACACATGGATCTTCCCGGAATACAATGATGTCCTATATTAAACACTGAATAGTTCCCGGAATACAATGATGTCCTATATTAAACACTGAATAGTTCCCGGAATACAATGCTGTCCCAATGATGTCCCAATGATGTCCCAATGATGTCCCAATGATGTCCCAATGATGTCCCAATGATGTCCTATATTAAACACTGAATAGGTTGACGTAGAAGACGATAAGAATTCCAATCTTTGTGAATGACCAGTGACTAGTACCAGCTAGCCCCATTGTTAAGGCACACACAAATCTCACTGTCCGCTAAACAGCAGATGATCAACAGCTTCTTCGTACCTACTTTGTATTACCAGAGCCAAACATGGACAATGAACAAAGCACAGTAGCAAAAAATTAACTACATGTGAAATGCGATGCCTGCGAACAGTTACCAACAACACCAGAAAAGACAGAGCCTCCAACATCAGCATAAGAAAGAAAGTTGGCACAGAATCTTGCTTGAATTACATTGAGAAACAAACAATGAAGTGGTTTGGACACTTAATAAGAGTGCAACGAAAACTCCACTGTCTACATCGTCTTCTTCAACAGAACATCAGTAAAGATGACAAGAGGTAGACCACGAAAAAGATGGTTAGATGACATAGCAGAATCCTATCAAAGAGCAAAAATAACTATCATCCAAGCCACTAGAACATCGCAAGCCAAAAACAGAAAATCCCGACACTGGGCAGCAACCCTGTTACAATGTGACGACAACTGGGCAGCAACCCTGTTACAATGTGACGACAACTGGGCAGCAACCCTGTTACAATGTGACGACAACTGGGCAGAGCAACCCTGTTACAATGTGACGACAACTGGGCAGCAACCCTGTTACAATGTGACGACAAAAGAAGAAGACAAAAACAAGAAGAAAAAGAGATTAGTAAGCTTTAACTGATTACACGATGAATGTGACTGAAATGTGACTGAAATGTGACTGTGGGAATCAAAGACACATCGCCGCTTTATATATTTACATCCAAATGCAAAGTAGTCACGCAGATCAAAGTGATGTTAAGTCATTCCGGAAACTGAGAGCTACTAAACTGGTCATAGACATGACCCGATAATAGAAGCCACTAAATACAAACTACAGCTTCTAATAACATTCCAGACCACATTCTAGAACCACTAATACTTTGATAGGATTACTGACCCTGTCAGAACTAACATGGGTACCACTTGCTCTTGACTTCCTGCTAGTCTCTTTCACTTTGATGGTCACTAACAAAAAACATGTTCACCCGCGAGACACTTGTCAACTGAGTTTTGAACATAATTTGTCCCTAGAATAGAACTCGTAATATTTTGGTAGGAACTCTAAGTCTTATCTCGAAAATTGTCGTGTTGAAAACGCCTCAGGAAACGAATCATTAGAGAGTTATCTGATGCTGAATGGAAGATTAGAGAGTTATCTGATGCTGAATGGAAGATTTTAAGTTGAATGATTCCCAAGAAGACTAAATCGTCAAAGGGTGGTGGGTTCAGAAAAGGATTCTTCCTCCGAGGTTAGATCAATCCAACACATTATGTGGAACAAAGTATCTTACAAATATCACTGACATTATGTGGAACAAAGTATCTTACAAATATCACTGACATTATGTGGAACAAAGTATCTTACAAATATCACTGACATTACGTGGAACAAAGCAACTTACAAATATCACTGACATTATGTGGAACAAAGTATCTTACAAATATCACTGACATTATGTGGAACACCGTATCTTACAAATATCACTGACATTATGTGGAACAAAGTATCTTACAAATATCACTGACATTATGTGGAACAAAGTATCTTACAAATATCACTGACATTATGTGGAACAAAGTATCTTACAAATATCACTGACATTATGTGGAACAAAGCATCTTACAAATATCACTGACATTATGTGGAACACCGTATCTTACAAATATCACTGTCATTATGTGGAACAAAGCAACTTACAAATATCACTGACATTATGTGGAACAAAGCATCTTACAAATATCACTGACATTATGTGGAACACCGTATCTTACAAATATCACTGTCATTATGTGGAACAAAGCAACTTACAAATATCACTGACATTATGTGGAACAAAGCAACTTACAAATATCACTGATATTACTACTACTACTACTACTACTACTACTACTACTACTTCACTATTTGCACAAATTACAGCGGTTTTGCTATCATCATCATCATCATTCTGAAGCTTGTTCAGTGCCTAGCCATGTTCCCCATATGTTCAAGTCATATATGATGTTCAGTATTCATCTTTGCGTTGGTTTAATTCTTCTCTATTTTCTTGAAATGTCTCTCTCTATAATTGTCGTTTTCAAATCTTCATGTATTTTTCTTCTTTGTTGTCATAATGCTACCAGGTTCCAGTTCTGTGTCGTTGTCTTCTGTATTGATCTTGTGCTTCTCGATGCTTCAGTTATGGATTTCTACATCATTTGTGATGTGTTAGGTGTGTCAAGGGATTTATGTCGTATGTAGCCAGACTGGATTTTTTTTAGCATATTCATTGAATTATTTAGAATACAGGCATGTTTGTAATCCTGCTTGCCAAGTCAGTATCCCAAACATGTTTCTTTGTAATCCTGCTTGCCAAGTCAGTATCCCAAGCATGTTTCCTTGTAATCCTGCTTACCAAGTCAGTATCCCAAACATGTTTCCTTGTAATCCTGCTTGCCAAGTCAGTATCCCAAATATGTTTCCTTGTAATCCTGCTTACCAAGTCAGTATCCCAAACATGTTTCCTTGTAATCCTGCTTGCCAAGTCAGTATCCCAAACATGTTTCCTTGTAAATCTGCTTGCCAAGTCAGTATCCCAAATATGTTTCCTTGTAATCCTGCTTGCCAAGTCAGTATCCCAAACATGTTTCCTTGTAATCCTGCTTACCAAGTCAGTATCCCAAACATGTTTCCTTGTAATCCTGCTTGCCAAGTCAGTATCCCAAATATGTTTCCTTGTAAATCTGCTTGCCAAGTCAGTATCCCAAACATGCTTCCTTGTAATCCTGCTTGCCAAGTCAGTATCCCAAACATGTTTCCTTGTAATCCTGCTTGCCAAGTCAGTATCCCAAATATGTTTCCTTGTAATCCTGCTTGCCAAGTCAGTATCCCAAACATGTTTCCTTGTAAATCTGCTTGCCAAGTCAGTATCCCAAACATGTTTCCTTGTAAATCTGCTTGCCAAGTCAGTATCCCAAACATGTTTCCTTGTAATCCTACTTGCCAAGTCAGTATCCCAAACATGTTTCCTTGTAAATCTGCTTGCCAAGTCAGTATCCCAAATATGTTTCCTTGTAAATCTGCTTGCCAAGTCAGTATCCCAAACATGTTTCCTTGTAAATCTACTTGCCAAGTCAGTATCCCAAACATGTTTCCTTGTAAATCTGCTTGCCAAGTCAGTATCCCAAACATGTTTCCTTGTAAATCTGCTTGCCAAGTCAGTATCCCAAACATGTTTCCTTGTAATCCTGCTTGCCAAGTTAGTATCCCAAACATGTTTCCTTGTAAATCTGCTTGCCAAGTCAGTATCCCAAATATGTTTCCTTGTAAATCTGCTTGCCAAGTCAGTATCCCAAACATGTTTCCTTGTAATCTTGCTTGCCAAGTCAGTATCCCAAACATGTTTCCTTGTAATCCTGCTTGCCAAGTCAGTATCCCAAATATGTTTCCTTGTAATCCTGCTTGCCAAGTCAGTATCCCAAACATGTTTCCTTGTAAATCTGCTTGCCAAGTCAGTATCCCAAACATGTTTCCTTGTAAATCTGCTTGCCAAGTCAGTATCCCAAACATGTTTCCTTGTAATCCTACTTGCCAAGTCAGTATCCCAAACATGTTTCCTTGTAAATCTGCTTGCCAAGTCAGTATCCCAAATATGTTTCCTTGTAAATATGTCTTGCAAGTCAGTATCCCAAACATGTTTCCTTGTAAATCTACTTGCCAAGTCAGTATCCCAAACATGTTTCCTTGTAAATCTGCTTGCCAAGTCAGTATCCCAAACATGTTTCCTTGTAATCCTGCTTGCCAAGTTAGTATCCCAAACATGTTTCCTTGTAAATCTGCTTGCCAAGTCAGTATCCCAAATATGTTTCCTTGTAAATCTGCTTGCCAAGTCAGTATCCCAAACATGTTTCCTTGTAAATCTGCTTGCCAAGTCAGTATCCCAAACATGTTTCCTTGTAAATCTGCTTGCCAAGTCAGTATCCCAAACATGTTTCCTTGTAATCCTGCTTGCCAAGTCAGTATCCCAAACATGTTTCTATGTTTCGTGCTTCTTTTTCGAATCCTTTTTGCCTCACATTATCAGGATAAGAAGATAATTTCTAGAACGGGCTTTTGTGTGTTTGCTTCATAAACAGTGTTTGTTCGCCGTCTCTGTTATTTCTGAGGTTCACAAATATGTTTACATATATAATTTCAAAATATGATATTAACTATGCACGGTTCGAACGTAATGTACATTAAACACACAAATGTTAGTATAGAACAATACACATATAATTTTAAAAGAACGTTTCATGTATAATGTACTTTTTAAAAACACAGTCTGAAGGCGAATGATTAATTTCATCGTGTAGGGTTTCTCAATGTGGCTCCTCCGTCTTTGTTAGAGTGTCATTTCTGCCGACAAGGGCGGAACCATATGGGAAAACCGTTGTAATTAACTTAATACTTCGCCTTTAGACCCTATTTTATGAATAATGTTAACAGAACACTGCATATACAATGTCAGATTGCAGTTACAATATTAACATAGAACATTGATACATAAAGTTAACATTGAATATTACATAAATAATTTTAGCGTGCACACAATTTCATTATCCATATATTCGATTACCATATTGTGCCAGCTAAAGTATGCTTGCATTCGATTATCTGATTATACCAGTCGAAGAACACTTGTTTTTGTGCACGGGTATGTGCGTGCACTTATGCAATAATGCACTGGAGAATATTACTTTTTTTAAACAGTCCCTTATCTATTATCCTCAAATACGTCATTGATATTGTGTGTAAATTATAACTTGTTATCCATCATTAGTTCAACCCTGATATCATCTACACTCGTTACAAGTATGCCAATATTTAGCTGCTAATTCGTTTCCCCTGGTGAATCGCAGATCATTAAATGTAAAAAATGTATCGTTTCCTGCTTCAAAATTCTATTCTACTTCAATTCTTGTTGTGAATTATCTCACATGATTGATGGAGATGGCAGTTCTAATCAGCGAATTCTGTTTTAAATAAAGCAGCTGGAAAGATGTTATGTGAATAGCTTGTGCAAGCTTCAGATCATTATACTGGCAACCGACATTGCGTGACAACAGGGAGGGGAAAACTTGGTTGAACTGTCAGGGCCTGGGTTCTAACACATTTAATTGATTCTATGAATTTAGTGAAATATTTATAAGTATCTAAATTTGTATTAAATAACGATTATATGTCGTTATGTGTTCATTTTTTGGGAGGAAAACATTTTTTGTTCTATGAACAAGATATTTCATATCACATCTGCTTATGTTATCAGATAAATAACAGAAGTTATCACATCAAACCTAATTTAATTATTTTAAAAAAAAAATAAAGAAATCACATTAAATCTTATTTTATAGTTTTATTTTAAAAAATGCTGGATATCAAATATTTTTTTAAAACAAAGCAAAAACTAATATCTAAATCACAGGCAAGACCAAGTTGTAGTTAGACATCTTCATTGAACTACTGTAAACACATAGGCTCACAATAACACCTGCACAACACTGCCTAAGTATCAGATCTTAACTCTCAATAGACAAAGATTACTTCTTTTTCTACACATTATACAATATTGCTATCTAAAATATCACATATGTTGTTTCTGGGTGTTTGTGACTACATAAAGCTACCACACTAAGTGGAGCGATGTCTATAATGAGTTAATCTTCAGAATGTGCATCTTCCCTGCATACGTGACTAGATAAGATAGAGAGGATCATATTTAACTGTTTCCCTTGGTAAACTATCTATCTTATCTCGCACAAATCTTGATATCTCCACTAGGAGTTGATTTCTATGTTTCATGTTTGTATTGCCAACACGCCATGATATAACCAAAACAAAACTCGTTGTTCCTAGATTGAGACGACAATTTCTCTTATTAACTCTTTTTATACCATTACTGTTACTGAGTTCTAACAAAACTTGTTTTAGGACCATTATTTTGGTTACACTGCTTTTGTGTGTTCATGTTGCTTGCATTAGATATAGCACTGATAGTAAAGAAGGTTTAAATCCTGTCAAAGAGCAAAAATAACAATCACTCAAGCCACCAGAACAGCGCAAGATAAAAACAGAGAACCACTACACTGAGCAACAATCGGTAGCAATGTGACGACAAAGAAGAAGAAAAGAAGGAAGCCGAAGGATTGACTTCTTTGCACCGGTTTTACCCATATGGCTCAGTCCCTCTTCACAAAATGGCAACGCCACATACGGAGAGTATTACACAAAGCACGAACTCCTTAGCTCCGGCATCAATCTCTGGAAAAAAGTTAACCTGTGAACAGAATGGTGAGGTCTGGATTCGAACACATAGCGTTCTGATCGCAAGGCAAGGGCGTAGCATCTTAGCCACATAGATTTCCTTGATTATTTCCATTACCCCATGTACATGAATATATCATACAATATATATATATATTGTTTCCACTGATGTACTAAATATATATATATATATATATTGTTTCCACTGATGTACTAAATATATAGTGCTGTAGGTTTGCATTCATTTTGTCTATTCGTGTTTGTTTCTACATTAAGCCTCTATAAGGTCGAGGCACGCCGCTTTTAACCTAAGACTGTTGTCTTTTTTGGTTATATCAGCGTTTTTGGTTATATTTGCCTTTTTTTCTTGATGTGACCATGTGACATGAGACTAGTCCTAGAAAGGACTATTGAGTATTGTGTGAAGTCCTGTGATGGACATTGATCGTTTGTCATTCTTCGCCACTTTGCCTTATTCATGCTTGTACAGCAGATTTTCTACTGTGGTGGCAGCAACTTACTTCTTCTTCACCTTTCAACTGCCAACGGAGCACAGGTCTTCAACAAACGTCTTCTAGCTCTTTCTCTCTCTTGCCATCCCTTCGAATACTTTCCCTGTTTTACCTATCCTTTTAATGTCAGTCTCCAGCTTTCTTCTCCAGGTATGTCTAGGCCTTCCTCTACTCCTCTTTCCCTGCTGGTTCCAAAAACAGTGCATGTCTTCCTATGCTTCCAGTCGGTCTTCTCAGTGTGTGTGTCCTATCCATCGCCTGCATCTCTTCCGTAACTTTTTCTCCATTGGTATGGCAGCAACTTTATTGACGATTATACAGGGTGTTCAAGATTAAAGCAGCCCCATTGACAAATCGAAAGTTGCCAGATAATCTATCGCGTCATGTTTATGTACTATTTAAACCGGTTCTGACTAGCTCGTTTTACGTCACATTTGTTCATCGCCCCTTCCCGCACTACAATTACATACCGTCACATAACCTTGACCTATACTACGTCATAACTGAACCTTCTCATTTTCATACATATATGCCAGATTGACTCCATTCACAGGCTGCTATTATCTTGAACACCCTGTATTATGCTCTCAATTGCTGCACAATTTTATTTCTCGTCTCTTTACATTTTCTATCGCAGATGTGGTTCCAGCACTGTTTTTGATTTCTATGATTCTTATTCTGTCTCTTCTAATACCTTTTCTTAAACATTAACTTCACACGCTGAACGTCTCTGATATCACATTTGATAACGAGCTGTACTAGTGACCATGTGCTGTTCAAATTCTAAATTCGAGGCCAACTTGATCCTAAAACTTTCAAAGTGCACTACAAAAAGCCATGATAATTAATATGGAAATCTAAATTGCAAGTACCTCTGAAGTCGAGTGAGTCTTGCCTAAATGGAGTGGGACACAGGCAATAAAGAAAGCAAAACTTTACGCAAAAATCAGTCAGAGACCAAATAATAACCAATATTACTATGTCTGAAGTCATAGCAGGCGAACGAATAAAAAATCTCCCCACACTGTGATCATCCTTATCATGCACGCATTAGATATCTCTCCATGTTTGACATCGATAACAGATGGTGGGTATTAATATGCTATATATAACTTTCCGATTAACTGAAATTCGATTTCGGATGAGTATTCATTATTTATGAATAATGTTCAACCATAATACAGTAAAGAACTGGTGAATATTAAAGTCATAATAAAGAACAGGCAACCAAAAAGGCAAATAAAGTTTCAACAACGCAAACAAGGGTGAGCACTCTAATGATTTCATGTTAGTAAAGAAACAAACATGGCGTTGGGTAAAGTCTGCTTCGTATATAAACTCGAGAGTTTCTCTTTAAAAATAGTAAAACACGTGACAGCTTGTTTACTCAATGTTATGTTACTCATTTCGAAAATGTAGACCTGGCTTTCTAATGGGATCCAGGTATTCACAACCGATGTGCATCTGCAAATGTCAGCAACGGTAATGGAAGGGCTGCATTAGCGTCTGTGCTGATCTCGTTCTCGCTGGGAGGGACTTGCGATACTTCACGAGATTGTAAAAACATGATAGCGCTAAGTGCTAAATAGTTTTATCTGTTTTCTTCGTTATATATTTCGCAGCTGTGGAAAGTGTGCCACCCACAAAAATATGGTAAAAATAGTGTACACGTACGTTTCTCCCATATACTCGTAATTAGGATTTTCCTTAGAGAGGTTAAAGGTTAATTAGGATGTCTCAAGTGAGACTAAAACACAAATGAATGTCTATACAGATATCGTAATGAAGAAACGAAACGGAGACTAGTTCCATTTTAGGACTACATAAGCAGACAAAACACTGTTGAGGACCTTTACAAGAATGAAGGCTGGCAATGGAATTATAAATGGGACAATAATGGGGAAAAAATGGACAAACAGCGGTTTTTCAAAGCTCCATGCCAGCAGGAAACAGTCGATATTGAGATTCATTACATCCAACATTTACAGCGGAGACGGCATATGAGCTGGTTGGAGTTGCAATAAAAATAACAATAATCTCTGAAGTCGGAGAAGGCACGCCTTTGTAGTGGGGGACACTGATAATAAGGAAAGCACGTCTTCCCTCAAAAATCAGTCAGAAGCACTATACTGGGAGATATAAGAGGACTACACCTGAATTGATAGCCGGTCAACGTAAGATAAAGAAGAAGAGGAATAGGAGTAATAAAGTCATATTAATAGTTACGTGCACAACTACGCTACCGCGGTTCTCATATTAATAGTTACATGAACAACTACGCTACCTCGGCTCTCATATTAATAGTTACGTGAACAAAAAATAACAACAGATTAAAACTTAATCCTGACTTGCTTATTGGTTATTGGTTACTAAACTGACGTCGTTGCACTCCGGGCAGACCCATAGGTGCTCAGTCTCCCCAACAGATATCGAAGCGTATGCATACTGATGGTTCATGTGGCTCGCTGATTAAACACACCTCTCACTCTGCCTCTCAGGCATCCAGTTCGACTTGAACAACGGGTAACTCCAAACTGCTTAAATCGCTTGATCGATTCAACATCTATGTTAGTGTCCTCATCCAACACTCAGTCGGGAAGAGACCGAAGAATATCCCCCTCATCCATCTTCAACTCCCCAACAATCGATGCTGTTGGTGCAATCCTGACCGCTCTCTCATTACCGTAAACACCCGCATGCCCAGGACAGTATATCCACGTATGCCTCTGGAGGCTAGAGACTTCTATAGACGACATCCACTCAACCGAAACCTGCTCTTCTGGATCTTGTGAAGCATCGACTGAGAGTCAGATACAACAACTGCCCCAGTAAATGAAGTCCCAGAGAGCCTATGGAGGGCAGCAGTAACGTCCTCAACCTCCATCCTCATACTAGAAGTAGTTGTCCTGTATGCTCCACTTCGTTCTGCAACAACTCTACCATGTGCTTTAGCCAAGAAACCCCAACCGGACTTCTCACCACGATGAACCGATCCATTGGTATATACAACAACATCATCATCCCTTGCGTTATCTTCTATCAGCTGCTTAACTGCGAGATCAGCTTCATATTGCCCCAATCTCTACATTCTCTTCCAAGAGTAATGATAACGTTGAGATAGTTGGTCATGCTACCATCTGTTGGGATCCATTATTCCCCTTTTGGTAGGGTCGCAAACGTGGTTAATTGTTCTCTCAGTCTGGGCCATCCACGACATGCCACGCTTGATTCTCGTGCCCTTAACATCATTAGTGTTCTTGTGCAGTGGATGTCTCTTATCCGAAGTAACCTGCATATATGCCTTGGTTTGGGCGATTGCATGATGGGAGCGTAGTGACAGAAGTCCAAACATATATCTCATCTTCACAATAGGGGTATCTCTAGTGCAGCCCAGAACTATACGCATACCTTCATCTGAACCCGTTCGAGCCGTTCACATTGTGATCTTGATATCGTAAGAATGCCAAGTCCGTAATCTACCACGGACACAACCAGTCGATCGAACAAAAGAACAAGTCGTCTCTGCTCAAGGTGTGCGGCTACTATAACTTTGAGAGCCACAAGACCATGCTTGTAACGTGAAAGCATTTGCAAGCCTTACGGGGTAGATCAGCCTTGACTATGGACTTGGTTCGGTGACGTAGTCTATTTCATGACTACAACACCAGTTCTAGATCATATTGATTGCTTGATTGATAGGACAATCATCATTGCACTTCAGTGAGTAACCATGTGTGCTCCGATCAGTTTCTTACACAGAAAGATCTCAGCTGCAGTGCATGAGCTCTGTAGCACCGACGAGGGTCTCCATTGTAATTTTGAAGATGGTGAAGATATTTTTGTAGGAATTTTATTTTTAAACTTTTTCTACTGAATTTTGCACGGGCAACGGCTTTCCGGCCTGCTCTTCTCGATTGTGAACTGCCAAGGATTGTTTTAAGTGCTCAGTTTGAACACGGGACCTACGTTTTATCGTCCGTCTCCGATAGGACTAGGAACTCGATCTCACCTACACTGAGATCAGGGATATCTGGAAAAATATTTATAGTTAGGTTTGATTCAATCAATCAATCAAACCTGACTACAAGTTTATTTTTATTATACTGTGTTGTGTGAAAAAACTGAATCACACTTTTATTTAAAATCACATTTTTTTTTCTTGAAATTCTTATTAACGCTAAAGATGGAGAAATAAAATAGAACATCAGAGATGTACCACATGGATGCCAAGACGCATGGCGGCAGTAGCGTCACGTTGTACAGCACTGTTCTATCTGATTAATTTAACATACAAATACCTCCATCTTCGACTCTACGACACACATTGACTTATAAAAGTACAGTTGAACATTTTGTGGGGGTGAGAACATGCTCTTTATTAATAGAATGCAGTTACGTGTGTATCTGTTTATACAAATTATGTGTTTTCATGTTTTTTACCTCCCATGTTACTAAACTAATAAGTTATTACATCCCTTGTGACTCAACTAGTTAGTTATTACCTCCCCTACGACTTTGCTATTAGATTATTGCTCCCCTTGTGACTGTGCTTATAAGTTATTACCTCCCTTGTGACCGACTGTACATAATTTATTACCTCCCTTCTGACTTCACTATCACGTTCAAACATCCCTTGCATTTCTATTTACTGTGTGGCATTCACATTTCATTACTTCTGATTTTTTTCTTTATATCGAATAGAACCATTCGTAGATAGCTCGCTTTCAGAATCATGTGGCTTCATTTTCCGAAATACAAAAACAATGACAATACACAGCAACGTTTCGACCAAAAGGCCGTTATCAAGCAAATGATACAACAAAAGTGAAGAATTTCATATCTTTCACAGCACACTACATATATAATAAATGCATAACCACCCTAAAATCAATCAAATCAAATAAGATTTTAGTTAAGATTGTATTGTTGTATTCTTTATGTAATGTACTGTGACAGAAGTGTAATTGTACCGCATGACACAAGTATACTACCAACATAGACGCTAACCAGGAACACTAGTTGCAAACAACAAAGAGAACACATCTAGAACGGAAGCAGTTATCATACCACCTGGTTTAGAACGATCATGTTTACGCTATGTTAATCTACCTGGACTCTACCTCAGTTCAGATGAAGCGTCAAACCTTATAATTTGTGAAGCAGCTTATTTTTTACCGTGAGACTAGAAGAGAAAAGGAGAGAGGGTTTGGCTATATCTGGGCCACGCTTGTCATACATTAGGTTCTGACAGGCACTCTAACTCTTACACTAATCTTAATCTTAGTAAGCACCCTACATAATTCATCTTAGTGAGTAAGTCTTCATATCTCATCATCTCTAAGTAACTCTTACCAATCTCTAATATGGAGACACGTCAACTCTTACACTAATCCTAATATGTTGTAGAGTAACCTAACTATCTCAATATGGTTAGTAAAGAACCCTTTCACAACTCTAATATGGTTAGTAAAGAATAAAGTAACCTCTTACACTAATCTCTAATATGGTTAGTAACGTAACCTCTTATACTAATCTCTAATATGGTTAGTAAAGTAACTGTTTTTTATACCATGAGGTATATTGGAGAATAATGTGTTAGAACCGTATCGACACTCGATTACTTGGATGATGTTGTCAGCAACAAACTGAGAACTATATCGACACCGATGATGATGATTCGCAACAACTGAACTATCGACACGATTACGATGATGCTGTCAACAACAAACTGATCACATTTACTTCTCAGTGCTTTTCTGTTCTCCAATTCAGGCTTGGTCGTCGTGAGAGGCGTTATGGTCGGAATAAAACTCCACCCCCTCTGTGGAATTGAACCAGGTCAAATCGTCAAAATAACTAGTACACTAACCACTAATCTATCGCGGTTGCCTAATCTCTTAATAAACCCTAAAATGTACATAGCAGGAAAACTACAGATTTGATAGAAAATTCTGCAACAATAATTTAATAGAAACTTTGATAACAGTCTGACAAACTTGCATGGGTTGTAGGAAGTCTAACACAACTACACCCAACACAAAGCTTGACTGAAGTAAAGACTCTCCAGAAGCAGTCAAGAAAATGACGTGGAGAAAAACAAACGGTTGGTAGAAACTAGAATATGACAACAAAAATATATTATACAGGTAAGCGCAGACTAGTCTTCAGAGAGAACGAGACAGTGCTGTCTAGAATGGTTCTCAGGGACTCTGCTGTCTGCAACTCTTTAGTACCAAAGCAGTCCACAGAGCACGTCTCTCAAGACTGTCTCAGCATTAGGAGAGCGAGAATGGAATTCTGGCCAACAGAAACAATCCTTCAGAACAAACTATGAGGGAAACTGTGAAGACCTCAAGTACGCCGTCCTGTTTATGAGACATACCGCATTAGTCGCATCACAGAAGTTGATCGCAGAAGAAGAAGAATATGCTACTAATATTACAAGAATTCAAATAGCTTAAGAATCAAACTCCAGTAATGTTTATGTAGTACTGAGTTGAAAACCAGGAGCAGACAACATAAGTTAACTCATGCTCATATCCACAAAACAATATCAGCTTTTAAAATTCTCAATCAAATATGGAACTGCAAGTTATATAGTATTCAAACTAAATTACGAATTTTCAATTCAAATGTTGTATCAATTCTAACATATGCCAGCGAGAGTTGGAAAATGACTAAAGATATAGAAAGCAAGTTAATGCATTTGAAAATAGATGTCTGTGAAAAATAATGAATATAAAATAGAACGAATTCAGAAGTGATGAAATCAGAGACATGTCTGGTCAACCAATAGTGACAACTGTTATAAGAAAGAGAAGATGGAGATATGTTGGGCCACAGCCAGGCTATAGTAGTTTATAGTTGGCTCTGGTTGGGCACACCTTGAGTAGAAATGATCAAAGAATATCAAAGTAGACATTGAAGTGGAATGCAAAGGTTCAAAGAGAGGACGGCCTAAGGAGACCCTGAAACGAACTTTGCTGAGAGAGGCAAGAAATATTGGTCTCATGTCCATGCACGAGATTGAGCGAGTTACCTAGGATAGAGCGGTATGGAGAAATTGCTCACATGCCGTATGTAACGTATAACGGTACGAGACGAATTATTATTATTATTATATCCACAAGTCATCACTTC